>OX276335.1:136558036-136898036 GCA_946251815.1 Dasysyrphus albostriatus | reverse complement strand
TTTCGATTGTCGCGAAAAAAAATGTAAGGCGATGCATTCCTCATTGCACATTTCAAAAATAAAAAAAATTTAACTGCACACCTCCTGTTTTTTTTTTTAATTATAAATAAATAAATAAAATAAATACAAACAACCAAGCAAACGATGGCACCACCAGCCATACCGTCGTATAGTGCCGTAGCATCAACGGCAAAACCACTAACGGCACCAACAGCCGATGTGAAAAACAAGAAGATTAGCTGTGCGCCGAACCTCGTCAAGCGCCGCTCCAGCACCACCTCAGCCCAGCTGCCAGCCGGAGTGAAGGTAGCAAAAATACATCACCAACTTGATACCTCGCCATCCGATAACGACATCGAATACATGTCCGAAGGTGGCGAGGGTTTATAAACTACAGGGGAATCCAACAGCAATGTGCTTGTTGATTTAACTTCACCAGACGCGTCCTCCGATGAGGAAAATGAGGCGCAAGACGCCCTTGATGAGCAAGCCATCAGCAAATGAATCGATGCCATTCGAGAGGAGATGGAACGCCTAAATCCCATCGTAACCCCTCTGATACAAGCTCTTAAAAACAAGCAAGAGGCTTGTCGTGAAAGAGAGAGAAAGGACCGCGAGCTAAAAAAAGCGGTACAGGCCCCGCAAAAAGCAACGAATCGAATCTTAAGATCTTAATGCACAAGAGCAGCAGCAAAAACAACAGATGCCAATTGTACAACAACAGCAGCAGCCGAAGGAGCAACGGCCGAAAAAACAAATACAACAGTAGCAGCAGCAATAAAAACCACAGGAGCGGAGTCAGCAGCAGCGTAGAGAACACCAGCAGCAGCCAAAGCCGCCCAAAAATAAAACAGAAAAGGTGCCACCAATTAACACCTAAAAAATGGAGCTACAGGAAACCATAGACCTGTGTAAGTCGGCCATAGGCCAAAACTTTTTTATTAAAAGACTAAGTAAAGATAGACATGCTATCCACTGCTCTACAGTGGAGCAGCACAAAATTATTAAAGAATTATTGAAAAAATCCACGACTGAGTTCTTCAGTTTTACCCCCAAAGTGGATAAATACCAAACGGTCCTCTTGAAGGGCATAGATTCCAGCACGGAACCACAGGTGCTCTTAAATGAGCTCCGTCAAACAGCGAGCGATGATCTCGACTTTATCGGGGTCAAGCCGTTCGCTACAGTCAGAGCCAGACGGGAGAAGCTGTCTTTGCCATTCTTTCTAGTTCAGCTATCGCCCAGCAGCAAACTGGATAGGTTGAGGAGTATCTCCGTCCTCAACTACCAGGTTGTTACTTGGGATAAATTAGAGAGACGCGATGACATGCTTCAATGCATGCGCTGCCAAAGGTTTGGCCACGCTGCAGCAAACTGCGAAATGCAGTCACGCTGCGTTAAGTGTGGTGAGGACCACATAAAGGGGGAGTGTAAACTCGCTGAGGAACAGGTCGAAGACATGACCCTGCTAATTATCGGGGTTGCTCATCAACGCGTGCTCCCACAGCAACGCCCGTTAATCCCCAAATTTCCTACGCCCAAATGGCGGCAGGAAGGGGAAAAACGGAACAGCCTGCAGCTAAGGCAGCCCAACCGGCCCTAGTGCCAAAGGCGCCGGACGCTCAAGCCGAAATTAGAAGTATGTTGCTGGCAATTCAAGGCCCGTTAAGAGGACTTCAGACCCAGTCCAATCTTCATACGAAAAGGCATTAATCATAAAGTTATATATAATAGTGATCTGCGCAGATTTCGGCTGTTAGAGGCGTGCATCGTATGCATTCCTCTCCAACAGGGGAAGAGAATGTATGTGATCGCGGCTTATGCACCGGAAACACCGCAGCCAACTGATTTTATGACAGAGCTTGAAAAACTTTTCGAATTTCTACGCTTGAGCTTGGAAAAAAATTACTTTCTCATGGCCGGTGATTTGAATGCCAAACACCAAGATTGGGGAAATCAAGTACAGAATCCGAGAGGTATTCATCTTTTCAATTGGATGAGTCGATACAACACTGAGTATGGTGTCGACCTGCTGGCTACGGATCGGCCATCGTTTCCAAGAAGCGCTGCCTATCTGGATTTATTGCTAATAGACGCAAGACTGACAATTACTGAAACTGTGGGTCAAAGACTCAGAAACTGTTTACGAACGATCGAGTACGACAGTGATCACTGCGGACTCGCCGCCGTAATACAGCTTCCGAAGGAGCTCGTGGAGTTGGATGAGTATGTACCTGTGCCGAGTACGACAGTGATCACTGCGGACTCGCCGCCGTAATACAGCTTCCGAAGGAGCTCGTGGAGTTGGATGAGTATGTACCTGTGCATACCTACAATTACAGTAAGATGCGCTGGCCACGCTTTACCAACGCCTTATCGAGCGAAATCGACTCGATCAACATATTCCCACCAAATGACAGGAATTTGACAAATAACGAAATAGACCAATACTTAGAACAAATGGACGAGATAATCAAACGAACAATGAACAGAACAATACCGAAATACAAACAACGGGACGCAACAGACATGTACCGAAATGCGACCATTGATGCATTACACATACAAAAAAGTGGACTTGCAAGACTCAAACTCTTGTGCCGACGGTTTACTGACCCTCACGATCTGGAAATTAGGACACTGAAGCGTCGATCAAGAACATCAACCAACTAATTAAAGAAAACTATCGGCTGTCAATTGATTTGTATTGGGATTACAAAATTCGGGCCGTTAACTCCAGCGACCCGAGCATGTTTCCGCAAATTAACAAGATATTTAGAAGGAATGATCAGAACGATCTTCCGTGTCTTAAGCGTCAGGGAACGATGGACAACAGAGACGTACTTCTGACAGCAGGAATCGGAAGCCGTCCTTACGATGGTGGAGCTCCAGCTCATCTTCGATTCATTAAAGAAGAAGAAGTCAGCAGGAGTCGAGGGCATATCCAACGTTGTACTTCGACATTTACCTCAAGAAGCAGACCACTCTGTTTAACAGCGCTCTGAATAATGCATATTAACCAGTGCGGTGGAAGACAGCTGTGGTGCATCCTCTCCCGAAAAAGGGAAAGGACAACTCCAATCCGGCGAATCTCCGGTCGATAAGTCTTCTTCCGAGTATCAGGAAGGTATTCGAAAAAGTTATCAATAGAGCTCTGTCTAAGTGGGCAGAGGACAATAATATCATACCGGACAATCAGTTCGGTTTTAAGGCGGGACATGACACTATTCATGCCGCGTCTAAGCTTGTTTCTGATGTCCAATGGAACAAATCCAAGAAGCAGGGTACGGGTGCCTGTCTGGTTGATTTGGAGAAGGTTTTCGACACCGTATGGTTAGAGGGTCTTTATCTAAAGCTGACCAGACTTGGCATTAGTAAACCACTATTATATATGCTTTATGATATGCCGAATGGCAGAAAGTTTGTTGTCAAAAGTGGCAATGTAACCTCTGCCACAACCTTTAATATTAAAAATGGTCTTCGGCAGGGAGCGGTCAACTCGCCGATTCTATTCAGCATTTACACCAGCGATCTGATAAGTAGTCTAACTAAGGCGATTGCGTATGCCAACGATCTAATTGCGTACAGAACTGGAAGTTGAAAATCAACTTTCAGAAATCAGAAACTATCTTGTTTAGGATTCCGTTGCTTAGAGCCATAAGGGATACGAGAAAGAACTGGCCCAAGCTGGTGATCGTAGGGCCAAATGGACCGGATAGATAATTTCTTGCTGAAGCTTATTCGAGGTGACATTGCAAGAGCGATGTCCTCGTCTAACAGCTTAATTTTCGGGGCTTATTACCGCAACAACGAATACTACGAGAGTGTGGGTCTAAGCGGCCTTATTCCGCCCGATGCATTCCTCCATCTAGACAGTCGAGGGCTGATCCAGGATAGAGCGGCGTTTCCGCTAATCTACCACGTCAGCCGGAGAACTGCAGATCGGCGGCTCCTGTACAGTCGAGACGTCCTCGCACAAGATGGAGCTGAGCACCTTCGGTTCAGTAGGACTGTGTCCGAACGGGACCGAAGAGATAGAATAAAGCAGGAGAACCAGTTCTGGTGGTTGAAAAATGAAGATGAAGTTCCTTCAGACATTTCATAGTTGACCTTGCTTTTTTCTTTTTGTGTGGCCGACTTACATAGGTTTAGTATAGGTAGCTAGTTTTAACTAGGGACTGTCAGGGCACCAAAAAAAAATTAAAAAATCAACATAAATACAAAGAAAATTATAAAAACCGGAAAATGCTTGCTGTGGCTGTTCTTGTTTATAAGTTGTCTGTAAGTAGTTTATAAGTAGGTTCTAATTAGTTTATAATTAGTTGTAAATAGTATTAAGTAGCTTTAAGTAGTTTTAATTAGTTTTAGTTAGCTTTAATTTAGTTTTATGTAGCTTGTAAGTTTTATATAAACCATAAAATAAAGATATTGAGACCGAGTTATTTGTAAATTCTTCTCGGTAAAAAATATAACCGACCTAGATATTAGTATTAAAGTAGTTCTTAGGCGAATGGCATTAGCATTTAGTTATTATAGTTTAACTTAAAGCGCCCGATTGGGGCCAGCAAGTTAGTTTTAAGAAAGAATAAGTAGACTAGCTCTTATGAATTTTTATCTAGCTTTAAGATAGTTTTATGAAAATTGAAAAATAAAAATGAATTAAAAAAAAAAAAAATTAGCCGGCTGGCAGCCGATTGTCATGGGTTCGAGTCTTGTGTGGGGCGTAAACCTTTTTTTTTGCATCTACTCATTGTTATGTTGCATTTTTTAGTAAAAAAAGCAGATAAATAATATTTAACTACATTATAGACTAAACATATGTGAAATTTCCATTACTGCACATATATGTACCTAACTCCGTTTCAAGGTACAATAGATACATTTGTATGTAATATTAGGGTGGTCCTTAAAAACCCTCATTCAATTCAAAAAATTGAAAAACAAATTCCCTAATTTTTTCAAAATAAGTAGCTTAGATTCAGACGAGAAAAAAATTGTATTGGAGGGGGGTTCTATTTCCCCCCGTCCAAGCGGGAGGAAAGGAGGCCACGACTTAGCTTTTTTTAAAGCCACAATTCCATTCTATAATATGCTTCCTCTATAAATTTTTTATTTTAAAAAGTTTTAAAAAAATAATTTTAATTTTAAAAAATTATATTTTTTTGTTTTTTAATTTTTAAGTTTGAAAATTATTTTTTTCAGAAACTAATCGAAACAAAAACTTTATTTAAGCAGCATATTATAGAATGGAATCTTGGCTTTTTTTGAAAATGCTTTGGTGTGAAAATTTGACCTTGACGATGATAATTTAAAAAAAAATACTAAAAGTTCAAAATTTTTGTTTACCATCCAGATATTGCAATTTTAGTCAGACACGAAAATGTCTTTTTGGTAGTTTTTTATGATTTTAATATTAAGTTTTAAAAAGTGGGGGGTATGGAAACTTAAAATTTTAATGTGCAAATTATCATTGGGTGCATTTTTTTTTTTTTTGTAAATTCATTTTTAGTTTTCAATTTTCTAACAACTTTCTTAAAGCTAGACAAAAATTCATAAAAACTAGCCTACTTATCAATATCTTAAAACTAACTTACTGGCCCCAATCGGGCGCTCTAAGTTAAACTAGAATAACTTAATGCTTATGCCTTTAGGCCTAAGAACTATCTTAATACTAAATCCAGGTCGGTTTTATTTTTACCGAGAAGAATTTCACAAAAAAACTCGGTATCTATGTCTTTATTTTATTGGTTTTATATAAAACTTACAAACTACATAAAACTAAATTAAAGCTAATTAAAACTAATTAAAACTACTTAAAGCTACTTACAGACTACCTACAAACTAGAACAGCCACAGCAAGCATTTTCCGGTTTTTATAATTTTTTTGTATTTTTGTTGATTTTATAAATTTTTTTTTGTGTTTTTGTATGTTTTATATATATATTTTTTTTTTTTTTTTTTTTGGTGCCACCCCCACTGTCCCTACTTACAACTAACTAACTTAACCTATGCAAGTCGTCCATACAAAAGAAAATAGCAAGGTCAACTATTAAATATCTGAAGGAACTTCATCTTCGTTTTTCAACCACCAGAACTGGTTCTCGTGCTTTACCCTATCATTTCAGATCTACAGTTCTACGGCCGACGTGGTAGATTAGCGGAACCGCCGCTCTATCCTTGATCAGCCCTTGACTGTCTAGGTGGAGGAATGCATCGGGCGGAATAAAGTCGCTTAGACGCACACTCTCGTAGAATTCGTTGTTGGGGTAATATGCCCCAAAAATTAAGCTGTTAGACGAGGACATGGCTCTTGCAATGTGACCTCGAATAAGCTTCAGCAAGAAATTATCTATCCTGTTTATGTTGGCGCCATTGTATAAAACCAGGTTGGAATAGTAATGTTTGTACTCCGACTCTGGTGTTCTGTGCAATCCAAGGCAGCGTCGTAGACACTGCCTCTCAAACACCAGAATCTTTTCCATTTGAGATGGGGCAACGTTGAACCAAACCGGGCATCCATAGGCAATCATCGGCCGGATAAGGGCCATGTAGCAAATCACCTTCACCCTGCTGTCAAGCCGGCTGCTATAAAACAACCGTTTCGTCAGGGCAAAAGCTCCCCTAGCCCTGGACAGAGCAGCATTTATATGTCTGTCGAAATACAAATACTGATCCATCCAGATGCCAAGGTACTGTACTATACTTTTACTCGCCAGTGGATGTCCATTTGGCCCTACGATCACCAGCTTGCGCCAGTTCTTTCTCGTATCCCTTCTGGCTCTAAGCAACGGAGTCCTAAACAAGATAGTTTCTGATTTCTGAAAGTTGATTTTCAACTTCCAGTCATCGCAATATCGCTGAATCTTCTCGAAGTCACGCTGCAAGAGAATCCTGATGACCTCGGCTTTTGGAGGTGTTCTGTACGCAATTAGATCGTCGGCATACGCAATTGCCTGAGTTAGACTACTTATCAGATCACTGGTGGAAATACTGAATAGAATCGGCAAGTTGACCGCTCTCTGCTGAAGACCATCTTTAATATTAAAAGTTGTGGCAGAAGTTACATTGCCATTTTTGACAACAAACTTTCTGCCATTGAACATATCATAAAGCATATATAATAGTGGTTTACTAATGCCAAGTCTGGTCAGCTTTAGATAAAGACCCTCTTACCATACGGTGTCGAAGGCCTTCTCCAAATCAACCAGACAGGCACCCGTACACTGCTTCTTAGATTTGTTCCATTGGACATCAGAAACGAGTTTCGACGCGGCTTGAATAGTGTCATGTCCCGCCTTAAAACCGAACTGATTGTCCGGTATGATATTATTGTCCTCTGCCCACTTAGACAGAGCTCTATTGATAACTTTTTCGAATACCTTGCTGATACTCGGAAGAAGACTTATCGACCGGAGATTCGCCGGATTGGAGTTATCCTTTCCCTTTTTCGGGAGAGGATGCACCACAGCTGTCTTCCACCGCACTGAATAATATGCATTATTCAGAGCGTTGTTAAACAGAGTGGTATAAATGTCTACTGCTTCTTGAGATAAATGTCGAAGTACAACGTTGGATATGCCATCGACTCCTGCTGAATTCTTCTTCTTTGATGAATCGAAGATGAGCCGGAGCTCCACCTTCGTAATTAACAGGGAACTGGGCCCATTTCACTCGGCGATTATGGCGTTTGCCAAATGATCTTCATTGAACCCGGTGAAACCGAGGTTCCCTGATCGCCATTGCGTGATGTCATTCCGAAGGTAGAAGTGATGAAGCAAAGATCTGTTTTCCAGGTCATGATTGGGCCTCCACTTTCTCCTGCGGATCTTCGACAATAAACAGGTCATCGTCCATGACGGCGCCCTCTGGATTAATTCCTGCTGTCAGAAGTACGTCTCTGTTGTCTGTCGTTCTCTGAAGCTTAAGACACGGAAGGTCATCTGATCATTCCTCTTAAATATCTTGTTAATTTTGGGAAACATGCTCGGGTCGCTAGAATTAACGGCCCGAATTTTGTTATCCCAATACAAATTAATTGACAACCGATAGTTCTCTTTAATTAGTTGGTTGATGTTTTTGATCCACGACTTCAGTGTCCTAATCTCCAGATGGTGAGGGTCAGTAAACCGTCGGTACAAAAGTTTTAGTCTTGTCAGCAGTCCACTTTTTTGTCTGTGTAGTGCGTCAATGGTCGCATTTCGGTACATGTCTGTTGCATGTCTGTATTTCGGTATTGTTCTGTTCATTGTTCGTTTGATTGTCTCATCCATTTGTTCTAGATATTGGTCTATTTCTTTATTTGTCAAATTCCTGTCATTTGGTGGGGATATGTTATTCGAACTGATTTCGCTAGATAAAGCGTTGGTAAAGCGTGGCCAGCGCACCTTAATTGTAAGTAAATACTCATCCAACTCCACGAGCTCGTTCGGAAGCTGAATAACGGCGGCGAGTCCGCAGTGAACACTGTCGTACTCGATCGTTCGTAAACAGTTTCTTGGTCTTTGACACACAGTGTCAGCAATTGTCAGTCTTGCGTCTATAAGCAATAGATCCAGGTAGGCACCGCTTCTTGGAAACGATGGCCGATGCGTAGCCAGCAGGTCGACACCATATTCAGTGTTGTATTGACTCATCCAATTGAATAGATGGATACCTCTTTGATTTTGAATTTGATTTCCCCAATCTTGGTGTTTGGCATTCAAATCACCGGCCATGAGAAAGTAATTTTTTTCCAAGCTCAAGTGTAGAAATTCTAAAAGTTTTTCAAGCTCTGTCATAAAATCAGTTGGCTGAGGTGATGCCGGTGCATAAGCCGCGATCACATACATTCGCTTCCCCTGTTGGAGAGGAATGCATATGATGCACGCCTCCAACAGCCGAAATCTGCGCAGATCACTATTATATATAACTTTATGATTAATGCCTTTTCGTATGAAGTTTGCGACGCCCCCCCCTTGAGTGGAGTTGGGTCGATCTCTTCTAACGATATTGTTATTGTTTTTAGTCAACTTATGTTTCTGGTTCAGCTTAGTTTCGCTGGCCATAAACACATCTGGACTTTGGTCTTTCAACAATTGGAAAAGATTAGCTCTACGTTCGGTCCTAATCAGTGAATTTACATTCACAGCAAGGATCCTAAGAGGCCTCTCCCACAGCGCGTCTTTAATCTCTAGTTTGCGTTAGGCTAGGCAAAACAGAGTAGAGATAGTCTTCCCTATTCGCCTGCTCTTTTATCTGAGTCTGAAGTCCTGTCAACTGGCCTTGAATTGCCAGCAACATGCTTCTTATTTCGGCCTGAGCGTCCGGCGCCTTTGGCACTAGGGCCGGTTGGGCTACCTTAGCTGCAGGCTGTACCGTTTTTCCCCTCCCTGCCGCCATTTGGGCGTAGGAAATTTGGGGATTGACGGGCGTTGCTGTAGGAGCACGCGTTGATGGGCGTATCTCTACCGCTATCTGCTTAGCCGCTTTGTTAATTCGAATTTGCTGAAAAGCTGAGCAACCCCGATAATTAGCAGGGTGCCCCTCTTTTCTGCAAAGTGCACATTTTAGCTGGGTCATGTCTTCGACCCGTTCCTCGCCGAGCTTACACTCCCCCTTTATGTGGTCCTCACCGCACTGAACGCAGCGTGACTGCATTTCGCAGTTTGCTGCAGCGTGGCCAAACCTTTGGCAGCGCATGCATTGAAGCATGTCACCGCGTCTCTTTAATTTATCCCAAGTAACAACCTGGTAGTTGAGGACGGAGATACTCCTCAACCTATCCAGTTTGCTGCTGGGCGATAGCTGAACTAGGAAGAACGGCAAAGACCGCTTCTCCCGTCTGGCTCTGACTGTAGCGAACGGCTTCACCGCGATAAAGTCGAGATCGTCGCTCGCTTTTTGACGGAGCTCATTTATAGGCACCTGTGGTTCCGTGCAGGAATCTATGCCCTTCAAGAGGACCGTTTGGTATTTATCCGCTTTTGGGGTAAAACTGAAGAACTCAGTCGTGGATTTCTTTAACAATTCTTTAATTATTTTATGCTGCGCCACTGTTGAGCAGTGGATAGCATGTCTATCTTTGCTTAAGCGTTTAATAAAAAAGTTTTGGCCTATGGCCGACTTACACAGGTCTATGGTTTCCTGTAGCTCCATTTTCTACGTGTTAATTGGTGGCACCTTTTCTTTCGATGTCCCCGCTGTGTTGTTAGATGACATTTGCTGCTTTTCCCACTCAATGAAGTTTTCGACTTCTTGATTGTGGAAAAAAGCGGCTAAATATTTTTTGCCCGACTGGGACTCGAACTCGTGATCCTCCGGTTCTCGTTCGGCCACCTCTACCTCTGTGCTATTGCACTTTTGAAAATAGCTGGGTTAAAATAAAACTTTGAGAAGTCACTCCGAATTTACTTAAAGAACACTGTGAAAGCTGAAAACGTGTGTGTACTTCCACAGATCGAGATCGACTGATCATTGGGTGCATTTGAATTCATAAGTGGACAATTTTTCGAAATTTAATTCAATTCCCCTATCACAAACACATATATGGAAAAAAATGGGGGTATGGAAATTTAAAATTTTAATGTGCAAATTTTCATTGGATGCATTTGAAATCATAAGTGGACAATTTTTCGAAATTCAATTCAATGCACCTATCACCAACACATACATATATTACATACATATGTATTGTACCTTGAAATGGAGTTGGGGACATATATGTGCAATAATGCAAATTTCACATTTGCTTTAGTCTATAATGTAACTAAAAATCTATTATCTGCTTTTTTATTAAAAAATGCAACATAACAATGAGTAGATGCAAAAAAAAAAGTTTGCGTCCCGCACAGGACTCGAACCCATGACAATCGGCTGCCAGCCGGCTACTCTACCATTGCGCTTTTTTTAATTTTCCATTTTCTTAAAACTATCTTTAAGCTAGACAAAAATTCATAAAAACTTGCCTACTTTTCATTATCTTAAAACTAACTTACTGGGCCCAATCGGGCGCTCTAAGTTAAACTATAATAACGTAATGCTAATGCATTTTGACCTAAGAACTATTTTAATACTAAATCCAGGTCGGTTTTTATTTTTTTACCGAAAAGAATTTACAAAAAACTCGGTATCTTGTCTTTATTTTTTGGTTTTATATAAAACTTACAAAAACTAACTTAGAGCTAGTTAAAACTAAATAAAACTATTTAAAGCTACCTAAACCTATTTACAACTAACTAGAAACTATTTACAACCTATTTATAAACTACGTATATACTACTTACAAAGCAGAACAGCCACAGCAAGCATTTTCCGGTTTTATAATTTTTTTTGTAGTTTTGTTGATTTTATATTTTTTTGTGTTCTTTTTTTTTTGGTGCCACCCTGACTGTCCCTACTTAAAACTAACTACCTAAACCTATGTAAGTCGGCTATACGAATAAAGAAAATAACAAGGTCAACTATTAAATGTCAGAAGGACCTTCACGTTCGTTTTTCAACCATCAGAACTGGTTCTCCTGCTGTACCCTATCTCTTCGGTCCCGTTCGGACACAGACCTACTGAGCCGAAGGCCGAAGGTGCTCAGCTCCGTCTTGTGCGTGTCTCGACTGTACAGGAGCCGCCGATCTACAGTTCTACGGCCGACGTCGACTGCCCTCGACTGTCTAGATGGAGGAATTCATCGGGCGGAATAAAGCCGCTTAGATGCACACTCTCGTAGTATTTGTTGTTGGGGTAATAAGCCCCATAGGTTTATTTTCGTTAACTTTCACTTTTTAAGTTTTTACCAGAATTAAATTTAGGTAATTAATAAAAAAGAAAAAAAATTGTTTAACATGTAAGATGGACACCGATTAGAGAAAAGGGTGGGGCACGGCTCGCTTAAATTAATTAAATGTGGAGACAAAATCGTAACACTTCCGAACTGAATGACGCTTCAACGAAGACTGAATTGTAAATAATAATGTTAAGGATTCGCCTCCAAAAGTCACCATACCTCACCCAAAATTTGCGTAATACGGCGATACACCAACACTTCATGCTGGGCCGTGCGAATACTGCACTCTACTTTCGCCAACTGCGAATCTCAAGCCCTATGGTTTTCTGAAACATCAGCCCTAAGTCTTAATGATTTGATTTATCCGCTCTGTCGGGTTGGCCTGCGGATGGTAATACGCCGTAAACATGATTGTAGAACCGTCTCTCTCTCTTAGGAATGGACCATTATCACAAACAACGAATTTAGGGACTCCAAACAAGAGAAAGACATTGTCTTTTAACTTTTTTAAACAGATTTTGCCGTAGCAGACCTCAAGGGGAACAATAAGGGGAATTTAGTGAAATAATCCACGACGGTCAGAATTAGGGTTCCCAACATTTTTCCAACTGATTATAGTATTTTTTTTAATAGGCTGTAAGAAAAAATAGTACAATCCCAAAAATGTAGTATTTTATGAAAAGAGTCAGAAAAAGCCAATGTTATTTTATTCCTTTAACAATTTTTTATTAACAACAAAAGTTTCATAAGCCTTATCGCATTCAATTTTTGGTCTGTAGTTCTGTCGGTAAACTCTCTTGAATTCTTAACTCTTGCAAAGATTTCATTGAGAATTGTTATTTCACAATAAAGATCGTCCATCTTGATTTTGATTCTATCTTGTAAATTAAGAATTACTAATGCCATCTCAAAATCATCAAAGAAAAGCTCTTGTTTCAAATTGAATCTTTGAATTTTGTATAACCAATTGTCTTCTTTAAAGTTAAACCATTTACTAAGGTATTCTAGACATTTATCAGTAAATAATATAAAATTTGTTTCGATGTTATCACTTTCTTCTGGTGATTTAGCTTCTAAGGATTTCAACAATTTCTTGGTTTCATAACCAAAGAAACGATCTTTCTTACGTTGTTCAAGTGCAAGTTTAAATGTCGATATAATGTTATACAAATCTAAGACGGTTATGTTATTTCCTTCAAGTTGTTTGTCAGCTTTATTAAAACTACGCAAGAAATGGCTAGCGAAGATCAAAAAGATTTGAACTTTAACGTTTCGATTAGTTCTATGCATACACAAAATATATTAATATGGGTTGGACGTTCTTCACCTAAGTTAGTAAAATGATTGGTTAAAATCAAAAGTACTCGTAATTTGTCCACACAAGGCAGCAAGGAGAACCACCTAGTGCCAACATGTCGTTTAAGCTCATGCCAATCACTTTCAACAGCTGCCACAAATTTTTTCAGTTCTTCTCTTCTAACTGGCTGTAGGTTTTAAAAATTATATTTTCGACATCAATTTGTAAAAAATATTGCATGTTTAACTGTGTTGTGTACTATGTGTAAATTAATTTATGTAACACATAATTTTGATAAAAAAACTTTATTTAATTTGTTCAAACTTAATCTAATTACACAAATGGTTACAATGTCTTAAGGTTCTAAATTGACTTAAGAAATATGTGTTGGGAACTTATTCACTGACTTAAATGAAGTGTCCTTTGCTTTGTTCTGATATTCCTATTTAGAGTGTTTGACAAATAAAAACATCTGTTATCCACGGATGTGTTCTTACTAATTGATATTTAATAGTTTGGCTTGTCTGGACTCTGGTAGTTTTCCATTGAGGACTGTGTATTAATACTTTATTGTCCTTGTATATTGTATTGTACTAATTGATATTTGATCGTTTGGCTTGTCTGGTATTTTTCCATTGGTGTGTATTACGAGTATATTTTGGAATATGAGTCACGTTCTAGGGTGTTGGTTCAGTTTGATGATCTTAGCGATTCTGGATTCTATTTTCATACGTTGAACGTGATGTGGTATTAACTTGTGCGTGACAGTTGCCCTTCACTAAATTAGAAACTAGATGTTTTATTATTTTATATAGAGAATGATGAATGTCAAAGTGTTCGAGATTAAAATATTAAATTGTTAAATTACCTATCACTGAAATACTTTTATTATATATTTGACTAAAATAAAGATGACAAGATGGCAACACTAGTTGTTCTTATATTACCTAACTATAAATTACATAAGGCGCATCACGCCACACAAAACTGTTCTCTTTAACCAGTTGCAAATAATTTGTATGTATGCGCTTATGCAAAATATGATCAAAGCAGAATATGAAAACATTAACTGTCTTCTTATGTATTCTTGGATCCTAGCTGATTATCATTTTTTCATTCGTTATTAAACTATCAAGGGATACAGTCCACTAATACAAACTGTGCTATATTTGTTTTATTTCGGAAAACTTCCGAACACAAAGTTTGCATTGGTGTTGTCGGCGTTCAGACCAGACACTCTTTCAAAGGTAAGATTGTGCTGTGACAGTGAATTGTTAATAGCGTCAAACATCCCATTAGCTGATTTATCGCAATTTTCGTGAAAATCTAACATTTTGTTTTGGATACCATTTTCAATATCAAAATATTGAATAACTAATGGGAATAATTTTATATTCTTTCTGTTGCTTGCATCAGTTTGCAAGCAATAATATAAGTCTGGGCTATTTAAGTCATTTATCAAAGTCTTAAGAGCACATGGTCCTAAAACCTCCTTAACTAAAGCTTTCATTTTCGTTCGCCCCAACTTTTGTTTAGAGGCAGTTTTAGAATCGATATATATAATCTTATTAATTTTCACGGTACAATCCATACTTTAAAACGAAAGGTCGTGCTTGACAGTGTGGTAGGTTAGAGCAAGTTCACTTGCTGTTATCCTGTCATCACAGGTGTTCGTGTTGGAAAAAGAAGAAGCATCCCATAAAGATGAGCCAACAAAGCGATCTAGTGTTGTAGTTTTCTTGTTTATTTTTTTATTTATGTTGCTTTGTTTCGCTATGTTGTTTAATCTGCAATAAATTATAAACATTCATATAACACCACAAATCATTCATATTTTCATTCACATCAGTTAAAAATTTCATTCAATAAAATCAATTCAATAAACGGCAAAGCAGTAACAAAACAAACAATTATACATCGCATGGCATAAGGGAACTCACCTGGCCAATACCACTTTTTCCGATAGAAATAGTTGCGTTGCATGGTATGCACTTGGCATTGAATACATTTTGGGGATCTTTTGTAATAAAAACATACTGTTTTCAAAAGAGACTACAGAAATATAAGACGGAATAGGAAATTCCGTCTTATATTTCTGTATTCTCTTTTGAATTTTTTGGTTTTTAGTGGTCGTTTGTGGCCCAATTGTGCTGTTTTTACTTGACTCACTTTCGATGTCACTCTCTTTTTCCATTAGCACAACTATCATAACTTCAAAGACAAGTTGACAATTTTGTGATTTAAATTAGGAAAAAAAAAACGAAAAAATAAACAAAGTTTAAATATCACAAGAACGAACACGACTCAGTTGCAACTGATAAAAATATCTCAGGACTGTCAAAATCGGACTTTGACAGCAAGAATAAGGTGAGCTCGGATTCTTGTGTTATAAAATAAAACCTTAAGGTGCAATCAAAATGAGAGATCTGTTTGCTATTGATTTAACGGATTTAAATATAGTATTTTTTCGTACTATATATTTGTTCAACAGTAAATTAAAATGCTTAACACATTTTTTAAGTTTTAAAAAACTTTATTTAACCTTAACCTAAATTGAACAAGTCACAATTTCAATATCCGAATGAACATCTACACATTATCGATATCCAAATGAACATAAAGTCATTGCCTATATTTGTGTCCTATTTATACTTCTTAAAACAAAGAAATCTTATTCATTACCAATTACTCATACTTGTCAGTTCTTATGAACTTCACAAATCTGTTTTCTATAATTGAAATTTGAGAACATATTTCCTTAGTTCTTAATAATTGTAAATTTGATAACTTAACATATGGTTCTTTCTGTGACCAATTTCATGTACATTACGTTGACATTAACTCCCCCCTTCGTTTAGAGAAGAACGTCCCTCTTTTTCTGTAAGCTGCGTCATTCGTTGTATAAGATTACTAAATCGGATTTTTTGTTGTTGCTGTAATCTAGCTGATCTAGCTTTAATGAGATATGTTACATAATGTTGCGCTTATTACTATAAGTATTAATACAAATGTAATGATTCTATAAAGTTAATATTTTCAAATTCTTTATTATCAGATTCAAAATCATTTTTTATTTCAAGCTTATCTAATGTATATGTTCTCAAATAGTTATGGATCATAGATGTGGGATTTTCATTAATTTTTCCATTTATTACTGTTTTATTTTGAAAATTAATTAAATATGTTCCATTTAATGTTACATCATTTACAGTATGTTTCCCTGATAATAAAATTGATCCATCTTTTATTACTTCTATATTTAAATTCCTTTCTTTAATTTTGTTACAAGCAGCTTTCTCATTTTTTAATAAATAAGATAAACATGTTGTATCGTTACTTAGTTTACAGAAGCTATATCTTAACTCTATTTTACATTTCTTAATATTTAAAAATTCATTTTCACATTTAGCAATTTCTTTTTCAATTTCTAATTTACCATCTGGTTGGTTTATGGCCCTAATCTCAAATAGTTTACAGTTTTTAACAATCATTGGATATATAATTAGGGCTACTATAACTTCATTATTCTGTAAAATTTTAAATTCTGAAACATCCATTAAGTCGGTTATTGTCATACACCCATTTTCATGTCTTGTAATTTCTTTAATGTCTTGTAAGTTTAAAATTGCAGGATTCAGGGTTCCTGTTTTAGCTAAAGCAATAGTTTGAATGATATTTTGTAATTCGATTACAATTGATTTATTCCGTTCCCTAACTAATCTTAATTGTGCGTCATTTTTTATCTCGTGTAGAGATTCAGATAATTTTTGAATTGCGCTAAAAATCTCAGAGTTCACATATTTTAATGTCTATGAGGACTAAATCGTCATGGTCAGGAGATCCTGATATCCATTTCCAAATTGTACCTATTTCATTAATCCGTCGATTGTATCTATTTGTTGTACGTAACTGTGCTAAAAGTGTTTTATCAATTATTACGTCAGTGTCCTTTGTAGTGTCGAGACTTTAATCTTCAGTATCTTTTGGCGATGAATTGATATAAAGATTTCTTTGAACTTCAGCGGTAGTTTCGAATATTACTTTTTGAAAGTATGAAAGATGTGTTATATAATAAATGTTTCCAAAACCTGTATAAAGAGCTGCGTTGCCATTTTCTAACAACAAATAATTTTCTCTTATATAATCCTCTATATCAGTCGATCTCGTACTGTGGCGGTGTTTAGACGTTTGAGGCTTCCCCAGTTAATTAAAAGTAAAATTTATCGGAGTGACTTAGTCAAGTAAAAGTAAAGCGAAGCTATTTCCAATAGTGCAATAGCACATAGGAAGAGGTGGCGGACCGTCTGTCTAAGGGTTACGGGTTCGAGTCCCAGCCGGGCATCAAAAATCTTCAGGTTTTTTTCACAACAGAGAGGTGGAAAATTTGATTGTCTAGGAAAACCAGCTAATGGAGAGGGAGAAAAGTGCGGGGCACTGAAAGGTGGCCCAGCAACTAAAGCTAAAGCTTCAACGGTACCAGCAGCGGGGACATCGAAAGATGTCACAGCAACGGCACCAAAAGCGACAACATCAACAACAACGGCGTCATCAGCCCATATCCTCGTAAAGAGGAGGAAAAAATTCTATGTGCGCTGAATTTGGTAAAACGGCACTCTACCACCACTCCAGCAGAGCTACCAGCTGGGGGGAGAGGGGCGTCGCGAGATACAAAGACATCAGCAGCAATCAACATACAGCTAAATACTTCGACCTCTGACGAAAAGCAAATGGAGTATATGTCTGATGGTGGAGAGGGGCTATACACCACGGGTGATAGCAACACATTCATCGACATTACAACACCAGAGGCGTCCTCAGACGAAGAAGATGAGACGCAAAATGGCAAAAAAGTCGACGAGCTAACAACAAAAAACGAGGAGCAGCAAATCAGCGAGCAAATTGGAGCGATTGAAGGGGAGATGGTGCGCCTCAAAGCTCAACTTGCGACACTGGTGTTAGCTCTCAAAAATAAACAAGAAGCTCGCCGGGAAAAAGAAAGGCGAGAGCAACAGAAAGCACCACACGCGCCAACCAAAAAGAGCCAACGGCAACCACTGCTGCCAGCAGAAGAGCAGCAACAAACACAGCAGCAACCCAAAGAAAAGCTGCAAGTACAGCAGCCACAGCAGCAACTAATGCCCGAAGAGCAGAGGCAACAAAAAAATCAGCAACAGATTCAAAAACAGAAGACACAACAGCAGCAGACACAGAAGCAGCAGCAGAAAAAGCAACAGGAGCGGAGCCGACAGCAGCAGGGAGATAACCAGCAACAGTCACAGCCGCCCCAAAGTAAAAAAGAGAAGGTGCCATCAACACCTATAAGATGGAATTACAAGAGACCATAGACCTATGTAAGTTGGCCATATGCCAAAACTTTTCTATTAAAAGACTAAGTAAGGATAGGCATGCTATACACTGCTTCACAGTGGCGGAGCATAAAATTATTAAAAATTTATTAAAAGAATCCACGACTGAGTTCTTCAGTTTTAACCCCAAAGTGGATAAATATAAAAAGGTCCTCCTGAAGGGCATAGATTCCTGCACGGAACCAGCGGAAAAGCGAGCGACGATCTCGATTTTATCGGGGTCAAGCCGTTTGCTACAGTCAGAGCCAGACGGGAGACTGGATAGTTTGAGGAGTATCTCCGTCCTCAACCACCAGGTTGTAACTTGGGATAAACTAAAGAGACGCGGTGACATGCTCCAATGCCAAAGGTTTGGCCACGCTGCAGCAAACTGCGAAATGCAGTCACGCTGCGTTAAGTGCGGTCAGAACCACATAAAGGGAGAGTGCAAGCTCGGAGAGGAAAGGGTCGAAGACATGACCCAGCTTAAATGTGCACTTTGCGGAAAGGAGGGGCACCCTACTAATTATCGGGGTGGCTAAGCTTTTCAGCAAATTCGTACCAATAAAGCGGCTAAGCAAACAGCGGTAGAGATGCGCCCATCCACGCGTGCTCCCACAGCAACGCCCGTTAATCCCCAAATTTCCTACGCCCAAATGACGGCAGAAAGGGGAAAAACGGTACAGCCTGCAGCTAAGGCAGCCCAACCGGCCCGAGTGCCAAAGGCTCCGCACGCTCAGGCCGAAATAAGAAGTATGTTGCTGGCAATTCAAGGCCAGTTAACAGGACTTCAGACCCAGATAAAGGAGCAGGCAACTAGGGTAGACTATCTCTACTCTGTTTTGCCTAGCCTAACGCAAATTAGAGGTTAAAGGCGCGCTGTCGGAGAGGCCTCTTAGGATCCTTGCTATGAACAACTGATAAGGACCGAACGTAGAGTTAATCTTTTCCAATTGTTGAAAGACCAAAGTCCAGATGTGTTTATGGCCAGCGAAACTAAGCTGATCCAGAAACATAAGTTGACTAACAACAATTACAATATCGTTAGAAGATATCGACCCAATCCACTCAAGAGGGGGGGGGGGTGGCAATCTTCATACGAAAAGACATTAATCATAAAGTAGTGATCTGCGCAGATTTCGGCTGTTAGAGGCGTGCATCGTATGCATTCCTCTCCAACAGGGGAAGAGAATGTATGTGACTTTTCGAATTTCTACGCTTGAGCTTAGAAGAAAATTACTTTCTTATGGCCGGTGATTTGAATGCCAAACACCAAGATTGGGGAAATCAAATTCAAAATCAAAGAGGTATTCATCTTTTCAATTGGATGAGTCGATACAACACTGAGTATGGTGTCGATTTGCTGGCTACGGATCGGCCATCGTTTCCAAGAAACGGTGCCTATCTAGATCTATTGCTAATAGACGCTAGACTGACAATTGCTGACACTGTGGGTCAAAAACCAAGAAACTGTTTACGAACGATCGAGTACGACAGTGATCACTGCGGACTCGCCGCCTTAATACAGCTTTCCGAACGAGCTCGTGGAATTGGGTGAGTATGTACCTGTGCATACTTACAATTACAGTAAGGTGCGCTGGCCACGCTTTACCAACACCTTATCGAGCGAAATCAGTTCGAATAACATATCCCCACCAAATGACAGGAATTTGACAAATAACGAAATAGACCAATACTTAGAACAAATGGACGAGATAATCAAACGAACAATGAACAGAACAATACCGAAATACAAACAACGGGACGCAACCGACATGTACCGGAACGCGACCATTGATGAATTACACAGACAAAAAAGTGGACTGCTGACAAGACTCAAACTCTTGTACCGGCGGTTTACTGACCCACACATTCTGGAGATTAGGACACTGAAATCGTGGATCAAAAACATCAACCAACTAATTAAAGAGAACTATCGGTTGTCAATTAATTTGTATTGGGATAACAAAATTCGGGCCGTTAATTCTAGCGACCCGAGCATGTTTCCCAAAATTAACAAGATATTTAAGAGGAATGATCAGATGACCTTCCGTGTCTTAAGCGTCAGAGAACGACTGACAACAGAGACGTACTTCTGACAGCAGGAATTAATCCAGAGGGCGCCGTCATGGACGATGACCTGTTTATTGTCGAAGATCCGCAGGAGAAAGTGAAGGCCCAATCATGACCTGGAAAACAGATCTTTGCTTCATCACTTCTACCTTCGGAATGACATCACGCAATGGCGATCAGAGAACCTTTGTTTCACCGGGTTCAATGAAGATCATTTGGCAAACGCCATAATCGCCGAGTGAAATGGGCCCAGTTCCCTGTTAATTACGAAGGTGGAGCTCCGGCTCATCTTCGATTCATCTAAGAAGAAGAAGTCAGCAGGAGTCGATGGCATATCCAACGTTGTACTTCGACATTTATCTCAAGAAGCAGTAGACATTTATACCACTCTGTTTAACAACGCTCTGAATAATGCATGTTATCCAGTGCGGTGGAAGACAGCTGTGGTGCATCCTCTCTCGAAAAAGGGAAAGGACAACTCCAATCTGGCAAATCTCCTGTCGATAAGTCTTCTTCTGAGTATCAGCAAGGTATTCGAAAAAGTTATCAATAGAGCTCTGTCTAAGTGGGCAGAGGACAATAATATCATACCGGACAATCAGTTTGGTTTTAAGGCAGGACATGACACCATTCAAGCCGCGTCGAAACTTGTTTCTGATGTCCAATGGAACAAATCTAAGAAGCAGTGTACGGGTGCCTGTCTGGTTGATTTGGAGAAGGCCTTCGACACCGTATGGTTAGAGGGTCTTTATCTAAAGCTGACCAGACTTGGCATTAGTAAACCACTATTATATATGCTTATGATATGCTCAATGGCAGAAAGTTTGTTGTCAAAAGTGGCAATGTATCTTCTCCAACAACCTTTATTATTATAAATGGTCTTCAGCAGGGAGCGGTCAACTCGCCGATTCTATTCAGCATTTATTTATTTTTTTTTTTTACACTTCAGATTCTTTGTTGTAGTGAGCTTAGAGCAAGCTGCAATCCTACAATCAGAGGCTCACCATAAGTGCATGTGTTAGTGGTTAGTAAAATAATTCGAGCTAACATATGCATACAAATAAAATTAATACATTTACATAGTTAAACAAACAAACAATAAACGTAACTAAACAATATATATCACATTTGAATTAAATATGATCTAAAAGTAAAAAAAAAAAACAATCACGAAAGTGGAGCACTGGTTCGAAACAATTTTTTCAATCCCATCTTACTAACGTTAAAATCAACCGTTGAGCCATTTAAACTAAATATCCTACACATACGATTAAGAGGCTCATGTAAACCGTAGTTAGTTCTATGGAAATTTACATGTAAAAGTTCAAATCTTCTCAGATGGTGAGATCCTCCACGGAAGTTTATGCCAATACAGGCCAACAAATCAGGAGCATCGATTTGACCATTTAGAAGTTGGTGAAGAAAAATTAGATCATTATTCACCCGCCTTTGATATAAGGTTTGGACTTGCAGTAGCTGGATCCTATGTTCATATGGTGAATGGTTGAATGGATCTGCCCAAGGAAGACCTTTCAGAGCAAAGCGAATGAATTTATGTTGTATCGATTCAATACGATTTTTATGAATTTCATAAAAGGGAGACCATACTTGAGACGCGTACTCTAGATGAGGTCGTACATAACAATTGTATAAGGAAAGCGTAACGTACGGATCGTCAAATTCCTTTGCCCAACGTTTTATAGACCCAAGCATAGAGCTTGCTTTATTAACAATGAAGTTAATGTGTTCAGTGAATTCTAAATTTGAGCTGAAGTTAACACCCAAGTCCTTGAAACTAAAGACTCGACAGAGTTTGTGTTGTGAAATAGAACAATTAAAAGCATTTGCAAGTTGCTTTCTAGAGAAAGTAGTTGTTTGACATTTGGCAGGGTTAAGAGAAAGACCGGTGTTATCACACCAATTAGCGAAACTATCAATATCGGCTTGCAAAAGAATATGGTCATGGTTAGCTTTTATTGTCTTAAAAATTTTCATGTCATCAGCGAATATAAGAATATCACTTGAACGTATACTTGAGACAACATCATTAATAGCAAGAATAAATAGAAGTGGGTCTAGATGACTTCCCTGGGGCACACCGGAGTGAGCCTTGAATGAGTTTGAAAGGCAGTTTCTCAATTTCACCTTGTACGATCTATTTTCAAGGTATGGTTTTACCCAGGTGATACAAAAATGTTGGAAATCCTAAAGATTTTAGTTTGAGGATAATAATGTTGTGACTAAGTTGGTAGAACGCTTTAGAAAAATCAGTATATATACAATCCATTCCACTTCCATTTTCTAATGCGTTAGAACATTTATGCAAGAATGTAAGGAGGTTTGTTACTGTTGATTTTCTTTTCACAAACCCATGCTGTTGTTCACATATTATATTCTTGGTATGGAATGCTAAAGTCTCACACACAACTTTTTCGAAGAGCTTTGGAATACATGACAGTTTGGATATAGGTCTATAATTCGAAATATCAGCTTTATCACCTTTTTTAAAAACTGGAGTTAGAAATGAAGTTTTCCATGAACAGGGAAACTTCCCTGATTTAATCGAAAACTCAAACAAAAATTGAAGAGGCTCAGCCAATATATGCCTACAATGTTTCAATAACATTGGGGGAACTCCATCTGGCCCAGAAGAGAAATCATCATTTAACGATGAGAGAAGGTCTAAGACAGTACTTTGTTGCACAACGAAATTGTTGCAACTCCTTTGCGCATAAGAATGCAAATTTCTGAAATAATGTTCATCAATATCAAGAGGTGTGTCTACGAAATAGTTACGAAAATTGTTCGCAAAAGCGTTGCAAATATCAATGGTTTCTTTCAACACACAATTTTCATTTATGAAATTTGCGGGGTAACCATCAGCATTTTGGAAGTTTGAATTTACAAACTTCCATAATGCTTTAGGGTCTTCTTTAAGAGATATTCCTATTTTGTATACATGATTAGTATATAGAGACTTTGACAGAGATTTAAATTCTTCGAAAAGGACAATGTAAGAGTTGTGGTCAACTAAAGAAAGAGTTTTAAAATATGTTTTCCAAGCTCTATTTCTTTTATTTCGTAGTATCCTCAACTCTTTTGTATACCATGAGTGGCAAAAGCTTGTGTTTTTAAATAATTTTAATGGGATAGTGTTATTTATGCAGTTATAAAGTATTGTATTAAAACTAGTAACTGCATCGTCAATATTACTAGAATTTGCTATACTGTCAATACCAGATCTAGCTAAATCTTCTGAAAGCAACTGAAAGTTTGCCTTTCTAAAGTCAAAAGAATATGAGCGATCACATCGCGTTGCTATTTTCAATTATATGACTGCTCAAGTCAAGAACTACATCCAGAGGAGGATGGTACTATCTATATTAGTGATTCCAGAACTAGATTCTAGAACAAGAGTACTAATAGCGTCGGAAAAAAAACTAAACTGAGAGTTCGATTTTTTGAATTTTTAATAAAGCTTACTTGCTGTAAGTCAGTTGTAATAATTCTATCCAAAAACTGGAGCTCAGTTTGTGAAGAAGTTAAGGACGCTTCATGATAAGATTCATCCTCAGAAGGAACCCACTCTATAGATGGTAAATTAAAGTCTCCGAGAAGTAACATGCTGCTGTTGGAGCAAGACAATTCAATAATAAAATCGAGGGCCTTAGAGAGTTCTATATAAACTGAGTCCGAGCTTTTTGGAGGGATGTAAGCATTATATATATATAATTAATTTTGACTCTACGGCTAACTTTATGCAAATTAATTCAACTGATAGATTAAATTAGATAATTAAATTTACACCATATTCTGATAAGTAGTCTAACTCAGGCAATTGCGTATGCCGACGATCAAATTGTGTACAGAACAGCTCCAAAAGTCGAGGTCATCAGGATTCTCTTGCAGCGTCACTTCGAGAAGATTCAGCGATATTACGATGACTGCAAGTTGCAGAAATCAGAAACTATCTTGTTTAGGACTCCGTTGCTTAGAGCCACAAGGGATACGAGAAAGAACTGGCGCAAGCTGGTGATCGTAGGGCCAAATGGACATCCACTGGCGAGTAAAAGTGTAGTAAAGTACCTTGGCATCTGGATGGATCTGTATTTGTATTTCGACAGACATATAAATGCTGCTCTGGCCAGGGCTAGGAGAGCCTTTGCCCTGACGAAACGGTTATTTTATAGCAGCTGGCTTGACACCAGGGTGAAGGTGATTTGTTGCATGGCCCTTATCCGGCCGATGATTGCCTATGGATGCCCGGTTTGGTTCAACGTTGCCCCATCTCAAATGGAAAAGATTCGGGTGTTTGAGAGGCAGTGTCTTCGACGCTGCCTTGGATTGCACAGAACACCAGAGTCGGAGTACAAACACTACTATTCCAACCTGGCTCTATACAACGGGGCCAACAAAAACAGGATAGATAATTTCTTTCTGAAGCTTATTCGAGGTCACATTGCAAGAGCGATGTCCTCGTCTAACAGCTTAATTTTCGGGGCTTATTACCCTAAATACGAATACAACGAGAGTGTGGGTCTAAGCGGCCTTATTCCGCCCGATGCTTTCCTCTATCTAGACAGTCGAGGGCTAATCCAGGATAGAGCGGCAGTTCCGCTAATCTACCACGTCGGCCGTAGAACTGTGGGTTGGCGGCCCCTCTACAGTCGAGACGTCCTCGCACAAGACGAAGCTGAGCACCTTAGGTTCAGTAGGACTGTGTCCGAACGGGACCGAAGAGATAGGGTAAGGCAGGAGAACCAGTTCTGGTGGTTGAAAAACGAAGATGAAGTTCCTTTAGACATTTAATAGTTGACCTTGCTATTTTCTTTTGTATGGCTGACTTGCATAGGTTTAGGTAGTTAGTTTTAAGTAGGGACAATCAGGGTGGCAAAAAGAAAAAAAAAAAATATAAAACATAAAAAAAAACACAAAAAAAATTATAAAACCCACAAAAATACAAAAAAATGATAAAACCGGAAAATGCTTGCTGTGGCTGTTCTAGTTCGTAAGTAGTCTGTAAGTAGCTTATAATAGGTTGTTACTAGTTTATAATTAGTTGTAAATAGTATGAAGTAGCTTTAAGTAGTTTTATTTAGTTTTAATTAGTTTTAATTAGCTTCAATTTAGTTTTATGTAGTTTGTATGTTTTATATAAAACCAAAAAAAAAATAAAGACATTGAGACCGAGTTTTTTTGTGAAATTCTTCTCGGTAAAAAATAAAACCGACCTGGATTAAAACATTTGGTTAATTCAATTAAAGTTGAATGTACTGTTTCCACTTGGCCATTTGTGAGGGTATGACCTGTGTCACAAAAATAAAGCAGAATGTCTAATCTGTCCATTAAATCCTAAATACGGCCGATTCAAATCCTCTTTCATTATCTTAAGTTATCTTCCTGCAATTAGGAAACGTTTTAAGAAATTCTAAGACTTTTTTTTCTAAATTAAGTTTATTTTCAAGAGGTTTAATCAATTAAAAGTTTTGATTATGGGTCAGTAAAAGGTTTTCAAACAGGACGCTACAAAAGTAGAACGATAGGGACAGCAAACGACGCCATATTTCTTTCCGTTCTTTTGACATTTCTCTTCAGTAAGTTTTGTCATTTCATGATGTAAGGATACACGAGCCAACAACGAGTCGAAATTATTAAAATTTACTACCGAAATTCGGAGTCAGTGGCCTGAACGTTAAGAGCGCTATGAACAATTTATGGTCGTCATAATCGTCTTAGCAGATCAACAATTGAGCGTCTAGTGGAAAAATTTGAATCCACATGCACAGTACAAAACGCTCCCGTGCTTGTGAGACAAAGAATTGCCCGTAGTGTCGAGAATATTGCTGCCGCTGAGGTTTCAGTTGCAGAAAGCCCAAATGTGTCTCTCACACGTCGTTCTCAAGCGTTGGGCATATCTGTGACGTCATTGTGGCGAATTTTGCGAAAAGATCTTGGCCTACATTCTTACAAGATTAAATTGACGCAAGAACTGAAGCCGCTTGACCACCAGAAGCGTCGGTTGTTCGTGAATTGGGGTGGACAACAACTTGAAAATGATTCGGATTCTCATCGAAAAATCACCTTCAGCGATCAGGCTCATTTCTGGCTGAATGGCTTCGTCAATAAACAAAATATGCGGTATTGGTAAGGAAGCAATCCACATGTACTCTATGAGTCATCATTGCATCCCGAAAAAATACGGTGTGGTGTGGTTTATGGGCCGGTCGCGTCATTGGGCCATACTTTTTCCGTGATGATCAGGACCGTTCAATGATAACCGAATATTTTTGGCTACAATTGGATGATATGGACTTGGACGGCGCCACAAGCCACACAGTGAATGTCACAATCAATTCACTGGAAACCAAGTTTGGAGAACGTGTTATCTCACGAAATGGTCCAGTCGCATGGCCGCCTCGGTCGTGCGATTTGACGCCGTTAGACTATTTCCTGTGGGGCTACGTCAAGTCTATGGTCTATGCCAACAAGCCACTGATGATTGATGAACTTCGTACGAATATCGAACGTGAAATTGCAGCAGTATCGGCCGATGTATGCTTGAAAACCGTCGAAAATTGGGTTCAGCGTCTGGACTTCTGCAAGCGTGTCCGTGGTGGCCATGCAAAAGAAATCGAGTTCCATACATAATGGCATCGAACATTCTTTCACCGAAATAAATAATTTCATTGATACCCAAAACCGTTTTTGTTTTACTTAAAAAAACTTTTGTAGCGCTCTTATTGAACAACCCGATACATGTAAGATATTTTTGTTGTTCTGCGGAAAAAATATCGATGTGGAGGAATTCCCCCTCTTGTTTCGGAATTGGAGCCTCTCCAATTAGAACTAATTGTGGATGGCAATCGTATCATTAGGGAATAATTTAGTAACAAGAAATTTGTTACTGAAGGTTTTTAAAAGCGCAGATTTCATATCGTAAAGATCTTCTGGTGTACAGTAAATTGCTATTACTCCTGGCTGCAAAAAATCTTTTAGTTTAACCATAAAGTTATCTGGTGTATCATATTCTATGACATGACGTGTCTTATTAGGAAAATTTTGAATTCTCTCATGTGCTGTAAAATACCTGAAGCTAACAGTATTTGTTGCCGAAAATCATTTAATTTTTATTCGTATTTTGAATTTGTTCATTATCACTACTTTCTGCAGAATACACTGTATTGTCCGTCGAGGAGCTATCAGTTATTTGGCTTAAATTTTGTCGTGATGGTGCGTCAGCTACCACATTTGTTTTACCTGGTTTATAAATAATTTTTGGAACGTAGTCCTCTATAACTGAGTGCCACCTTTTCATTTTTGTGTTTGGGTTTCTTGGAGAAACCGCAAAGGTTAAAGGTTGATGGTCACTATGGATTTTTAAATTGGAAACTCCGTAAAGGTAGTTTGGAAGATTTTTAATGCCCACACAATTGCATATAATTCTTTTTCATTAGTTGCATAATTTTGTTTGGTACTGTTCAATGTATTTGGTATAAACGTAATAGGTTTATCTGCCTGTGATAACACTCCGCTTATTGCGTCATTTGAAGCATCAGTCGTTAAAACAAATTTCTTATTGCAATTTGGCTGAGGTAACTCAACTTCATTCATTACATGTCTCTTAAGATTTTCGAAAGCTTGCGTAGCTTCCTCTTCTAAGCATTTTTCTGCTTTCTTCGATATGTATTGGGATACTTTTCCATTTTCTGCCGCTAAATACTTTGTCAAAGGCTTCGCTATTCCTGCGTAGTTTTTGATGAATTTCCTGTAATATCCAGTTAGTCCCAAGAAACTTCTTAGTTGTCTAAGAGTTCTAGGAATAGGATAATTCTTTATTGTTTCTATCTTATTTGGGTCTGTTTTAATTATATTATAGCGTACTCTATAACCTAAAAATTCAACTTTTTCTCGTAATATTTCGATTTCTCGAGGGAAATTTTCATATTTGCTTCCCGCAAAACGTTTATTATCTTCTTCAGATCTTTAGAATGCTGCTCTAAGCTTTCAGAGTATACAATTATATCATCAATGTACACATGACATATTTTTCCGACATATTCCCTTAATATGTCATCCATGGCTGTTTGAAATATGCCTAGCGCATTTTTCAATCCAAAAGGCATTCTTACAAACTCATTCTTACCATTATTCACAGAAAAGCTTGTCTTTTCTATATCCTTGGATTTCATTTTTATTTGGTGGAATCCAGATTCTAAATCTAATGTGGTAAAATATCTTGCTTTCCCTAGATTTGATAAAATAACATTAGTATCGGGAATAGGATACTTATCAGAGACCGTTTTCTCGTTTAACTTTTTATAATCTATAACTTACCTCAATTTTTGTGTCCCGTCTTCATTCGTTCCTTTTTTTGAAACAACCCACACTGATGAGTTATATGGACTCTTTGAAGGCCTTATTATTCCTTCCTTTAATAACCTTTTTAATTCTTTGTTAACAAAATTATTTGCCGAAAGTGAGTATGGATACTGTTTACTCCATACAGAAGTTCCAGCAGTTGTACGAATCTCGGCTTTTACATCCGTTCTGAATGGCAATTGTACATCTATTCTCAAATGAAGTTCTTCAATTGTTTTTTTTTTTATATTTTCACTTAACTCTTTAATAATTTCTATTTTTTGTATTGAATTTAAATATCCACCTCTATATTCTGGTATAAACAGTTTTTCTAATTTATTCCCGTAAATTGGTATTTTTTTTTCAAAATCTATTTTTACTTCACAAGTTTGTAGTAAATTACTTTCTATTAGTAAATCTGATTCTAAATTATCTATTTCATAAAACGTAACATATCTATCAAACATTAGAACATTATAGTAATGCGTAATTGTTGTGAAACCATTTATTGTCTTAACTCGTTTATTTATTACTAACTTTTCTCTGTACTTTAAAGTGTTAGGCGTACAGTAGCAACTGGTAGCACCTGTATCAATTAAAATTTGTATTCTCCTTCCGTAGGGTCTGTTCCTGAATATGAATGGTAATCCAGGCGCTCGTCTAAAAAAGCTTCTTCATTTATATTGTTGACTCGTTCCAATTTAATTGGGAGTTGTACGCTACGTTGTGCACTCTCATGGGGTCTTTTGTCGCCTTGGAAGGGATTTCGGGGTTGATAGTTATTTTTATACACCGGTCTAGCGTATTGACGGAAATGATCATTGTTCTGAGCAAATGAATTGAAATTTCGCTTCTGTTGCTCAAAATTCCTTTTCTCCTGCCAAGCTATCGGTCGATGAGCTGAAGTGCCCAGGTTCATTGGCTCTGATCTGTTGTTGAAAAAGAAAACATTATATTAGATAATTGACCGTTGAGGCCAGTCATGAAAATTCGTAAAGCATTTTTCTGTTCATTTCATTCAATTCTTTTTTCAAAGTTGTATCTGTTTCATGTATTATTATTGTTTTGTTTATTAATAGTGTCAGTTTCGTATTTACCTCATTGTAAAATTCAATTATGGACAAGTTACCTTGTAGCAGAACACTCATTTCTTGTTCAATTGAATGAGCGGGGCGCTTATCGGCATAAGCGAAGTCAAGTCTTGAAATTATTCCATCATAATTTAATACGGTGCCATGATTAGTTAGAATATCATTGGCATTGCTCGTAATATTGTTTCTAAGGATAGTTATAGCAGCAAAGTAGATATTTGCGGCTTCCGTTAACCCGAAAATTCTGGCAGCGACTTGATTACATCAAGTGTTTCATTACATGTTATTTCCTCTGAAATTGTCTGAATTGAGTAGTCTGTTACTACATTTGCGTTTGTCAATGTTTCTTGCGTTGTTTTCAGAGATACTATCTCTGCTTGCAAGGATGCTGTGTTGGTTGCTACCAACCTTGCTACTAATTCCTCTATCTATTATTGGGCATTTTTGGTTCTATTGTCAGTAAATTAGTAAATTTTTAATGAAGTCGTCCAGGATGTCTTTCTAAAAAGTTTTCAAAATTATATTTTCAATCTTATTGAAATAATTTTTTTCAATCTACTTATCAAAAAATGTTTACAATTTTATTTCTTTAATCTTGCTGAAATAATTTTCTTAAATTATCTATTTATCAAAAAAAATCTAAACTTGTACTCTATTCAACTATATCAAAACATTATTTTCTAAAAATATAAGCTTACATATGTATATCCTCCGGATGCAGATGTGTTCAGGGTTCCTTTAATTTTCTCGAACTATGTTTTTCGTCTCGTTTTGTTTCTCTTTTATTTGCTCCTTTATTTTACAAATGTTTTTATTTATCTAATAATTTCGTCACTTTTTTTAAAATTATTGTTTAATTTTTATATTTGATTTAAATGTTATTGTTCTCCAAATCTTCTTTCACCTTTTTTAAATGTTTCCTTAACTTTTTCAACCCTTTTAATAAATTGTTTATTTTTATTGCCTTGTTCTTCACTTTCCTTTTGGTTATTAAACTTTTTAATATCTTCCGTTATTATTAATTTATTTTTAAGTTCACTTTACATATATATTGAAATCTCGTTCCTTTCTTAGGATACTTTTCACTATTCTTTTTTTCTTCTATTGGATGCTTTTCACTATTTCTTCTTTTCTCCTTTCTTAGGATACTTTTCACTATTCTTTCTTTTCTCCTTTCATAGGATACTTTTCACTATTCTTTCTCCTGTCTTTGAAGGACACTTATTTTGATTTTTCGCGTATATTATTTTTAGCGAAGACCTTTCAATTAAAGAGCATACTTTATTTTTTCTGCCTCTACTTTAACTTTTAGGTCCTGTCACGGGCGCGAATTAAAATGCTTAACACATTTTTTAAGTTTTAAAAAACTTTATTTAATCTTAACCTACATTGAACAAGTCACAATTTCAATATCCGAATGAACATCTGCACAATATTGATGTCCAAATGAACATAAAGTCATTGCACATATTTGTGCCCTATTTATACTTCTTAAAACAAAGAAATCGTATTCATTACCAATTACTCATACTAGTCAGTTCTTATGAACTTCTCAAATCTGTTTTCTATAATTGAAACTTGAGAATATATTTTCTTAGTTCTTAATAATTATAAATTTGATAACTTAACATATGGTTCTTTCTGTGAACAATTTCATGTAGATTACGTTGACATTATAGTACACAAAGCCAAATTATAGTACAAAACTATATATAATAGTACGGTTGAGAACCCTAGTCAGAATAAAGATAAAAAATAGATTTAGGAAGTGGATCAACCAAGTCCACGCAAATCATCAACCACGGATTGGATACACCTTTCCTTTCCGTCATCAACCCAGGCGGTTTTTCATTAATCGGTTTCACGCTTTGACATACCTTACAATTTCTCACGTATTTAGTGATATCCGACCTCATTATGGGCCAGTAATATCTTTCTCCTATCATAACAAAAGTTTTCTTTACCCCCATGTGCCCTGCTAACGGATGGTCATGACTTTCTTCTAAAATCTTTTTCCTATCATCTTTGGGTACAACTAATTTCCACTCACTATACGTGTTATGTACTACTGTGTGGTTTGCTTTCACAAACTAAAACAGTTTTCCCTGCTTTACTCTTCAAGCTGAAAAAGGCAACGGTTTCTTTTCCACTTCTCCTATCATTATCCCTATCCATGGATCGTTTGTGGGCTCTGAAACCCCAGCTAAAACCGGTACGCTTCGAGAAAGCATATCTGGCACCACATGATTCTTTCCCTTGCAAAAAACAATGTCGAAGTCAAACTGCTGCATACTTACAGCCCATCGAGCCAGCCTACCTGCTGGGTCCTTCAACTTGCTCAACCATATTAAAGAGTGGTGATCGGCAATATCCTTAAATCTCACCCCCTCCTGATAAGGCCGCAACTTCTCTATTGCTCACAGAACAGCTAAGCACTCTTTTTCTGTGGTCGAATAGTTTCTCTCATTCCTATTTAGTGATCTGCTCAAATAGCAAACCACTTTCTCAAAATCCTGTGTCAAGATTGCCCAATCCCGAAATCAGAAGCATCTGTCTGAACGACAAATGGCTTTGAAAAATCCGGACACATCAGGATGGTGCAGCAACAAGACATTCCTTAGCCTTTCTAAAGCTTTCCTCACATTCCCTACTCCAATCGAATTTCTTATTTTTCTTTAAAAGGTCGGTCAACGGTTTAACCAAACTTGCAAAGTTTGGAATGAATCTCCTATACCAGGATACCGTGCCGATAAAACTCCCAACCTGCTTCACGTTCTTTGGCGATGGAATTCCCAACATACTCTCTATCTTTTCTGGGTCCATGTGTAAACCATTTCTGTCTACGACATAGCCCAAAAATTTGAAAGAGGGCCTAACGAAATTACATTTTTCCTTACCTAGTTTTAAACCTGCTTTTATTAATCTCCTAAAAACTTTATTCAAAATTTCCATATACTTCTCAAACGTGTCTGTCACGATGATGATATTATCGAGATAGACGAAGACATATGGTTCTAACTCAGGCCCTAAAACAGTATCTATAAATCATTGAAATGTTGCAGGAGCATAATGCAACCTAAACGGCATCCTCAAAAATTGAAGTAGACCCCTACCTGGAACTGTGAAAGCAGTATACTTTCTAGAATCTTTCAATATGCAGAATCTGCCAATATGCAGACTTAATATTCAGTGAGCTCAAAAATCTAGCATTATTCAATTCATCTAAGATGGCCGTAATATATGGTATCCCTAGCCGTAACCTCATTTAACTTCCTATAGTCTACACAAAATCTATACGTGCCATCTTTCTTCTTAATCATGACAATGGGAGATGCTCATGGACTGTCAGATTTTTCTATCACCCCATCTCTAAGCATTTCATCTAACTCTTTATCTATGAAAGTCTGAACCACAGGAGACACCGGATAGTACCGTTGCTTGATTGGTTCAGCTTCTGTCAAACTTCAAACAATCTAAAGTTTTCCTCTGTGTCTCGTCTAATTCCGTTAAATAATTTGCCACGGACACCGAAGCCAACGAACTCTGGTTCAAAAATGTCCATTCTCCTGATTTCAAATCCGGGACCACACCCGATAGACCCCTAAAGTCTGCTCCTAAAATCAATTTGTGGGGAAGGCGAGGAATAACAAGGCATTCAATAAGAACCACCTGTTTTTTCACCCTAATTGGAAGTGAAACTACTCCTTCCACTCCAATACCTGCACCATCCGCTAAAATTTCCCTACCTAAATTAGTTTTTACTAAATTAAGCCCTAAACATTTCAAAACTAACCATCCGTCCCTGCCAATTATTGTGCGTGAGGCACCTGAATCTAAATGCCCTAACATATTGATTCCATATATTTCAACGCCATGATACGGCCGTTGATCCCTATCATTTTGTTCTTGCGTGAAACCTTAATAAATGTCGGCCGACTGGTTACCAGTAGGCAACCTATCAGAATTTACCGGAATTCTCGTCCTACTGACCCGAAAGTTCTTCTCCCGTTTCCCGAACATTGTTGCCAGTTATTACGATCAACTCCAACCCTACCACAACCATAACAACGCCTAACAGCGGAACACCCATTTGTTAAATGGCCTTCTCCATTGCAATTGTAACACCTAACTGGCTCTGCACTACTATTTCGAAAGGGATTCCCTGTTTATCCCAGCCGACCAATTTGGTTGTTTTCTGTGACAACCGAAACTGTTGGATTTTCTAGACCTACGTATGCTTGATCTGGTACTAGCAAAGTCCTATTTCTACTTTTTGGAGGGGGAACATACGACTCCACGTTTGCTCTTACTGCCTCCAAATCTCTACCTAACGCCACTAAGACAGAAATGCAATTTAGTCTAGCCAAACCAAGTTGCAACTGGTAGAAAGGTGTCAAGTTCCGCTAAATCATTGACAGCTTCCTCCGTTCTGAAATCTTTTCGGAAAGCCTGCCGAACAAATTTTGCATTGCCGCCAAATAGACACAAATGGGCTCATCCTTGCCTTGTGTTCGATGCCTAATCTCCTCTAATAATTGGTCGTCATAGTTCGGTGGCAAGAACTCCACTTTCAATTCACTGACGAGTTCTGACCACGAATTGATAGAAAACTTAACTGCCCTAAACCAAATCAACGCTTTTCCTGTAAAAACTTCTACAGTGGACCTAAAAAGTTGCGTTTCCGTTACCCCACGGGATATACGCATTTCCTGACACTTTTCTAAAAAGGCGGTCACGGAGGCACCACAGCGCTCTCCCGTGAGCTTTATATTCCACTTGTATACGTGTTCAACTTTTCGCTCATAAGTAGTAACCCTCTCCACAAACGCGTTTTCTAACCTATCTATGTCCCACCAATCCTACCATCTGCAACTCCTAAGCCCGTCGATGTACCGGCAGAAGTACTCATCAACCCGCTACGAGGTTCAGCTGAACGCTGCTTTTTTACCTCTAAATTCTTTTTTTCTGTTCCTCATTACTATTTTCCCCATCTTCAAATTCTTCTTCGCAATCTTCATCATCTTCTAATTCAGCAAATTTATTTTTCAGAGCGAACCTGCTCTTCTCCTAGTTTCATTTTCTGGGATAGATCTATCTAACCTACGCAATCCCCACTCTACTTTTGTCAAAATCTTCAAATACTCCTCTGAAGTTTCTGACTTTGGAGGATTTTCTAAAAGTTTCCCTAATTCACATAACTTTTTCTCAACCGCCATCTGATCATGTTCAAAAGCGAACGGATAAGCGGGAGCTACAAAAGAATTCCTACATTCTAACTTGGTAGCAACCCTAAGCGATTTTCGCATCTCCTCAACTGTCCCTACCGGTAAACCTCGCCACTCCATCTCCTAAGCGAGCTCGTCCTATGATAGTCTATTAACTTCCATTGAAACAAGTTAAAAAATTTACAGATTTCACTCCTTGAGTAACAATGGGGTCATTGAAAATGACTTATCTGTGCTAGAGAAATCTTTAATCTTTATAATTATTAATCTTTCTTTTATTTTGAATTTTATCTTTACTGGTTTCCAAGTACACCAATTTATACCAATTTTAATCATGATTTTTACTAAGATCAATCTAAAAATTATATTGAACTAAAAAAAATTTTAAAAAGTTTTTAGCCAAACTTGATTAGCATACTTGCACTCCTATTTCTACCTTTACTTGCACATAGTAGCGCATAAATAGATATTTTTTTCTACAGCTTTAAAAACACTTAAGGAATTTGAAGCCATTTCATCATTCCCTATTTTGATAATTCTTGAGACATTGTCTCAACAAAAATTTTATCATCTGAACTTTTTGTCATACAAACAAAACTGAATAAAATAAATTATCAAATACCCAAATATACGAAGATGATACAAAACTTTAAATAAGGCTATACTATTGCATAGTGGTACCTCGTGGCATGATGGTTAGTGCGTAGAACGTAGAACATGCCAAAGGTCTGGGTTCGATTCCCCGCCGCTGCCACCTAAAAACAGAAATTTTTTTTCGCGAGGTACTGCCTCTTGCGAGGAACTGACAAATCCTCCAAGAGTATACTTGTCATGAATAAGTGCTTCTCATCTAGCCGTTCGGACTCGGCAAAAAATTGTAGGTCCCTTCCATTCCTGCCAAAAATACGCACACAGGAATGGTTGAGAGTTGTAAGTCACTAGGCCTTGGTTCTTCACGAGCTATTGTGCAACCAAATTTATTTATTTATTTATAATATTGCATAATTTTCGTTTACTTTTTCTTTTAAAAATTCGGTTAAGTATTTCATATTCCCTTTGTTCTATCATCAACAAAATTTTGACTACAGACAAATGGATGTTGACATGTATCGCTATTTTTGTTTTGTTATTTTGTTATGTATTGGTTTTTTCCACTAGCTAAAATTTGATTTTCCAAAAATACAATATTCAATATTGTTTGGATTGATACGTAACTCAACAAAATATTATTTGTCATATTTCCTTTCTAGTTTTTTTCTTCAAATTTTGTTTCATTTTCAAAAATACAAAAGAGATTTAATATTTTCCTTTTGTCAATTTATTGACCTATATTTTCTGCCACTTGTCTCCTAGTTTTATATTATTTATTATCCTTGTCTGGTAGCACACTTTTTCTTTTTTCTTTTGCTTTGTAGTAACACCAACCAAAAATTCAAAATTTCAACCCTCATTCCTTGTTTTTTTTATCTGCATCTGTATTTATTTTTCCTAAATCCTTTAACTAAAATTTAATTTTCCTCTAAATACATGCCTTCAAACAAACATTAAATGCTAGGGGTTGTTACGTCTCCACAACATATTATTTAACTTATTATCTTTGTGGGTCTTTAATTTTGTTTCATTTTAAAAGCACAAGAGAGAACCTTCTTTTAAACAGAGAGGCTGTACACTTCCCACACTTCCCACCTTTTATCATTTTACTGACCTTTATTTTTCCCGCGTGTCTTCTATCTTTAAATTTTCATTTTCTTTGTGTGGTAACTTTAATTTTGTTTTTGATTTAGCTTTGTGGTAACACCATCCAAAAATTCAATATTTCTGCTGATGTTACTTTTTTCTTGAATTTGAATTTATTTTTCCTAGCTCTTATAACGTGTGTTGTAGGCAACGCTAACTAATAAATTGATTTTTCCCCTTACATATGCCTACAAACAAATATTCAATGCTGGTGAGTGTAACGTCTCCGCAAAATTCTATTTTTCCCAATTTTGTGTTTTTGTCTTTAATTTTGGGGCTTCTTGCAAGTCTATTCCAAAGAATTTGAATGGACAAAAGTCGATCATAATAGTCAAATATAAAAGTATTTACCAATTGAAATTTGCAATAACAATAAATCGACTTTTAGTCTATTCAACGAGTCTATTTTGAATAACTATCCCTATAAGGGCGTTTGTCGCATTTTCAAAAATAGAAAATACATTTTCAGTCGAATTTATAAGCTTTGTCTATAAGTATAGACAACCGTCCAACTCCAAAAATTTATTAATAAACTTTGTTTACTGCTGTCCTAAATTTGTCTAACTTGGGCAAAGGCTTCGGCTGTCTAAGATTTTTCTAAACTGACGTTTTATTTTACTATATCCATAAGGCATATTTTCAACTGTTAAGGACTTCTAAAACGATTGTCTAACTAGTCAACCTTATAAAAAATCTAATAAATAAAGCGGTTTACGTATTAGTTTTCAGATTTCATTGACCTATGTATATTTTTATTTCCTCTTGTTTTTTTTTATTTTATATCTTTATTTTCTTCGTTAATCCGTCTAATTATACCTAAATAAAACTCAAAAGTAAAATAATTAACAAAATAAAAACAAAAACAACGAATCTCACAAGCATCCTACCTAACTTACTAAAGTACCTACCTACTAATCAAACATATCCCATAAGGCATCTTACCCTTCTGCCTACTAAAGTATCTATAACCAAACGCATCAAATCGCATTCTATTAATTTAACTAGGTAGGTATTAGCAGAAAAAAATAATTGCCGAGCAGCAGAGTAAACTACCCCCATTGAAGCATCTACACGACTGAACAAACAGTGAACAAGCAACAAGAACATTCAAGGAGTGAACATGAATACTGAACTTGAATGAAAAGTCATTTTCTTCAGTAATTCACTGACAGAGAGACAAATAATGAAACAAATCAAAAAACAAACATAATGAACAGAGAGAAAAAGACATTTTGAATGAACTGTGGCACTATGGGAAATATATGTGTTCTTCTTATTTGGGCTGATTCTCGTAACACAAACTTGTAAATCAACGATGACGATGAACTATAGGAATATTGATTGAATATTAGTACCACTTTTTAATCAAATTGTATTTTAGATTTGTGAGGCTTATGAAGAACGTACAGCTACGTATGATATATCAAATTAATTGTCAATTATTGAAGGTGCGAATAAAAAAAAATAAATTGTGTAGGTGCACAGACCAAAGAGTTATTAGGTAGTATGTTAATGAACAGTAATATGTAATTATGTCATCTCAGATGCTTTTAAATATTACAAATTTTACATATTATATGTAGATTTGTGTAATCTATTACCTGTATGAATAAGAGATTTTTAATTGGAATAGTTAAAAAGATAAAAAATATAACTGCCAAAAATCGATCGATAGAAATTAGTTTATTTAAAAAAAATATAAAAATATAAATAAAAATATTATAAGAATTTCCTGAAACTAAAAGCAATCATTTATTTATTATCTCTCTTAAACTATAAAATTTATTACAATCAGATCTAACTCTAATGTCTAGTAAATAATTTATGAACCATCTATTTTTAAATTTTGAAGTTACAACCTTTAATATCTCATTTTGTAGATTTCTTGGAATTTCAAAAAATATAAACGAAATAGTTATATTAAACGTAACTATTGATAAAGAAAAAAGTTGTCACTCTAGCACAACTCATTTAGATTTTTGGTTTTTCGACCATTTCACATAAAAGCCCTACTTAAAGTTTGAATTAAAAAAAAAAACATAATTTTGCACATCTAAATACATTTTCTTTTCAAACGGTTTTTTTTTTTTTAACTGCCAACACTTATAGTTTAAGCTGTACAATTAACTGCTGACTGCATTGACTCTCACATTTTTAATTATAAAAATATAGAATTAAAATTCATTTATTCAATTTAGTAACACCAACCAAAAATTCAATCGTACCCTTCCTATACGCTAGCACTCATCTCCATACACATTGTTCATTTTAGTAACACCAACCAAAAATTCAATTGTACCCTCTCTATACGCCAACGTTCATCTGTTCACTTTATTCATTCTGGTAACACCAACCAAAAATTCGATCGTACCCCCCGTATACGCTAGCGTTCATCTCATATACACATTTATTCACTTTATTCATTTTAGTAACACCATAATTTATCCAAAACGACCCTATAAACATTTTCAATGATAAAAATCGTAATAAAAGAAAAAACAGAAAGAAAGTATCAAAACTAAATAAAACCAAATAAATTTAGACTAAAAGTGCGTCTGATTGTACATTTTTTTAAAATGTTTTAACAAATTCCAAAATCAAAAATATTTAAAAAGAATAAAATCTTAATAAAAATTATAAAAGAAAAAAAAAATAATTAAAAAATTTCCGAAAATAAATGTTCACCTCCAAAAAAGTACTTTTACAAATTGGAAACACTTATTTTTTATTTTCTGTTTACAATATAATTCTACTCAAAATCAGACTCAAATAAACTCAAAAAAAAAACTCAAACGTGAATTAGAAGGAGAAAGTACAATTCTCTTATTTTTTTTAACACTTCAAATTCTTTGTTGTAGTGAGCTTAGAGCAAGCTGCAAACCTAAAATCAGAGGCTCATCATAAGTGTGTTAGTGGTTAGTAAAATACTGCGAGCTAACACATGCATACAAATAAAATTATTAATACATTTACATAGTTAAACAAACAAACAATAAACATAATTAAGCAATATATATCACATTTGAATTAAATGTGATCTAAAAGTAAAAAAAAAAAAAAACAATCACGAAAGTGGAGCTCTGGTTCGAAACAATTTTTTCAATCCCATCTTACTAACGTTAAAATCAATCGTGGAGTCATTTAAATTAAATACCCTGCACATACGGTTAAGAAGCTCATGTAAACCGTAGTTAGTTCTATGAAAATTTACATGTAAAATTTCAAATCTTCTCAGATGGTGAGATCCTCCACGGAAATTTATGCCAATACAGGCCAACAAATCAGGAGCATGGATTTGACCGAATTATAAGTTGGTGACGAAAAATTAGATCATTATTCACCCGCCTTTGATATAAGGTTTGGACTTGCAGTAGCTGGATCCTATGTTCATATGATGGAAGGTTGAATGGATCTGCCCAAGGAAGTCCTATCAGAGCAAAGGGAATGAAATTAGCGAAACTATCAATATCGGCTTGCAAAAGAATATGGTCATGGTTAGCTTTTATTGTCTTAAAAATGTTCATGTCATCAGCGAATATAAGAATATCACTTTAACGTTTGAGATAACATCATTAATAGCAAGAATAAATAGAAATGGGCCTAGATGACTTCCCTGGGGCACACCGGAGTGAGCCTTGAATGAGTTTGAAAGGCAGTTTCTCAATTTCACCTGGTACGATCTATTTTCAAGGTATGGTTTTACCCAGGTGATAACAAAATGTTGGAAATCCTAAAGATTTTAGTTTGAGGATAATAATGTTGTGACTAAGTTGGTAGAACGCTTAAGAAAAATCAGTATATATACAATCCATTCCACTTCCATTTTCTAATGCGTTAGAACATTTATGCAAGAATGTAAGGAGGTTAGTTACTGTTGATTTTCTTCTCACAAACCCATGCTGTTGTTCACATATAATATTTTTGTCATGGAATTCTAAAGACTCGCCCACAACTTGTTCAAAGAGCTTTGGAATACATGACAGTTTGGATATAGGTCTATAATTCGAAATATCAGCTTTATCACCTTTTTTAAAAACTGGAGTTAGAAATGATGTTTTCCATAATAAGGAAAAGTAAGAGTATTTAAATATGTTTTCCAAGCTCTATTTCTTTTAATTCGTAGTATCCTCAAGTCTTTTGTATACCATGAGTGGCAAAAGCTCGTATTTTTAAATGATTTTAAAGAGATAGTATTATTTATGCAGTTATAAAGTATGGTATTAAAACTAGTAACTGCGTCGTCAATATTACTAGAATTTGATATACTTTCAATACCAGATTTAGCTAATTCTTCTGAAAGCAACTGAAAGTTTGCCTTTCTAAAGTCAAAAGTATATGAGCGATCATAAGCGTTGCTATTTTCAATTATGTGACTGCTCAAGTCAAGAACTACATCCAGAGGAGGATGGTACTATCTATATTAGTGATTCCAGAACTAGATTCTAGAACAAGAGTACTAATAGCGTCGGAAGAAAAAACTAAATCGAGAATTCGATTTTTTGAATTTTTAATACAGCTTATTTGCTGTAAGTCAGTTGTAATAATTCTATCCAAAAACTGAAGCTCAGTTTGTGAAGAAGTTAAGGACGCTTCATGACAAGATTCATCCTCAGAAGGAACCCACTCTATAGATGGTAAATTAAAGTCTCCGAGAAGTAATAATGCTGCTGTTGGAGCAAGACAATTCAATAACAAAATCGAGGGCCTAAGAGAGTTCTACATAAACTGAGTCCGAGCTTTTTGGAGGAATGTAAGCATTTAATATATAAATACATTTTGACTCTACGGCTTACTTTATGCAAATTAATTCAACTGATAGATTAAAAGGGAATATAATAAGAGAAGATATAAATTTATTACGAAATGCGATCAAAACACCACCTCTATCTTCTTTTGGTCTGCAAAGTGACGATCTATTCTATAAACTAATAACTCTTCATTAAAAAGTTCTGTGTCCAAATGCTTGAATTAACCCCGGTTTCTGTCAAAAGAAAGATGTCATCTGAAAATGGCTGAGAGTTAATATAGAGATCAGCAGTTTTTGTGCGAAGCCCTCTTACATTTTGATAGAAGAGGGAAATCCTATTTAGTTTTTTGGGGATAGAATTTTGGAGAAGTTACGAGAAAACCTATTTTCCTTGTTAAAAATTCTTTAACAAGAGCTTCAGGAGGCCAATTATCGAAGTCACAGATAGAATAAAAGTATGATGAATTTGTGACTATTTTAAAAGATGAAACAAAACTATTTACTCTACTAATTTTTGTAAACTTAACCGATGCACTCGTAGGGATACAATTATTATTTAATAAGTGGGAAACGATATCGTCAGCAGCAATTTCTGGTTCAAGGCGAGAGATAAAGATAGACTTTGGTTTGGTCCAGGATCGGCAATTATGTTATAGACGGACGCATATTCCATACCAGGAACAGTGATTGGGACCATTTCTGAACTTTCATTCCTTACCTGAACCGAAGAAACTAGTTCTAAAGCAAAAGGGGGGCTAAGATTTGTTCGGAAAGGGAGTGGGCCAGAGTGTTTTACAATTAATGTGTTATCTCGCCCCCTTTTGTTATTTTTTTTTGTAACTATAACGTTATCAAGCACAGTTGAGCTTGATGATTGCTTAAGCAAATCATCAATCATGAGCACGATTAGGAGAGGAAGAGGGTCCTGAATATTGTAATCAGTAGAGGTGCCGATGTCTACTTTGTCATTTTGAAGTGTTAACGACCTAAATCTTGAGACCGCGTCGGTAAAATTACTTAACATTTCTTCAAACCCCTTAGACAGTTTCATAATGTCCTTTTTAAAATTAGACATTTTGAAAGCCAGTTGAGACAAGGAAAGTTTACGGCAATCGGTACAATACCAATACGCAAATTAAGAATTGGTTACTTTCTCAATAAATGCATTGGTTGAGCCGATGCATTTGGCGTGGTAAAGACTCCCACAAGTCCCAAAACAGGTGAAGAGTGGGGAGGAATTTGAGCCCTCTGAACAATTCTTTGCAGAGCAGACCATTTTGAGGACAAAACTATTAATTTTTATAAAAATGAAGACTGAAAGTAAAATATAGGGAAAGAATTTCTTAAATTTTAAATTTGTAAAAGGCTAATTAAATTATAAATATTAAAAGAAAGAAGAAGAAAAAAGAAAAAAAGGGCTTTACTAGGATACGAACCTAAGCTATGAAGATTTAAGTGCCGTGTCCTTTTTTTTTTTAAATTCATTTTTTTCAATTTTCTTAAAACTATCTTAAAGCTAGATAAAAATTCATAAAAACTAGCCTACTTATCAATACCTTAAAACTAACTTACTGGCCCCAATCGAGCGCTCTAAGCTAAACTATAATAACTTAAAGCTAATACCTTTCGGCCTAAGAACTATTTTAATACTAAAATCCAGGTCGGTTTTATTTTTTACCGAGAAGAATTTACAAAAAAAAACTCGCTCTCAATGTCTTTATTTTATGGTTTTATATAGAACTTACAAAGTACATAAAACTAAATTAAAGCTAATTAAAACTAATTAAATCTAATAAAAACTACTTAAAGCTACTTAAAACTACTTACAACTAATTATAAACTAATTACAACCTACTTATAAGCTACTTAGAGACTACTTACAAACTAAAACAGCCACAGCAAGCATTTTCCAGTTTTTATATTTTTTTTTGTATTTTTGTTGATTTTATAATTTGTTTTTTGTGCGACTCTGACTGTCCCTACTCAAAACTAACTTCCTAAACCTATGTAAGTCGGCCATAAAAGAAAAAAAGCAAGGTCAACTTTTAAATGTCTGAAGGAACTTCATCTTCGTTTTTCAACCCCCAGAACTGGTTCTCCTGCTTTGCCCTATCTCTTCGGTCCCGTTCGGACACAGTCCTACTGAACCGAAGGTGCTCAGCTCCATCTTGTGCGAGGACGTCCCGACTGTACAGGAGCCGCCGATCTGCAGTTCTCAGGCCGAAGTGGTAGATTAGCGGAACCGCCGCTCTATCCTGGATCAGCTCTCGATTGTCTAGACGGGGGAATGCATCGGGCGGAATAAAGCCGCTTAGACGCACACTCTCGTAGTATTCGTTGTTGGGGTAATAAGCCCAGAAAATTAAGCTGTTAGACGAGGACATCGCTCTTGCAATGTGACCTCGAATAAGTTTCAGCAAGAAATTATCTATCCTGTTAATGTTGGCACCGTTGTATAGATCCAGGTTGGAATAGTGAGTAATGTTTGTACTCCGACTCTGGTGTTCTGTGGAATTCAAGGCAGCGTTCAAGACACTGCCCCTCAAGCACCCGAATCTTTTCCATTTGAGATAGGGCAACGTTGAACCAAACCGGGCATACATAGGCAATCATCGGCCGGATAAGGGCCATGTAGCACCCTGCTATCAAGCCGGTTGCTATAAAACAACCGTTTCGTCAGGGCAAAGGCTCCACTAGCCCTGGCCAGAGCAGCATTTATATGTCTGTCGAAATACAAATACTGATCCATCCAGATGCCAAGGTACCTTACTACACTTTTACTCGCCAGTGGATGTCCATTTGGCCTACGATCACATCAAGTCCTAAACAAGATGTTTCTGATTTCTGAAAGCTGATTTTCAACTTCCAGTCATCGCAATATCATTGAATCTTCTCAAGTCACGCTGCAAGAGAATCCTGATGACCTCGACTTTTGGAGGTGTTCTGTACGCAATTAGATCGTCGGCATACGCAATTGCCTGAGTTAGACTGCTTACCAGATCGCTGGTGTAAATGCTGAATAGAATCGGCGAGTTGACCACTCCCTGCTGAAGACCATTTTTAATATTTAAGGTTGTGGCAAAAGTTACATTGCCACTCTTGACAACAAACTTTCTGCCATTGAGCATATCATTATAATAGTGGCGGGAACTCTTCTAAGTTTGGAAAACAAAAGTTCCGAACGGCTAAGTTATGCATGAGTAAGTTCTGAAAAGTCAAAGTTCTAAAAAGAAATAGTTCTGTATGGAAATAGTTCTGCTGGATCTAAGTTACGAAAACCAAAATTATTTGGGTTTTGAGTTGGCAATAATAAGAGGAATAATATGGAATAAGAGCAGTATAAGCAAAGGAGATAATAGTTTTTGATTGGTCAAACCAAAATAAATATAGGAAGGGTGGGGGATATATCCAATTTGTCAATGGGGTCGCAGTCGCAGGTAAAGAATCGCACCAAAGAAGAAAAACACAAAATTATAACAACAACTAACAACATGAAAAATCCAATTTTCTTTCTATGTTTGATTATTCTTCTTTCTGTTTAGTCGTCACTTCACCATACTCCATCAGTCCTAAAAACGGGTTGATTAAGTTTGGTTTGTACACCGGCGCAGCGTAATTACAATTTATGGCAATAATGAAGATGTAGGTGTTGCGTGTAGTTGTTTATTTTTTGTTGTTGATTATTCTTTTATTTTCGTGTTTGGATCTGGAACTGGGACAAAGGCTCACTGTGTTTAAGAACTCATAAATTTGTTTGAAGATGGATTTGGGTCTTACGGAGGAGGTTCTGGAAGTGGGTCTGAAACCGGGACAAAGGATCAAATTTTTTTTTCATAACTTTTTCATAGATTTTGCTAGGGGTCTGTATGATAGTGTTGGCTCTGACGGAGCAGGTTCTGAAGGTGGGCCTGGAACCGGGACAAAGGATCAAATTTTTTTTCATAGCTTTTTCATAGATTTAGTTAGTGGTCTGTACGATAGTGTTGGCTCTGACGGAGCAGGTTCTGTAGGTGGGTCTGGAACCGGGACAAAGGATCAATTTTTTTTTTCATAGTTTTTTCATAGATTTTGTTAGTGGTCTGTATGATGGAGTTGGCTCTGAAGGAGCAGGTTCTGGAGGTGGTTCTGGAACTGGGACAAAGGATCAAATTTTTTTTTCATAGATTTTGTTAGTGGTCTGTATGATGGAGTTGGCTCTGACGGAGCAGGTTCTGGAGGTGGGTCTGGAACTGGGACAGAGGATCAATTTTTTTCATAGATTTTGTTAGTGGTCTGTATGATAGTGTTGGCTCTGACGGAGCAGGTTCTGGAGGTGGGTCTGGAACCGGGACAAAGGATCAAATTTTTTTTTCATAGCTTTTTCATAGATTTTGTTAGTGGTCTGTACGATAGTGTTGGCTCTGACGGAGCAAGTTCTGGAGGTGGGTCTGGAACCGGGACAAAGGATCAAATTTTTTTCATAGCTTTTCATAGATTTTGTTAGTGGTCTGTATGATGGAGTTGGCTCTGAAGGAGCAGGTTATGGAGGTGGGACTGGAATTACAACAGTATATGCACAAAAGAAAATAAATTTTGAATAGTCAAATCAAAAAAAATATAAAGAAGGGTGGGCAATGGAGTCGCGGGTGAAGAATAGGCCCAAAGAAGAAAACATAAAATTATAAAAACAACAACAATAAAGAATACTCGAAATTTCTTTCTATTATTTATTTTTCTCATTGCTTAAATCGTGAATTCGCCGTCAGTTGAATAAATGTGTTGATGCAGTGAGGACGTTTGCAGTTTGGTGTGGCGTTAATTGAATTATTTTTTTTTCAGAAATTATGTAGGTGTATATTCTGTATATGTTGTTTGTCGTTTTTTTTTGAGAGGGGGTGCAAAAGCACCCTTTTTGGTTCTTTGCAAATAACTCGAAAACGAAGCAAAATTTCGAGATAATAATGAAAATCTTTTTTGTAGAGAATACAAAAAAAATACCATCGAAATGCATCAAAAAATTTAAAAAAACGTCTTTTTTTGTATTAAATTAAAAAAAAAGTCAAAAATCAAATGTTTTGTTTTTTTTTCCTTTGTGCTATAAGTCTTTTTGGAGCAGAGATAGGTGTAGGCAATACTCCTTATAAAAGAAAGGAAATAAAATAAATTTAAAATAATTCATTCAAAAAAAGTTTTGTCAAAAATCGACCAAGGCAGTTTCTCAAAGTAAGCCAAATTTCCGATTTTTATCGCGTTTTTTATCCACAGTATTTCAATGCTTATTTTTACCAAAAAAATTTTACATTTAATTAATTAAGTGAGAAATATTTGTTAATATGTTCATAACTTGATACAAAAATAATGTGAAAATCATAATAAAATGCAGCTTTTCAATCTTTTAATTAAATACAGGTAAAAAATACAAGAATTCCTTCAAATAAAAAATTTTGTCCCATCATGAAACTTGGTCAAAACGTTTCATGTACCATGGTGGTGGCAGTGAACCTGGATCGATTTTTGACAATACTCTTTTTGAATGAGTTATTTTTAAGGAAAATTTAATTTTCTTTCTTTAATGTGGAGCATTGCCTATACCTATCTCTGCTCCAAAAAGAGTTATAGGCAAAAAGGAAAAAAACAAAACATGTGATTTTTCACATTTTTTTTTTTTATTTAATAAACAGATTTTTGTTCAGCCTTGTCTCGAGATTTTGCTTCGTTTTCGAGTAATATGCAAGCAAAACAATAAAGGGTGCTTTCGCACCCCCCTCTCAAAACTGCACCATCTCATTTATTAGTACTCCGCGGCTTTCTCATCTACAAACAACAAAAACCCTTGAACATCTTAGTTCCTTTCTATATGCTATATTCAAAAGCCTATTTTTATAGGTTGAAGCATCCCTCTGGATAGTTTACCACCGCCACTTTACCTTTAATTTCTATAATACATCTAGATAACGAATATGCGTTTTTAAAGTCGCTTGGACTCTAAGTTTAGTCGCAAATCTGAAAATATTTTGTTGAAAGTTTGGGAAAAAACTTTTTTACCAACTTTTTTGTTCATGATTTTGAACTAGCACCTACAAGATCACGAATATGCATCTATAAGTCGTTAAACTAAACGTTTTTTAACCACAGAACATGTTTAGTGGTGTCAACTTTGATGCGTCTAGGACGTTTAGTTTGGCCACAAATCGTGTTTAAAGATTAAAGTGGGTTTTTCATATCAGGCGATACACCGATTGAAAGGTGGCACTCCCTAGATTACGAATATATATTTTATAAGTCACTAGGATGCTTAGTTAATCCGCAAAACCTGTTTCAAGGTGTCAACTTTGATGACAATAGAACGTTTAGTTTGGCGGCAAATGTTTTTTTGATTTTAGAATAAAGCCTAAACTACATTGGGCACTTTTTTCAAAATTACAAAAGTAAAATAATTGTGTTTGTTTCGTGGAAATTTTTTTTTAACCAAAATTTAAGCTCTCTGCTCTGCAATGAGAAACATTCCAAAAATGAGTTTTACAATGCTCAATTTTGTCCCTTTTTATTTTGTTGGCCAAATTATGTTAGGCTTGACGTGAAATCCAAATTATACTACCTCTTATTTATTGACACCGTTTCATTGCACCCTGTAAGCAAAAAAATAGGTAGTTCTTCGTCATATTTCACACTACCTGACCTGCTCGCGTGGTAAAACAGCGCGGCGAAGGTAAAGTGGCGGTGGTAAACTGTCCAGAGGAATCATTAACTGACATGAATTCTAAGATTGCCTTGCATATAACTTAAATTTCATCGCCACTCTGAAATAAAATTCGTTGGGCCTTATTTCACTACTTCTACTTCAAATGTTAATTGGACGCCAACGAAAAAAGATCTGGGGATATGCCAAAACTTAGCATGTTTATAACTTTTTATTATGATTATAGATACTATAAAGAAGTTGTGTGAGGGGTATAAAAAAGATCGTAGGGACTGGGCGACCCTAGGTAATGTTGTCCAAGAAAACTGTTGCCGCCTGAATATACTTAACGGAGTTATTTAAGGACGGACAAAGCTTCTAAAGAGAGAGTTTATGTACATCAAACTTAAAGGTGAGGGAGGGCGAGCAAAGCCGCGGGCTAAAGCTAGAAAATATATATCATTCAATGTTGATAATCCATTACAGAATGAATTACAAATTAAATTATGTACATATATAGTACAAAATAATGATTAACTTCTGTGATATCATTTTATAAATTAAAAATTTTATAAAGTAATAGTAATAAGAAGTATCTATAGGTAACACGTGCGACGTCGTGCATTTTATTTATTGTAGTTTTGGGCTTACTTTCCACATAGAAGAGATACAAGTTAGCAAAAGTTGGTGTTTTGACTTAGTTTTTGTGAATAAATGTAACTGTGAGTTTCGGGTTTTAAAATTATTTTAAGTATGATGACTTGAAGAAGCCACTGTGGGTGGTATTTTTAGGACACAGTGGGTGGATATTGTGTTCATAAATGTATTCGGAGCATATTTTAGACAGGACGAGGGCATGGGCAATATATAGCTTGAAATTACAGAAAATTATGCAAAAAAACGGGAACACTTACAATGCCACGCCTTAGCTTTTTTAAAGGCCACGATTCCATTCTATTATATACTTCCTTAATAAAGTTTTTATTTTAAATAGTTTTTGAAAAATAATTTTTATCTTAAGAAATTATAATTTTTTGTTTTTTTAATTTTTAAGTTTGAAAATCATTTTTTCAAAAACTATAGAAATAAAAACTTTTTTTAGGAATCATTATATAGTGTAATTTTGGCTTTATAAAAAGCTAAGGCGTGGCATTGTAAGTGTTCCCGTTTTTTATATAATTTTTTTCTGTTTTGATCCAAATTTTGAGAAAATTACCCCTCCCGCCTAAAAGAAGGAGAATAGACCCCCCCTCCAATACTATTTTTTCTCGTAAATCTAATCTATACCTCCTGATTGTTTTTTTTCGCGTTTTAAAGGAATCACCCTAGCCCCATAGTTAGTGCTTTAAAGTGAAAATAGGGAGACCAGGGGGGTGAAATAAAAATGTGAAAAAAATTAGGAAAAAAAATTATGCCTATCCATCTCAGAATTTCAAAAAAAACCAATATAAGGACCACCCTAATATACATATTTTTTTTAAATTCTCATGTTTTTTTTATCCAACGTTTTCTTGTTTTTTTTTTATATTCCATCACCATCAGTTTTAGAAGTTATTTTTAAAATTCGATAGCATGTTCCTAACTACCTATGTACCTTCTGCTGTATCGGGATAAAAGCTTGATCCTGAGGATATGCAACAGTTTTATATAAATAATATTGCAACCCTGAGTACATTCAACCCTTTTTTTAAGCGGTCCGAAACCCACTAACTAAAGCCAAAACTTATCATCGTTCAATAAGTACACATAATTTTTATTTCGATCAAAGCAAACCGTGAAGGAGGCGGAGCTTTTATGAAATCAACGCATACATTCGAATATTTAAAAAAATCAAGGTTTCATTCCTGTTTTTTTTTAATGCATTTGTTGTATTTTTACTATGAATCAAAATCCATGATGGCGGCTAAGAAATACAAAATCGGGATATGATTGGATGAATGATTTTGTAGGTTTCTTATTCTGTGTGTGCTATTGGAATGGAATGGAAAATGTGTGTTTTTTTTTCTTTGGGGTGATTCTCCACATAACTCAGAACCTACAGTTTCTCAATTTTTTGATTGATTTTGGTTCTTCAAATAAATTATTTTTTAGATTTGTAAAGCTTGCCCACATTGGGTCTTGTGGATATTTAGAGAATTTTCTATAGAAATAGAACAACTGATTACAGAATTAAAACTAAAGGGCGATCTTATTGATCAACAACGATATGTAAATAATAATATTTACCTGTATACATTTGAGATTTTTGAATGCAACCGTTAAAAATATAAAGAAAAAATAACTGCCAAAAATCGAACAGCAAAATTAGTGTAGGATTCTATTTAAAAAACAGGTAATAAGTAGAGACAAAAATGCTATAGAAATTTCCGGAAGCATGAATAATTTCTATTTTAATAATCTAGTACAAGTATGTTTAAGAAAATAAATAAAAAAATTATTTATAGTCAAAGGCTATAAACAACTAATCAGTTTATTTCTTAATTTTTGAAGAGAATATGTTAATTGTCTTTCTTAAACTATAAAATTTATTAAAATTGGTTATAATACTGATGTGTGTTGTACGAGTATGTATCTAAAATCTATTTTTCAATTTTCCCTTTTCAACCATTTATATCTCGATTATTAGTATCATTGTGTGTATTCAACATTTTGATAGCTATTCCCGCTGCAATTCCAGTTCAGCTCCGTCTCCATTCCGTTTAGAAAGTAACTTAACATAACTCTTTCACAATTTGTATCTGTTCGCACAAATAGTAGAATTATAAAAGATAAAACAAAGCTATAAATTTTTAATTTTCAAATATTTATTTGGTAGAGTAAAAACACAATGAACAGGTAGGTGGTGATGACTAAATGCAACTAACAACTATTATATTGATCTGCCAAAAGGTTTGCTTAAGGCAAAGCCAAAAAACGGTATTAAATGTAATGAATTCTCAGCGCGTGAGGCAAGACCTTGAACTTTAGTTATAGATCATATTTCGTCTGGTCTCACGCTGCTGAAGGAGTTGGATGAAAATTGAATTGTAGGAAAGGTATGAAAATGGAAATTGGAGTAATTAAATTGACAAAAAAATAATAAAACTATATTTGGTGCCTTTGTGGGAAGTGATAGGAAATCATTTCCCACCGCGTCAGCTTTTAATTCAAAGCCGTGTGATAAAACATTGGTCAGGTTAATTTTTTCTTACATTTGATTTTATTCTATTTTTAACATACTCCCCCCCTTTGAGGGATCTTATCTCTCGAAATTCTAAAATTGCGTTTCTATTTCAAAACGAGGAGCGTTTCCTCTAGGAAGAACGTTCCTCCTAGGAAGAGGTTTGGGCCTTCTTTTTTTTAATAAGGTAAATATGATGAATGCTATCATTGATATAAATAAGATGAAGCTGAATCCATAGTGATGGTAGTCGTGCATATTTATATCATTAACCTCTATATCCTAGCCTAAATCCTTAGCTAATTCATTTATTTGGTTCTTTATATTCTGTAATTCTGTATTCGTCTCATTGCTGGAAGATATAGGGAGACTGACTAATTCATTTGATAGTTTTGTTTTGATTGCCTCTGAAATTTTAACTAAGGGAATAAATGAATTTTTTAAGGTGGTATTGCTCAGAACTCGCCCATTTATAGCTAGATGTGGAAGTTTTAATGTGCATGGTCTTAGAAACTCCAACAAACCACTGCCAATGATGGTTATGCTCTTCGTTATTCTTTCACAAACTAGTAAACCAGTTACTGTGTCCTCAAGAGCAAATATCCAGCTATTTGCATCTCTAAGACTGATCCATTGATCGTGAAGAATACATTTTTTTAGAGAGCAGTAACTTAGAGCATTCTCCAAGTGATTCAGTAATGAAACTTCACAATTATTACTGCCTTGATGGATCATTGTTGGCAATTGTTGGTTACAAATAAAATGTCTAGTTGAAAGCAACTGACAAGATAATAATTGGTTTTCTGTTAATGCAAAATACCTTTCTCTCGTTGGAGTGACTGCCAGATACTGGGATGATAGTTCTATTATGAAACTTGAATTATTTTGAAATATGGGAAAGGGAACTAAATTGAAAAGCTGGAATTCTTGGTTAAAGGAATCATCATTTCAAATATTATTGAGTCATTAAGACTTCGTCCCTTGATAGATGAAAGCTTAAAAATATCTAATATAGATGCTGTGGGAATGTTAAGATGAGACGGGAGATTGTTCCTAATGATTTGGAGTTGTTGGGTAAATTGGGAAGGGGAAATAAAATGAGGATTCATTTTGGCATTGTTAAGGCTAAGGAGAATGTCAAGTAATGTATCTTGCACCATCTCCAGATTTGTAACTGATAGAATCAAATACGATGTTAACGCATAAAACCGCTGATTAACATCAATTATTTCTTGATGCTTTTCAATGACGTTTAATGATTTTTCGAAGATAGTTTTTAAACCTTGATATTGCTGACTTATTTGGAGATTGCTTCGATTAAGTAGATTTACTGTTGCGTCTGCTATTGAGTTTTGTTTTTTAAAGAGATGTACAAGGTGTTGTTCATCTTGGTTGACCAATGAAATTTGATGATGTATGTCCTTAGCATCATCTTGATCCAATACTCCAAATAAACTATGTGCTACATTTCCGATAAAATCGAAAGGAGATCTAGCAATTCTTATCCGTTTGCTATAAGATGTATGATAGTTATGAATGAGATCATTATTCGAATCGATAACATTTACTCTATGTTTGAGTGCGGTGAGTGTAGGCAAACAAAACGGATTAGTTTTTAAATCATCTAAACAGATTGTATCCATTCTCTTCAGGTATGTTTTCACTTCTCCTAACTCTAACCAATACTATGACAAATTATAAAAGATATAAATGTTCCAAAAACTGTTAACAGTGCTAGCACTACCTATATCCTCAAAATAAATGCCTGTGGAATTGTTAAATTTAGTAATCCTTATTGGTTTACTTTCTAAGGAGGATGCTAAAGGAAGCAATAGCAGCATTAAATATAATAACGATGTCATAGAATTACCAAAGAATCTTCCGCTTCTTAATTTCATTGAAGGTTCATTTTTTACTGGGGTTCTGGACTTTGTTCTCGTTCTTCTTCATGATCAAGTGGTAAAGGGCATAGATTTTGAATTGCTCGTTGATATGTTCCTGTTTCCGTTCTAACATGTACCACTCGCACTAACCCATCAGACCCCTTGACAACTTCGACTACACGCCCAAGCTTCCATTTCATTGGAGGTTGGTGTGCTTCTTTTAAAACAACCATTGCTCCGGGTTCTAGATTTTGGGATTGCACCTTCCACTTTAACTTCTGTTGAAGAAGGTGGAGGTACTCATTTGACCATCTTTGCCAAAAATGCTGTTGAATGTGCTGAATCTGACGAAATTTGTCTAATCTTGAGATTTTATGATCAATAACGTTAGATTCAGGTAGTGCAGTTAATGGAGCCCCAATAAGAAAGTGACCTGGAGTCAATGCCTGCAAGTCATTAGGATCTGAGGAGATTGGTGTAAGTGGTCGCGAATTTAAGATTGATTCGATTTGAACAACGACTGTTGAAAGCTCTTCATAAGTTAAAGAAGCTTCTCCTAAGTATTTTATTAACAGGGTTTTTGCAGATTTAACAGCGGCCTCCCAAAGGCCTCCGAAATGGGGAGAGCGAGGTAGAATGTGTTTCCAGTTGATTCCCAATTTTAAGCAATTCGAATTGATTGATGATTTCGTTTCAGATGAGTCAAGGAAATCTTGAAATTCTCTTAATTGATTTCTTGCACCAACAAAATTTGTGGCATTGTCACAAAATATGGTGTGGCATACACCTCGTCTTGCAACAAATCGTTTTAAGCAGTTAATAAACAATTCAGTGGTAAGGTCGCTTACTACCTCAAGGAACAGCCTTTGTGGAGAAGCATACAAATACTGCAAGATAAGACTTTGTTGGTGTTTTTCCTCGAACTTTGTAATGTGTCCGTATTGGACCACAGAAATCCACTCCAGAAAAATGGAATGGCCGAGTAGGAATGATTCTTTCTTTGGGTAGGTTACCCATTAATTGATCGATAGATCAGGGTCTAGCACGAAAACATTGGATACATTTAGAGAGCACCTTGCGTGTTTCCCTTCCTACGCTTAGAATCCAAAATTGTTGCCTAGAGATAGATACAAGTGTTCTATGGGAGGCGTGTAGATATTTTTTATGCAAATAATCTAAAAGTAATGTTGTGACTATATTATTTTTTGGAAGTAATATTTGGTGTTTTGCCTGAGAAGGGATTTCAGCATTTTTAAGTCTTCCTCCCACATGTATTAACATTGTTGTTTTTTCAAAATATGGACTTAATGATAATATTTTGGAATTATTGTGGAGAGGTTTTCCTGCTTGAAGTGCTTTATATTCTTCAGGGAAAACACTTATTTGAACGCTTCTCCACAACAGTATTGTGCCCTTTTGGATATCTTCCATATTTAAGGAACCAATGCTTTTGTTTTCTTCACAACGGGACTTAAAACTTATTAAGAATCGAGAACAATATGCAAACATTTTTTGCAGCGTATAAAACGAATTTTTATGATTTACCGAAGTAAATAAATCACTTTGGATGGACATGTTTAATACCGTTTTAAGCTTTCTACGCCCAGGGATTTGTTCTGGTACTGAATAATCTACTTTAATGTTAGACAAACAATTTTGTCTTAAGAACTCTGGACCATCGAACCAAACAGTTGATCTTATAAGATCGCGCATTCCTAATCCACGCGATATGAGATCTGCAGGATTTAACTCTCCTCTAACATAATTCCAATGATTCAAGTTTGAATTCGATTGAATATTACCTACACGATTTGCAATATATGTCTCCCAGGTATAAGAAGGTGCTTATATCCATGTTAAGACTGTTGTGGAATCAGTGTAATAATTAATAGATGAAATTGTCCTACTAACTATTGGGAGAATTTTTTGAACCAAATCTACCAATAACACTGCCGCCTGAAGTTCTAATCGGGCTATGCTTGTTGCTTTCAAGGGAACTACACGCGATTTTAAACACAATAATTGAACAAAAACTTTCCCTTCATTGTCAATAGATTTTAAATAAATGCATGCGCCAAAAGCACTTTCACTGCTATCAGAAAATGCATGTAGCTCTAATTTTTCTGCTGAATCTATTAAAACAAAGCGGGGTATATTAATTTTCTGTAAAGAGGAAAATTCTGACAAATAGTTTAGCCATTTAGATGCCTGCTCTAGAGGCAATTTTTCATCCCAAGAAATCTTGGTTTTCCAAAGTTCTTGAAGAAATATTTTTCCCAGTAATATCACTGGCCCAATAAGACCCAAAGGATCAAAGAATTTAGTCAAATCAGCAAGAACGCTTCGTTTTGTAACTTGAACATTAGAAGGTGCTTTATAATCGTAGCAAAATTTGAAGGTGTCTTGAGTTGGCTCCCAAACTAAACCAAGTGTCTTTATTACTTCGGATTGATATATAGTCAACATTTTTTCTCGCTTTTCGAACGGAATATTTTCAAGAATACGTGGATCATTTGAACAAAATTTAGTTAACTCGAAATTTCTTTGTCTTAATAATATTATAGTTTCATCGAGAAGCTGCTTGGCTTCTCTAAGAGTGTTTGCCCCAGTGAGGCAGTCGTCCACATATATATTTTTTGTAATTATTTTAGATGCATTAGGATATATATGCTGAAAATCATTTGCTAATTTAACTAGACATCTTGTGGATAAATAGGAAGCTGGAGCCATTCCATATGTGCTGTATTCAACTGATATGTTTTAAAAGGGCTTATAAATAGTATCTGCCCTCCACAAAATGAGCCGATATGCTCTATCTATTGGGTGAACTAGAATTTGTCTATACATTTTACTTATATCACCAGTAAATACATATTTGTGTAGCCTGAAATTTGCAATAATTGAGAATAAGTCTGATTGGACTGTCGGACCGACCATGAGGGTGTCATTTAAAGAAAAACCTGACGATGTTTTTGCCGAAGCATCGAAAACGATTCGTAGTTTTGTTGATGAACTCTCTGGCTTAAGTACACAATGGTGTGGAAGGACATAATGATGCTTTGGTATTGTTTCTCAGCAATCGGTGTCATATGACCAAGACGATCGTATTCAGCCATGAAGTTAACATAACTTGTTTTTAATTCTGTATTATTTTCTAGTTTTCTTTCTAATGAATAGAAACGCCTTTTAGCAATTGCCATAGAATTACCCAACATTTTATTTGGTGTCTGTTTAAAAGGAAGACGCACTATATATTGACCATGGTTTGTGGTTTTTACATGCTTGTTAAAATATTCTTCACACTTGAATTCTTCTTCAGAATAAATTTTTGATTCACCTTCAAAAGATTCACTTGCCCAAAAGGATCGGACTAGTTTATCTAAAGAACTCAGACTAGGTTTTGAGACTGAATGACAGTATGAACTGCAAGAAGGATCTACAACGCTACCAGCTAAAAGCCAACCTAACTTAGTATTTCGTAATAAAGGAAGATTATCTGAAATTTTGAACTCTCCTGGCAAGAAAAGTTCGAAAAATATTTCTGCACCGATTAACAAGTCTATGCGGCGAGAATCAATTGAGTAAGGATCAGCAAGAATAATGTTGGAATGCAATTTCCATGTTTGCATGTCCACCGGTGCAGTTGCTAGATAATCACTTATTTTTGGCATTATACTGGCTTCGAAGGTTGTTTTATAAGCAGATGCTCTAGATTCTATGGAGACATTAATAATAAAACTTGACTGGGTTTCTTTTCCTCCAATTCCACTGATGGGAATGTCTCTTCTCTGTTTTTTAGTCCCCAGTTGCTGAGCTAATGAGGAAGTTATAAAATTCAATTGCGACCCTGAATCTAACATGGCTCGACAAGGAATTCGCATACCGTTTGAACATGAAATATTAACTATTGCAGTGGCAAGATACACCTCACGACCTTTGAACACAACTCCTAATGAATTACTAATTGATGACCCTGACTGAGTCTCTCCCACCCGACCAATATTACTATCACACTACTTACCGGATGGTTTTATGTGTGAATCCTTTTTGGACGGATAGTGCAGCAAAGTATTATGCCTACCGTTGGCCGTTTTACATTTTCCGAGCTGCTGACACGATGAAAAATGATGTCCTCCTTGCAAACAGTTGGTGCATAGTTGAAGCTTTCGCACCTTCTGATTGCGTTCTTCCACTGAAAGATAAATAAATTTTTTGCAATTAAAAATCTTATGATTATTTGATTTACAGAAACTACAAATAGAAACTCCCCTTGAATTTTCGGAAGCGGTAGTTACCACTTTCTTCCTATCATCACGATGAACGGCTTCTAGGGCTTGGAATCTAGCTTCAACGAATTCCAGCAGTTGCGCTAAAGTTGGACTGCTTCTTGATGATTGTAGTGATTCTTCGAACATCATTCGGGTGTCCTTATCCATTCTGTCTAGCAACAGATGCACAACAACAGGATCCCATCCGCTGGTATCGTAGCCAAGGTTCTGGATAGCTTGCATAACTTCCTTTGTTGTGTCATGAAGTCTTTTGAGACTTTTAGCATTGTCAACGACTATGGAATTTTGAAAAAGTCTATTCAACTGTGCCGTTAACAACAGCCTCTTGTTGTTGAATCTGTCCACTAATGTGTTCCATGCCAGCTCATAATTGCTATCGGTGGCATGAAAATGTTGAATTAAAGTATGTGCATCGCCAGTTACATTGGTTTTCAGGAAATATAATCTTTGTGCTGCTGCAATTGGTTGGTTGTGTACCATTTGTTTATACAGGTCAAAGAACTGAGGCCAATTAAGATAGCTTCCATCAAATTTTGGTATCTCAATTTTTGGGAGCTTAATTGTAGTTGCTCCGATTTGATTCATTTGACTTGATTGATTTGGTGTCACTTGGTTTGGTAGCCATGCAATTCTCTCGTCTAATTCTTCTTGGAGCTTAAAATACAGCTCTATGTCGGCTGCAGTTGCATCGTCCCCAAGTCGTTCATATGCGGTTCTTAATTCTTCCCAGTTGCACATGAAAGTATTTGTTTTTTGTTGGATTGCTGAGGTATAACTTCCCGTAAATTCACCGGACAGTTGTTAAGAGATCCTTGGAAAATTTTCCCAAGAAGGCGGAACTTGCTTTCACTTGTCAATTTACTGGTTCCCGGAAAGGTATCAATGCTGAATCTTTTACTTGTTTTATCTTCAGCAGTATCTGGTGCGGGCATTATTTAGAGCCCTGCTGGGGGCTTTTCGAGGGGCTCCTTTGGCTGCTCTGATGGCGGCTTGACTGCTGTGGTCTCTTTCGGCCTCTCTTCTTGAGTTCTATCCGCAATATCAGATTTTTGTACTTCCAAAATACGCTTCATGATGTCGTCCTTCATTGTCTCATACACTCCTTTGATCTCTTTGAAATATCTCTTTATATGATATTCATGATCGGTTTCTAGAGGATACTTGGTCTTAATTTCGACGTCCGTGCTATGGAGTATTTCCCATAGCTCGTTAAGACTGGACCAACGATGTTGGAGATTCTCCAAGGTTTTTCTTCCAGGTCCATCCTTTCCGTAGTTGCGGGCAAGCTTGCAGATAGCTGTGCCTACCTCCTCCTGATGGTCGGTTAGTTGTTCCAATGTAGAAACCATTTTCACTTTATTTTATATATTAAACGATTTTTGAGTCCAAATAAACACGCACACTTTTTCAAAACTTATTATTTATCTTTTTAGTATAATTCTTCTTGTTTGGATTTATTTAATTTACAGGCCACTAAACTTTTTTAGTAAGTGTCCTGTCACGGTTGCCAATTTGTTCGCACAAATAGTAGAATTATAAAAGATAAAACAAAGCTATAAATTTTTAATTTTCAAATATTTATTTGGTAGATTAAAAACACAATGAACAGGTAGGTGGTGATGACTAAATGCAACTAACAACTATTATATTGATCTGCCAAAAGGTTTGCTTAAGGCAAAGCCAAAAAACGGTATTAAATGTAATGAATTCTCAGCGCGTGAGGCAAGACCTTGAACTTTAGTTATAGATCATATTTCGTCTGGTCTCACGCTGCTGAGGGAGTTGGATGAAAATTGAATTGTAGGAAATGTATGAAAATGGAAATTGGAGTAATTAAATTGACAAAAAATAATAAAACTATATTTGGTGCCTTTGTGGGAAGTGATAGGAAATCATTTCCCACCGCATCAGCTTTTAATTCAAAGCCGTGTGATAAAACATTGGTCAGGTAAATTTTTTCTTACATTTGATTTTATTCTATTTTTAACAGTATCCATTTCTATCTTTTGTCCTGGTTCCAGACCCACCACCAGAACCTACTCCGACAGACCAAACTCCATCATAAGGTGCACTGTATTTACTTTCACAACCAAAGAAATCTATGAAAAAGTGATACATACAAAAATGTTCTCCTTTGTTTCGGTTTGAGTACCATCTCCAGAACGTTCTCCATCCGACCCAAAAAATGTTATTAAAAAGTTTTACTTTGTCCAATGATCCAGACCCACCTCCAAAACTTCCTCCGTCAGACCATTCTACACACCACCAACAAAAAATCTAGGAAAATTTATTCAAAGAAAATATTCTTTCACTATTTCAGTTCCAGATCCTCGTCCAGAACTTCCTCCGTCAGTCCTACTCCATCAGACAAACCGCACCAAAAAAAAACTATCTAAAAAAGTTTATCAAACAAAAAAAGGTTTCTTTGTCCAGACCCACCTCCAGAACCTCCTCCGTTGGCCCCAACTTCATCATGAACACCACCAAAAAAATCTTTGAGAGTTCTGAAAAAAAGGTAATCCTTTGTCCCGGTATCAGATCCACCTCCAGAACCTGCTCCGTCAGAGCTAATTCCATCACACAGACCACTAACAAAATCTATGAAAAAGTTATGAAAAGAAAATTTCATCCTTTGTCCCGGTTCCAGACCCACCTCCAGAACCTGCTCCTTCAGAGCCAGCTGCATCATACAGACCACTAACAAAATCTATGAAAAAGTTATGAAAAAAAAATTTGATCCTTTGTCCCAATTCCAGACCCACCTCCAGAACCTGCTCCTTCAGAGCCAACTCCATCATGCAGACCACTAACAAAATCTATGAAAAAGCTACGAAAAAAAAATTTGATCCTTTGTCCCGGTTCAAAACCCACCTCCAGAACCTGCTCCGTCAGAGCCAACACTATCATACAGACCACCAACAAAATCTATGATAAAGCTATGAAAAAAAATTTGATCCTTTGTCCCGGTTCCAGACCCACCTCCAGAACCTGCTCCGTCAGAGCCAACACTCGTACAGACCACTAACAAAATCTATGAAAGAGCTATGAAAAAAAATTTTATCCTCTGTCCCGGTTCCAGACCCACCTCCAGAACCTGCTCCTTCAGAGCCAACTCCATCATACAGACCACAAACAAAATCTATGAAAAAGCTATAAAAAAAAAATTTGATCCTTTGTCCCGGTTCCAGACCCACCTCTAGAACCTGCTCCGTCAGAGCCAACACTATCGTACAGACCACTAACAAAATCTATCAAAAAGCTATGAAAACAAAATTTGATCCTTTGTCCCAGTTCCAGACCCACCTCCATAACTTGCTCCTTCAGAGCCAACTCCATCATACAGACCACTAACAAAATCTATGAAAAAGCTATGAAAAAAAATTTGATCCTTTGTCCCGGTTCCAGACCCACCTCCAGAACCTGCTCCGCCAGAGCCAACTCCATCATACAGACCACTAACAAAATCTATGAAAAAAAAATTTGATCCTTTGTCCCGGTTCCAGACCCACCTCCAGAACCTGCTCCTTCAGAGCCAACTCCATCATACAGACCACTAACAAAATTTATGAAAAAGTTATGAAAAAAAATTTGATCCTTTGTCCCGGTTCCAGACCCACCTCCAGAACCTGCTCCGTCAGAGCCAACACTGTCGTACAGACCACTAACAAAATCTATGAAAAAGCTTTAAAACAAATTTGATCCTTTGTCCCGGTTTCAGACCCACCTCCAGAACCTGCTCCTTCAGAGCCAACTCCATCACACAGACCACTAACAAAATCTATGAAAAAGTTATGATAAAAAATGTATCCTTTGTCCCGGTTTCAGACCCACCTCCAGAACCTGCTCCGTCAGAGCCAACACTATCGTACAGACCACTAACAAAATCTATGAAAAAGCTATGAAAGAAAATTTGATCCTTTGTCCCGGTTCCAGACCCACCTCCAGAGCCTGCTCCGTCAGAGCCAACACTATCATCCAGACCACCACCAAAATATATGAATAAGTTATGAAAAAAAAAATTTGATCCTTTGTCCCGGTTCCAGACCCACTTCCAGAACCTCCTCCGTTAGACCCAAATCCATCATAAACATCGTCAAACACTTCTATGAGTTCTTAAACACGGTAAGCCTTTATCCCAGTTCCAGATCCAGATAATAAGCGGGCAAACACGAAAGTAAAAGAATAATCAACAACAAAAAATAAACAACTACACGCAACACCTACATCTTCATTATTGCAATAAATTGTAATTACGCCGCGCCGGTGTACAAACCCCACTTAATCAACTCGTTTTTAGGACTGATGGAGAATGGCGAAGTGACGACTAAACAGAAAGAAGAATAATCAAACATAGAAAGAAAATTGGATTTTTCATGTTGTTAGTTGTTGTTATAATTTTGTGTTTTTCTTCTTTGGTGCGATTCTTTACCTGCGACTGCGACCCCATTGACAAATTGGATATATCCCCCACCCTTCCTATATTTATTTTGGTTTGACCAATCAAAAACTATTATCTCCTTTGCTTATACTGCTCTTATTCCATATTATTCCTCCTATTATTGCCAACTCAAAACCCAAATAATTTTGGTTTTCGTAACTTAGACCCAGCAGAACTATTTCTATACAGAACTATTTCTTTTTAGAACTTTGACTTTTCAGAACCTAGTCTTTTCAAACGTATTCTTTTTAGAATTTAGACTTTTCAGAACTTAGTCTTTTCAAAACTCAGTCTTTTCAGAACTTACTCATGCATAACTTAGCCGTTCGGAACTTTTGTTTTCCAAACTTAGTGACTATTTCAATAGTGGCTTACTAATGCCAAGTCTGGTCAGCTTTAGATAAAGACCCTCTAACTATACGGTGTCGAAGGCCTTCTCCAAATCAACCAGACAGGCACCCGTACACTGCTTCTTAGATTTTCATTGGACATCAGTAACGAGTTTAAACGCGGCATGAATGGTGTCATGTCCCGCCTTAAAACCGAACTGATTGCCCGGTATGATATTATTGTCCTCTGCCTACTTAGACAGAGCTCTATTGATAACTTTTTCGAATACCTTGCTGATACTCGGAAGAAGACTTATCGACCGGAGATTTGCCGGATTGGAGATGTCCTTTCCCTTTTTCGGGAGTGGATACACCACAGCTGTCTTCCACCGCACTGGATAATTTGCATTATTCAGAGCGTTGTTAAACAGAGTGGTATAAATGTCTACTGCCTCTTGGGGTAAATGTCGAAGTACAACGTTGGATATGCCATCGACTCCTGCTGACTTCTTCTTCTTTAATGAATCCAAGATGAGCTGGAGCTCCACCTTCGTAATTAACAGGGAACTGGTTCCATTTCGCTCGGCGATTATGGCGTTTGCCAAATGATCTTCATTGAACCCGGTGAAACCGAGGTTCTCTGATCGCCATTGCGTGATGTCATCCCGAAGGTAGAAGTGACGGAGCAAGGCTCTGTTTTCCAGGTCATGATTGGGGTGAATGCACGCATTCACCTTGAACACTTGCTGGAAAGCAGACCCCACAGCCTCCACTTTTTCCTGCGGATCTTCGACAATAAACAGGTCATCGTCCAAGACGGCGTCCTCTGGATTAGTTCCTACTGTCAGAAGTACGTCTTTGCTGTAAGTCGTTCTCTGAAGCTTAAGACACGGAAGGTCGTTCTGATCATTACTTCTAAATATCTAAATATCTTCTAAGTATCTTGTTGTCGGCCCGAATTTTGTTATACCAATACAAACTTATGGACAACCGATAGTTTTTCTTTATAAGTTGATTGATTTTCTTGATCGTTGACTTCAGTGTCCCAATCTCCAGATTGTGAGGGTCAGTAAACCGTCGGTACAAGAGTTTGAGTTTGAGTCAATGGTTGCGTTCCGGTACATGTCGGTTGCGTCCCGTTGTTTGTATTTCGGTATTGTTCTGTTCATTGTTCGTTTGATTGTCTCGTCCATTTGTTCTAAGTATTGGTCTATTTCGTTATTTGTCAAATTCCTGTCATTTGGTGGGGATATGTTGTTCGAACTGATTTCGTTCGAAAAGTCGTTGGTAAAGCGTGGCCAGCGCACCTTACTGTAATTGTAAGTATGGACAGATACATACTCATCCAACTCCACGAGCTCGTTCGGAAGCTGTATTACGGCGGCGAGTCCGCAGTGATCACTGTCGTACTCGATCGTTCTTAAACAGTTTCTTGGTCTTTGACCCACAGTGTCAGTAATTGTCAGTCTTGGGTCTATTAGGAATAGATCTTCCTAGATCTTGGAAACGATGACCGATCCGTAGCGAGCAGGTCGACACCATACTCAGTGTTGTATCGACTCATCCAATTGAAAAGATGAATACCCAATCTAGGTGTTTGGCATGTGCCCTATTACACGACGACTTAAGAGTCATGACTTTTTTCGAAATTAAATGAATGCGAAGGGGAGATCAGATGTTTTTTCTCGTTCGCACTCATTGAATTTTGAAAAAAGTCATGACTGTAAAGTCACCTCTTCCTCTGTGCTACTAACACTACTGGGAATCGCTTGGTTTAAACTTAACTTGACTACGTCACTCCGAGATAATTACTTTGAATAAACTGGGAAGGCGAAAACGTCTAAACACTTCCACAGTACGAGATCGACTGGTCTGCCACCTCATCCTTTGTGCTATTGGCACTATTGAAAATAGCTTGACTGTAAATAAACTTTAACTAGTCACTTCGAAATATTTAATTTAAATAAAATGGGGAAGCCGAAAACGTCTTAACACTTCCACAGCACGAGATCGACTGGGTGCCGTGTCCTTACTATCTGCACCACCACCTATAAAAATAAAAATTGTTATTTAGAATTAAATTAAAGCGTGAGTAGAGATAGGATTAAAAGTTAAATAGAAAATGGACAAAAAAGGACAACAACTTATTATCTGAAGCTGAAAGCTTAGGCTAAGGGAAAACAATTAGGGGAAATATTTTTAAAAAGCACTGTTAGCACAAATACAAGGAACGGATATATTAAATTTACTAGGTTAATAGAATAGAGAAAACAAAACATAAAGCTCACTCAATGTAGAGGAACAAAAATTGAAATTTACAAAACAAAAAAAAAAAAAAAATACTCTTACCAAGCACTATGAAGACAGTAAATAAAATGTATAACTTTTAGCACAACTAAACAAAAATTAGACAGAAGGTACACAATTTAATATTAATAGAATTCATATAAAAGAATTAAAAGAACACACGCGATATGACTACACAACCAACCAAAGCAAACCAGTGCTGTCCAGTCCATACGAGGCAACAGATTATAATAATATAAAGGACAATAATATGAATATGGAAGATTTTTCTGACATTCATTTTTTAGACTAAAAAATTCTTCGTTACCATACGATGAGGTTAAAACGAGAGTGGACAAATCTTACAAATTCTGATAGACACTGGTTCAAATAGAAACTATATTCAACCTTTTTTAGTATCTAAACCTATTTCTAATAGCGATTGTTTCTATGCTAACTCAATTGGTGACAGTACTAAAATAACTCATCATGTCGAAGCAAATCTATTTGGCCTAAAAGAATCAAGATAAAATTCTTCCTGTTACCATCTCTCAAATCTTTTGACGCCATACTCGGCAACGATAGCCTCAAAGAACTTTCAGCCGTAATTTACACTAAACAGAACTACATAGAAATTAAAAATGGTCTTAAACTTAGAATGAAACAAAAAATTTCCCAAACAGTTAATAATTTAAATATGAAAATGGACCATATGTCCGACTCCCAGAAAAATGCTATCAATTCGCTTGAAGAGGAATACGCCCCATTATTTTCCAAACCTAACGAAAAATTGACTTACACAACAACAATTGTGGGCGAAATTTGCACCACCACGGATTTTCCCGTCTTCACCAAGTTCTACCTGTATCCTATGCCCCTAAAAGGGGAAGTTGAAAGTCAAATCCGCCAACTACTCGATGACGGTATTATAAGGCCGTCCAGATCTCCGTACAACTCACCGGTCTGGGTAGTCCCAAAAAAAAGCTGATTCCAAAGGCAATAAGCAATATAGGATAGGGATCGACTACTGTAAGTTAAACACGGTCACAATCGCGGACCGCTATCCCATCCCAGATATAAATGAGGTTCTTTCTCAAGTGGATAGAAACAAATTTTTAACGGTCCTTGATCTAAAAAGTGGGTTTGACCAGATCCCTATAAAAGAAGAAAAAACAACCGTCCATTTTTCAGCGGGCCCTCGATGACATCCTGCGCAAATTTATTGGACAAATATGATACGTCTATATAGACGACATAATAATCTTCAGCTAAACTGAAGATCAGCATATTCAATACATTCGTGTAATTTTTCACACGCTGAAAAGAGAGAAAGAATGAAGGTCCAATTAGATAAATGCCGTTTTTTCGAAAAGCAAGTCGATTTTTTGGGTTTCATGGTATCATCCGATGGAATTCGTATTAATCCAACTAAAGTTGAGGCAATAACAAATTTTCCTCCACCAAAAACTGTGAATGAACTGCGTTCTTTCTTGGGCCTTTCCGGATACTATCGCCGTTTTGTGAAAAATTTTGCCAAATTGGCAAAACCGCTTACCGCTCTCTTAAGAGGGGAGGATGGACGCATGTCCAAAGCTCAATCGAGCAAAAAGAATATTGACCTCAACGAAGAACAAGTAGAAGCATTTCAAACCAGATGTAGTATTAACGTACCCTGATTTCAAAAAAACCTTTCCAACTTACAACAGATACTTCTCAATTTGCAATAGGAGCCGTTTTGTCACAAGACGACTGGCCTATCACTTTTATCTCCAGGACACTCAATAAGAAAGAAGAAAAGTATGCCACGAACGAAAATGTGATGCTGGCCATATTCTGGGCATTAAGTGCTCCTAGAAGCTATCTATATGGTTCAGCAAAAGTGAAAATCATAACCGACCATCAGCCCTTAACATTTGCGTTAAGCAACAAAAATCCGAACAACAAATTAAAGAGATAGAAGGCCTTCCTTGAGGAATTTGATTATGAGCTACAATACCAACCAGGCAAAACCAATGTGGTGGCCGATGCCCTTTCTCGAATAGTATACCGTCAGATATAAATGCACTCACTCTAACACAACAAAGTGATAAAAAGTCATCCGAAAAATTAATTCCCAACGTTGAAACTCCCATTAATGCCTTTAAAAACCAACTTTTTATTGAAATCGGTCCTAGCCCTTCATTAAGCGTTAAAATAATCTTTCCTACTTATCATCATTATCAAATTATAGAACCAAATTTCACACAGGATAGACTCACACAAATCTTAAGAAATCATCTAAATCCTTCAGTCATCAACGGTGTTAAAGCTGAACAATCCATAAGAAGTATGATCCAACAAATCTTTCCCTTGCATTTTTAGTAGGTATAAAATAAGGTTTACCCAGATACAAGTAGAAGATGTGACTTCCGAGACAGAACAAGAAGAAATTGTGATAAATGCTCACTGACGTGCCCACCGAAACTATAGGGAAATGCTCAGATTTTAAAATCGCATTATTTCTCAGGTATAAGTGAGAAAATTAAAAGAATCACTGAAAAATGTAGCGTCTGTACAGGGAATAAATACGATCGTCATCCCGATAAACCTGAATTCCGACCAACCCCTATCCCTAAATTCCCCGATTGTGCATGTTGATATTTATTTTACTGATTGGAAAATAATTCTGACCGCTGTGGACAAGTTTTCAAAATACGCCTTGATGAAAATTCTAAAATCTAGAGCTATTAAAGACATAAAGCAACCATTACGAGAAATTGTTTTGTCTTTTGGCATTCCTGAAACAATCGTATTGGATAACGGAAAATCTTTAAGCTCCAATTCTGTCTCACACATGTTAGAAAATATGTTCAAAATTAAAGTTTCTAAAATCCCTCCTTACACAAGTTCAGCCAACGGCCAGGTGGAAAGATTTCATTCCACACTTTCTGAGCTTATGCGCTGTCTTAAAACAAAAAAAAATACTCAATAACTTTTCCGAATTATTAGATATTTCTGTTTATGAATATAACAGGTCCATTCACTCCACGACGAAATGTAAACCAATAGACGTTTTCTTTGGTAAAATAGACTAAATCATCCAGAACAGCTGGAGCTAGAAAAAAAAAAGAAATTATTAAAAAATTGAAACTAAACAATCTGCAGACTTACATTATCATAATAAAAATAGATCAATCCCGAAAAATTATTCCATAGGAGACATTATTTATGTGAAAATAAATAAGAGAATAGGGAACAAACTTTCCCCTAGATACAGGAAAGAAATTGTTAGGGAAAACAGAAACACTACTCTAATAACAAAATCAGGAAAAAAATCACAAAGATCTCAAAAAACACTAATATTCTCAACAGATTGTCCTTGCCTATGTTATACGCGGATATTCAAATTCTGGAATACACTAACTCAAAGGTGGCGACTTTGAGCCTTGGATATTCGAAAGTACAGACGGGTACTTTTAACATCATACACGATATAAATTTGGAATTATATACCAAATTTATTGCGGATATCAAGATAAAAATCCATAGTAGCGTTTCCAACCAAGATCCATTATATCCCTTCCTACCTCGAAAACCTTGTATAACGAATTTACTACGGAGCCGACCATCAAATTGCACAGAGGTAAATAACCAACTCCCCGGAACCCTCCTTTTAAACAAATACAATGGATCAATCCTAGTTAACGGAGAAGTGACCAACCTCACAGGATCTTTCATAATCCAATTCAATAATGCATCCATCACGTCAGTATACAACGCTACATCTCAAAATAAATTCCTGATTCGAAACCGTTACCAGCAATCGTACAGCCTGACTCACAAGCGGAAAAGTTTGAAGATGTGTTGACATTAGAAATAATGAAGGACCTACATCTCAAAAACACCGAATACATTGGGCAAATCAAAAAAGAGAACAACTTATATTAATTAACCAACTCCAGCTTGATTACTGTAATACTAATAGCAATTGTGGTTACTGTCGTAAGAATGCTCATCCGTAGGAAAATAGACGAACCAGTATTACCATAGATCTGGACCAGATTCCGAAAATATCAACATCTGAAAGTCAACCAGAAAACAAAGGAACACCTCGTACGAACTCGCCAAAACAGATGGTAACGACCAATCCAACAAGGATCAGCCAGATCCCCTTTATTGAAGGTCAAACGAGGACGTTTGAATTTAGATATAATCATTCCCACAGTCCCACACGCACAAGGTGTCAAAATGCTGACTTCATGTCTGGAAGCAAAAGGAAGACGTACGATGCTGGCGGCTCTCATAGGCTAGCTAGCTTTTGCTCATAAAAAATTATTTTATTAAATAAATTAAGTAAACAAAAACTTATTTTGTATTGTTTCACATGGAGCTAACTTTGTTATGTTTGTATCATAAAATTAGGGTTAGATACATAACTTGCTTCGTCAATTTGTACTCCACTACTAATTTAGTTTAATAAGCCACTTTTAAGTGGAATATTTCTTGAAGGGCGGAAAGTTTCCTGTATTAACCCTTTTTTAAAAAATGGAAAGAAAGATAATATTTCAAATTATAGACCAATTTCAAAGCAATCAGTTATACCTAAGATTTAAGATAACTTGTAAACCAGAGACCTACTAAAGAAGTAAGCTGTAGGATTTCCGACAGCCAACATGGTTTCTTGAAGGGAGGATCGACCTGCACTAATTTAGTTGAGGTCACTTATATCTAGGCCATTTTATGGGAACCTTCTCATACTACCTGCTATGGTTTACGTGATCCAATATCAAGTTGTAGTAAATTATTTAAGTATATATGGGATCAAAATTTCGATTTAACTATGCCTCGTGAAGTTTTCAAATCAGAAATAAAAATAGCTTTTAACCTTTTATAATAACATTGTGCTATATAGCATAGCTTAAGAATAGCAAAATCTGTAGATGTTGAATCGTAGATGAATAAACAATAATAATAATTTAATAAATAATATTGCTTTTTCTTAACAAAACATTTTCTTCTTTTCAAGTCAGTCAAACATACACGTATGAAGGTAGTGCAACAACAATTCCTGGACCCCTTTACTTCCAATGTAAGTAGAAATGAACTATGGAACTAAATACATAGAAATAACTTACAAATATAAAAACAGTGGGTCATTCGTCGTTAACGTGAGCGTACTTGATTTGCATTGATATTCCCAAACTTCAATAAAATGTCATATTGGTTGTCATAAATTCCAATCTTTTACTACAGTCGCCTACAAACTTGCAGTCATGAAAAAATATTAAGTGAGCTTGAAAATCAATGCAATTCCTATTAAACTGTCGTCTCAACACTATCATTTTAACGATACGATTATTGACTTACGTGAAGGAAATATATAATTTTAAAAATGATATCGCCCAAACGATAGTCATTTTAAGTTTTACGGAATCGGAAAAACGTTATCGTCTGGTGATATTCGTTTTATGGAATGGAATGGAATTTTTGCCAAGTCGAGTCAAGGCCCTGAAAAGGTTTCGGTAAGGGCAATCAAAACAAAGAAAACTTGTCAAATATAAGTGAAGCCCTCGCAGTTGGATGAGTCTTTTTATCCCACAACAAATATCCCGTGTAAAACAAAGAGAAAAAGAAAATATTTTGTACCCATCATACAATATAAATAGGTATATAGTTTTTTCATTTTCAACAATACACAACTGTATTGCCAAATAGCTCAGTTGCTAGGCGTGTTAGATTCAGTCGATCTCGATCTGTGGAAGTGTACGCACGTTATCGGCTTTCACAGTGTTATTTAATAAAAATCGGAAAGACTTTTCAAAGTTTAAATTCTACCCAGCTATTTTTAATAGTGCAATAGCACAGAGGTAGAGGTGGCCGACCGACAACCTGAGGATCACGGGTTCAAATCCCAGTCGGGCAAAAATTATTTGGCTGCTTTTTTCACAATCGTGAAGTAGAAAACTTCATCGAGTGGGGAGAGCAGCAAATGCTAACCAACAACACTGCGGGACATCGAAAGGTGCCCCAGCAACAACAATAAAACCAGCTATGGCACCACCAGCTAAAGCCACGGCTAGTGCCGTACCACCAACAACAACAACAACCAAGCAAGCCATGGCACTATCAGCCATACCATCAACCAGTGCCACAGCAACAATGGCAAAAATAGCAACATCCCTCAAAGTGGATAATATCAAACGGTCCTCTTAAAGGGCATAGATTTCTGCACGGAACCACTGGTGCTCTTAAATGAGCTCCGTCAAAAAGCGAGCGACGATCTCGACTTTATCGGGGTCAAGCCGTTCGCACAGTCAGAGCCAGACGGGAGAAGTGGTCTTTGCCGTTCTTCCTGGTACAGCTATCGCCCAGCAGCAAACTGGATAGGTTGAGGAGTATCTCCGTCCTCAACTACCAGGTTGTAACTTGGGATAGACTAAAGAGACGCGGTGACATGCTTCAATGCATGCGCTGCCAAAGGTTTGGCCTTTCTGCAGCAAACTTCGAAATGCAGTCACGCTGCGTTAAGTGTGGTGAGAATCACATAAAGGGGGAGGGTAAACTTGGTTAAGAACGGGTCGAAGACATGACCCAGCTTCAATGTGCACTTTACGGAAAAGAGGGACACCCTGCTAATTATCGGGGTTACTCAGCTTTTCAGGAAATAAGATTTAACAAAGCGGCTAAGCAGACAGCACTAGAGATACGCCCATCAACGCGTGCTCCTACAGCAACGCCCGTTAATCCCCAAATTTCCTACGCCCAAATGGCGACAGAGAGGGGAAAAACGGTATAGCCTGCAGCTAAGGCAGCCCAACCGGCCCTAGTGCCAAAAGCGCCGGATGCTCGGGCCGAAATAAGAAGCGTGTTGCTGGCAATTCAAGGCCAATTGACAGGACTTCACAACCAGATAAAGGAGCAGGCGACTAGAATAAACTATCTCTACTCTGTTTTGCCTAGCCTAACGCAAATTAGAGGTTTAAGGCGCTCTGTCGGAGAGGCCTCTTGGGATCCTTGCTGTGAATTTAAATTCACTGATTAGGACCGAACGTAGAGCTTATCTTTTCCAATTGTTGAAAGATCAAAGTCCGGATGTGTTTATGGCCAGCGAAACTAAGCTGATCCAGAAACATAAGTTGACTAACAACAATTACAATATCGTTAGAAGAGATCGACCCAACTCCACTCAAGGGGGGGGGGGGCGTCGCATTCTTCATACGAAAAGGCATTAATCATAAAGTTATATATAATCAGCATTGTATGCATTCCTCTCCAACAGGGGAAGCGAATGTATGTGATCGCGGCTTATGCACCGGAATCACCTCAGCCAACTGATTTTATGACAGAGCTTGAAAAATTTTTCGAATGTCTACGCTGGAGCTCGGAAGAAAATTACTTTCTCATGGCCGGTGATTTGAATGCTAAACACTTAGATTGGGGAAATCAAATTCAGAATCAAAGAGGTATTCATCTTTTCAATTGGATGAGTCGATACAACACTGAGTATGGTGTCGACCTGCTGGCTACGGATCGTCCATCGTTTCCAAGAAGCGGTGCCTATCTAGATCTAGACGCAAGACTGACAATTACTGACACTGTGGGTCAAAGACCAAGAAACTGTTTACGAACGATCGAGTACGACAGTGATCACTGCGGACTCGCCGCCGTAATACAGCTTCCGAACGAGCTCGTGGAGTTGGATGAGTATGTACCTGTGCATACTTACAATTACAGTAAGGTGCGCTGGCCACGCTTTACCAACACCTTATCGAGCGAAATCAGTTCGAATAACATATCCCCACCAAATGAAAGGAATTTGACAAATAACGAAATAGACCAATACTTAGAACAAATGGACGAGACAATCAAACGAACAGTGAACAGAACAATACCGAAATACAAACAACGGGACGCAACCGACATGTACCGGAACGCGACCATTGATGCATTACACAGACAAAAAAGTGGACTGCCGACCAGACTAAAACTCTTGTACCGACGGTTTACTGACCCTCACCATCTGGAGATTAGGACACTGAAGGCGTCGATCAAGAACATCAACCTACTAATTAAACAGAACTATCGGTTGTCAATTAATTTGTATTGGCATACAAAAATTCGGGCCGTTAACTCTAGCGATCCGAGCATGTTTCCCCAAATTAACAAGATATTTAGAAGGAATGATCAGAACGACCTTCCGTGTCTCAAGCTTCAGAGAACGACAGACAACAGAGACGTACTTCTGACAGCAGGAATTAATCCAGAGAATGCCGTCTTGGACGATGACCTGTTTACTGTCGAAGATCCGCAGGAGAAAGTGGAGGCTGTGGGGGCTGCTTTCCAGCAAGTGTACAAGGTGAATGCCTGCATTCGCCCCAATCATGACCTGGAAAACAGAGCCTTGCTCCATCATTTCTACCTTCGGAATGACATCACGCAATGGCGATCAGAGAACCTTGGTTTCACCGGGTTCAATGAAGATCATTTGACAAACGCCATAATCGCCGAGCGAATTGGGCCCAGTTCCCTGCAAATTACGAAGGTGGAGCTTCAGCTCATCTTCGATTCATTAAAGAAGAAGAAGTCAGCAGGAGTCGATGGCATATCCAACGTTGTACTTCGACATTTACCTCAAGAAGCATTAGTCGTTTATACCACTCTGTTTAACAACGCTCTGAATAATGTATATTATCCAGTGCGGTGGAAGACAGCTGTGGTGCATCCTCTCCCGAAAAAGGGAAAGGACAACTCCAATCCGGTGAATATCCGGTCGATAAGTCTTCTTCCGAGTGTCATCAAGGTATTCGAAAAAGTTATCAATAGAGCTCTGTCTAAGTGGGCAGAGGACAATAATATCATACCGGACAATCAGTTCGGTTTTAATGGAACAAATCTAAGAAGCAGTGTACGGGTGCCTGTCTGGTTGATTTGGAAAAGGCCTTCGACACCGTATGGTAAGAGGGTCTTTATCTAAAGCTGACCAGATTGGCTTCAGTAAACCACTATTATATATGCTTTATGATATGCTCAATGGCAGAAAGTTTGTTGTCAAAAGTGGCAATGTAACTTCTGCCAAAACTTTTAATATTAAAAATGGTCTTCAGCAGGGAGCGGTAAACTCGCCGATTCTATTCAGCATTTACACCAGCGATCTGATAAGTAGTCTAACTCAGGCAATTGCGTATGCCGACGATCTAATTGCGTACAGAACACCTCCAAAAGTCAAGGTCATCAGGATTCTCTTGCAGCGTGACTTCGAGAAGATTCAGCGATATTGCGATGACTGGAAGTTGAAAATCAACTTTCAGAAATCAGAAACTGTCTTGTTTAGGACTCCGTTGCGTGGAGCCACAAGGGATACGAGAAAGAACTGGCGCAAGCTGGTGATCGTAGGGCCAAATGGACATCCACTGGCGAGTAAAAGTGTAGTAAAGTACCTTTTCATCTGGATGGATAAGTATTTGTATTTCGACAGACATATAAATGCTGCTCTGGCCAGGGCTAGGGGAACCTTTGCCATGGCCCTTACCCGGCCGATGATTGCCTATGGATGCCCGGTTTGGTTCAACGTTGCCCCAACTCAAATGGAAAAGATTCGGGTGCTTGAGGGGCAGTGTCTTCGACGCTGCCTTGGATTGCACAGAACACCAGAGTCGGAGTACAAACATTACTATTCCAACCTGGATCTATACAACGGTGCCAACATAAAAAGAATAGATAATTTCTTTCTGAAACTTATTCGAGGTCACATTGCAAGAGCGATGTCCTCGTCTAACTGCTTAATTTTCTGGGCTTACTACCCCAACAACGAATACTACGAGAGTGTGCGTCTAGGCGGCGTTTTTCCGCCCGATGCATTCCCCCGTCTAGACAATCGAGGGCTGATCCAAGATAGAGCGGCGGTTCCCGTTATCTACCACGCAGCTTTAAGTAGTTTTAATTAGTTTTAATTTGGTTTAGTTTAGTTTTATGTAGTTTGTAAGTTTTATATAAGACGAGTTTTTTGTAAATTCTTCTCGGTAAAAAATAAAACCGACCTGGGTTTAGTATTAAGATAGTTCTTAGGCCGAAAGGCATTAGCATTAAGTTATTATAGTTAACTTAGAGCACCCGACTGGGGCCAGTAAGTTAGCTTCAAGATATTGATAAGTAGGCAAGTTTTTATGAATTTTTGTCTTGCTTTAAGATAGTTTTAAGAAAATTGAAAAATAATAATGAATAAAAAAGAAATAAAAAAAAGGCGTGGTAGATTCTTAATCAGAAGATCGTAGGATCGAATCCCAGTGGAGACAATTTTTTATTTGTTTTGTTACCTAGCGGGCAAGGCCCTAGAGAAAATCGGTACTTACCCTTGCTAGACCGTTGCTAGCGTCAATGTTAAACTTTCTAAGGTCTCGTTAAAAACTTAGTTACAAAAGTACAGCCAATAAACAAAACGATAAACAACAAGGAAAAATTGAATAAGCATACTATATTAACACATGTGGATGTACTTATTCTCCAACGAGGCTATATTTAACATTCTGGGCCTTACTGAATGTATAAAAGTGTGGAGGAAACCAAATACAGCGTTAGATCCTAAGCACCTGGATGGAGCTGTAAGACATGGTGGTGGATCGGTAATGGTTGTTGGAGTGGGCTATTAAGTTGTTATTGAGAACATGATGGATCGTTTTGATAACCTCATCATGATCAAGAAAATTTCCATCAGAGTGGGCAAAAACTTGGCTGTGAGGGTTCATTTCATCTTTCAGCAAGATACCCCAAGAAAACCTCGCTAATATTCAAAGAAAGGCTTGTATAATGTGCGTAGACAACTCAAAACTTCTCCGTAATTATCACATTTTAATTATATCCTTTTTTCGTGACCTTTTTAAATTTATTTCTTTTATTTGATCCCATGGGTAAATTTTGACATTGCTGAGGTGAATATAGACGCTAAAATTTCACTTGCTCAGGAGCTCGCTTATATTTTTGCCAGTGGTTAATTTTTGACATGAACGAGTGAGGGAGATGAATGTAGATAAGTATTTTATTTTGCTGTCATGAAGTCACGAATCTTATCGGGAAATATTAAAAAAACTAAAATCAAATTAAAATATAGGCAAATTTACTATAATAAAAGAAAGTGTGAACTCAAGAAATTATAATAAAGAAAAATATTCAATAATTTTGGTGGTTCTTTTAAAAATATCAATTTTCAAGCGTAGCATTACTAGTGATTAATTTTTCAGAATACAAAAGAATCAATAAAATATATTGAAAACAATTTTACAGATTTTCATTCATTTTGTTTCCCTTTAAAGCTACTAGATTTAAAAATTAAGTTGGGAATGTTGTATTTGTGTACTTACTTTTGTGACCTGAATTTTAAGAAAATTTCACTCAAGAAAAATTCTCAATTTTTGGTTACATGAAGAGAGGATACAAAATCCAAAAAATATATGCCAGATGTGCTAATGTAATGGGGCATATTCATAGATGTTATTTAGGCTCTTGCTATACAAGTGTGGAGTTTACCTGATGAAGTTTTCATATGATAAACTCAAGATTTGCTAGCAACAGCTTAAACCACATTTATGAATAGGCTCCAATATGTTTATTTCATTTTTACTTTTTGTTTATCATTTTGTTTCCTGCTGTATACTTATTTTTGTGACTGAATGTATATTATTATGCACATGCATTTACTTATATGATAGCCAGAGGTCACTTTCTTGACAGTCCTCTTTTCTTTATGATATCCGTATTGATTTCAAAAAGGTCTTAACATGGAAAGCAATTCTGGTTATCCATGTTTAGATTGCTTAGTAAGATTACAAAACCTTATGAGCATTAATAATAAAAGAGATATCCCAAGTTCTCAGCGGTATGTTTTAAACAATTGGATTTTACTACGAGAGGTATGGTTTCAGATTAGAAAATGCGAGAATTTGTACTATGTACATCCGTACCTATGTTTATGTTGCGGTTCTTTACTGAGGTCGATTAAGATTCATAATGTTCCACACGATTGCCCTGAAAGAAATATATGAGCTCTGGATTAGTCAAAGTCAAAAAAAAGAAGCATGTTTACAGGCACTCAGTGTGAGTATTAAATCCGATTTTCGGGGTTGGGAGCCCCGCTTATTTGGCCGCCATCTTGAAAAAAGGGGTGAAAAAGGGCTTCTATCATATCTTGGAACCGTTTGAAAACGAAAACTGTTTTCAGCTTTTTTGGTAGAAAATTATATTATTTACAATTTATGTTAACATACTTTCTGTCGTAAAACTGAAAATAATGAAGTTATTATTATAAAAACCGAATCCATTGTGAAGAACAAGCCAAAAAGTGCTTATGAATTGAATACCCAAATCCACAATTACTTAATCCCAAAGAATTTGTGAACTAAAAATATTTCAATTCACAAATCCCAAAGAGCTTATGACTTGAATATTTTCAATTCACAAATCCCAAAGAGCTTATAAATTGAATATTTTGCAATTCACAAATCCCAAAGGGCTTATGAATTAAATATTTTTCACTTCACAAATCCCAAAGAGCTTATGAATATAATATTTTTGAATTCAGAAATCCCAAAGGGCTTATGAATTGAATATTTTTCAATTCATAAATCCCAAAGAGCTTATGAATCAAATATATTTCAATTCACAAATCACAAAGAGCTTATGTATTGAATATTTTTCAATTCACAAATCCCAAAGATCTTATGAATTAAATATTTTTCAATTCTCAAATCACCAAGAGCTTCTGAATTAAATATTTCTCAAATCACAAATTCATTGCTGATTTGTGAATTAATTGAGGGCTTAAGTTAACAATTAGCTTAAGCTTTTGCAACCCTGATTTTGACTCAGAGGTGACTTCAACTTGTCTATACTCCGTGTAAAATCCTTCTTAAGCTCAAAGGCGAATATCCTTATAGCTCACAGACTTAGCTTGAAAACCCAGCTTGTCTGCATCTCCAATTAAACTCACAGAAAATTACAGCTCAGAGGCAGTTTCATGTTTGTCTGCATAAGCTGTAGAAATGAAAGGGTACAACTCAGAAGTTAAGAACTTAGCCAAGCTTGTCTATTAAACTAATAATAATATTATTAAACTAATAATAAACCGTTATATTCAAATATGATCATTAATTCTACACAAAAATCATAACTCAGAGGCAATCTTCAGCTTGTTTTTGGGTATATCTACACGTTTACAGTTGATAATCGTTCTTTAGAATACCTTTGACCTCGTATGGTCCACGAAAATGTACATCTAATTTGGATTTACGAATCTGGGGGCTCTTGTAGACTACCTTCCACCCAAAATCCAACCGAGTTGGACACATTTCCCCTTGTCAAACCTATCTTTCATCCTAGTGGCATTTTCTTTAATGCGTTCATCTGCCAAGGCGCGGATTTGTTCGACATCATCAAACTGAGGTTCGATATTCAGTTGTGTGAGTAGAGCACTGAGTTCACGATTCCTACCTTCTACGCCGGTGAATATCTTGAATGGTGACAAGCCGGTTGTTTTATTTTTTGTGGTATTTTGCGCTAACTGTCTTTTCCAATCCATTTTCACGTCTAAATTTATCGTCATCAAATTAGCCACGGCATATATATATATTTTTCGACCTGTCCATTACCTTGGCTTGATCCTGGTGGATGGTTCCAAAAATCTTGTCTCGTAAATTTGTCCCTTTATCACTTATAATCCTTGATGGTGTTCCAAAAAAGCATTACAAAGTTTTTTAAGTGACTCACCATCTCGGTTGCTTTGAGTGTTTTGCAGGGAAGTAATAATACGAATTTAATATTACGAATTAACTATTATTAGAAGATTTCGACTTTCACCCGTCTTCCCTTCATTAAACGGTCCCATGCAGTCAGCGTGAATGGTATGGGATGGAGTTGGTTTCTTTTCGATGGGATAAAGTTGACATTGCTTCTTACCCGACGGTCTTTTGGCGACTAAGCAGATTAAACAAACCTCAACGAATTTCCTGACATTTTGACAGGGTTTTATCCCAACCAATATGGCAGTTGTTTTCATGATAAGTCTCATAAGGGCCAGTCGACTTTGTTGTGGGACAAACAGTTTTTTGCCATCATTCGTTTGGCGATACAATAAATTGTTTTTAAGTACGTAATTTCTGCTCATCTTCCTCGTTCAGTTTGTCGATGATTTTGGTAACTTCAGAGTCCAATTTCTAGCCAGTTTACTGCAAGGCTATTGAGTTAAAAACTTTTTTTAAAGGGTGGGTTTTGGCCTAGATAGTCAGCATGTTGCATACAATTTCCTCTTCTATAAACAACTTGGAAGTTGAAGTCCTGCAGGTATGTCCACCACCTAGCAACTCATGGTTATAATTCCTTTTTGTCCATCGTGGCCTTTAAGGCATTGCAGTCAGTGACGAGTGTAAACTGTATGCCTAGTAAATACGTTCGAAAATGTTTTGTAGCATTGACCACGGCAAGTGTCTTCAGCTCATAGCTGTGGTACTTAGACTCATAGGGTTTGGTGGCTTGGATAAAATAAGCGACTACGTGAAGTATTCCATCTATTCGCTGAAACAGTATAGCACACCATACCCAATGGAGCTGGCATCGGTATGCACTTCAGTATGCAGATCTGGATTATAAATTACCAGTAATTGCCTTTTAGTTAAGTGACACCTAGCTTCTTCACATCCAGTGGTCCATTCAAATTTTATATTTAATTTAGTTAGAGCAGTGATGCATCTTGTTTTTGCTGACTGTTCCGGTATAAACTTCGTAAAGTAATTCACCAATCCCATGAATTGTCTTAATTCCTTTACATTCGATGGACTGGAGGAATCTTGGAGAGAACTGATTTTCGATTTACAGGACCATATACCTTCGAAAGAAATTTCACGGCCTACGTATTCAAAATTGGTTTGTAAAAACTTGCAATTTATGATGTTGAGAAAAAACCCATTTTTCGTAAGAGCTTTAAAAACTATTCCTAGTCGTTCTATGCCCCAAGGGCGGATCCAGACTTTGCCCCAGGGGGGGGTCACGTTTCTTAAAATTTCAATAAAGTATTGCACCCAAAAACAATTTTTACTTACGATATAAGGCAAGTTTTGTATTCGAGCAAAGTAGGTTGCACAATTCTGTCTGGTTGTTTGTCTGTCTAATCCTTGACAACCTACAGCTACAGCCGAAACCACTGAAGCCCTTTTCTTCAAATTTTTAAATAATTAATTCTTCGGAGCGGATATTTTTTACCTTTTACTACTTGCTATACAACCATTAAGAAAAAGCTTATTTATCTTAAAAACGGCTTCAACGAATTTGATAAAAAACAGTTGATTACCTTAGGTATGGTGAACATTCTGGAAAAAGATCCGAACAACTGTTAATAACGATACCTGCCATTTAAGGGTTTTTGAACTTCGATTTGTTCAAGAAATTCAATCAAAATTTGCATGCAAAAGCTCCATAAAAATCTCAATAATATTGCATATCAAAATAAAAAAGTAAATGTTGGCCTTTAAAGAAGATATTAATTTTTGTTATGAAAATTCAATATTTCAAGAACGCGTTGATGAATTGTTTTGAAACAAGCTTATAAATCTATTTTTAAATTAATTATTATTTAATTTAATATAAAAAATAGCTTTTTAAGAAAATCGCTACAAGGTTTTTTTTTTGTGCTTATATTCATATTTCTTCAAGTTATCAAATTGGTTTTAAGCCTTAAGCTATTTGAAAAGTTGTTTAACAATCAAAAGGACAATATAAATGCCCTTATTTTCTATATTTTTATATTCTTTATATATGTAATTACTGCCATATTTTAAAAGTTCTTAATTACAGGCAACTTGAACATCAGAGCAAGTACTTGCAATACAGTCTTACATTTTATTTCCATTGAAAATATTTTTCTTAAATAAATTAATTAATTAAGGAATTTAAGCCAGAACTATCAATGCCACTAGATACTAAAAATATTGTTTAGGAAAAGTTTATTTTTGCCCTTAAAATCTTAACTCATTTACAATAAGATCGTATTTATTCTACAACATCTATTTTGATCTTTTGCCTGGCAACTAGAAGCTACTTTTGTTATACCTACCACTTTCCATAATGACATCCCCCGAACAAAACAAATTCATGAAACGTCAAAATTACAAAACAAAAAACTTTGTATTCCCAAAATGGTGCACCCAAGTTAGTGGGAAAGCGTAAGCAATTACTGTCTTGGGAAAACGAAGTAAAATGAGGTAGTTTTTCCATAAAAAAAGGCTTACTACCACTCATGTCTTCGAGATGCTCTATGCCTTAAGTTACTTCATAGTGCTAGAAACTAAAAGTTGATTGCAATTAACAACTTAGTTGCCTAATGGTTGCTTAGCCTTAGTTTTGAGATTAAGCAAGCGATATGTCACTTAGGATATTTGCAAAGAATGTATGCGTTCAGTAAAAAGTCCAAAAAGTTGAATTTTATAAATTTGTTGAGTTGAAAATTTTGAATAAAATATCGAAACTGCATTATTTATAGATCTTGAAAAATGATATCTCACACTAAGTAAAAATAAAACATAGCATTCTCACCTTACAATCTTGCAAATGTCAACCAAAATCTCGAAAATTAAAATCTCGAATACCTGCTCAAAATTGAGTCACATACGAGGGCGGGTCAATAAGTCCGTGACTTTTGGAATAAAACACAGATTTTTTGATAAAAAAATAATTTTATTTTTGAACGTAGTCTCCCTTGAGCTCTATACACTTTGGCCAACGCTTCTCCAATTTTTGTATCCCTTCCAAAAAAAATGATTTGTCGAGGTCCTCAAAATAGGCCTTTGTTTGCGAGATGACTTCATCATTGGAGTCAAATCTTTTTCCACCAAGCCATTTCTTCAGGTTTGGGAACAAGAAGTAGTCGCTTGGAGCTAAATCTTGAGAATATAGTGGATGAGGGAGCAATTCATAGCCCAATTCATGGATTTTTGCCATGGCAACTGCACATGTGTGCACCCTTGCATTGTCTTGGTGGAAAAGAACTTTTTTCTTGGCCAAATGAGGTCGGTTTTTTTTTCAAATCGTCATTGAATCGGTCCAATAAGTTGGCATAATATTCCCCATTGATTGTTCTTCCCTTTTGAAGGTAGTCAATGTGGATTATCCTGCGTGCATCCCAAAAAACAGTCGCCATAACTTTATTGGCTGACAAACCCACCTTGGCCTTCTTTGGACCCGATCCACGCTTAGAAACCCACTGTTTTGACTGTTGTTTCGTCTCTGGTGTGTTGTGATGGATCCATGTTTCGTCCACGGTTACAAAACGGCGCAAAAACTCCTCCATATTGCGATTAAGCAACGCCAAACCTTCCTGTGAAGTTGTTACACGATTGCGTTTGTGGTCGACTGTGAGCAAACGCGGCACCCATCTTGCGGAAAGCTTTCTCATGCCCAAGTGATCATTCAAAATTGAAACCACTGAGCCATGCGAGATCCCTACGGCTTTCACAATCTCTCGCACTTTCAATCTTCGGTCGGCCAACACCATATCGTGAATTTTTTCGATTGTTTCGGGTGTAGAGACCTCAACTGGGCGTCCAGGACGTTCGGCATCTTCAGTGCTTGTACGGCCACAACGAAATTCAGTAAACCACTTTTTTACCATTGAAATCGATGGTGCAGAGTCCCCATAGTATTTATCAAGCCTAGCCTTGGTCTCGGTAATGGTTTTTTTTCGCAAGAAATATTGCTTAATAAGCACACGAAATTCACTTTTTTCCATTTTCTCCTCAAATTAGTGAGTAGTCTGATAAAAATAGCTGTCAAACACAAACTAACTGACGCAGCAAGTTTAAATTTTGACAGGAGTCAACTGACAGATGCCTGTTGACAGGACCAGTGTTGCTGTTTCAGTAAAGAGGTCAGAAATTCAAAAAGTCACGAACTTATTGACCCACCCTCGTAATTAGCGGGATTTTTATTTGCAAGATTTCGAATGCGAGTTTTTCATTGGCACGGTTTTGTTATTTGTGCCCAATTCAAAAGGGTTGATAAGGTCAACTAGCTACATTAATTGGTTGTGGATTTGTCATTCCAGGTCACTGAACAAAATTTGTAGGTACCTTATTAAGGTTATCTTAAGAAACAAATATTAAATATTGTTATTAAAGGTCAGCTAGATTCATTGGTGACATACATTTTTTAAATGAATTTTCAAAGTTTTTTCATGGTTCAGTATTACTTTTTGAAAATTCTATGTCTGAAAAATTATCTACTGTTACTACCTGCCCTTGAATGACCAGTAATCTTTCGAAGAGTACATATACGGGATGCTATGAAATTTGTCATCTGATTCGGTGTACGGTGTCAGAAATGTTCACAAAATCATCAAATCAATTTCAAATTATTTTTACGGTAAAACAAAAAGTAGAGTTCTGTATTATTCTTGAAATGAAAACTTTTATTGTTTTTCTGGCAGAAGAATTATTTTTTCAACTTTTCACGAATGATGTACATATCGCCGGCTTTCTGTCAAAACCTATCAAGTCCTTAAATGACATTTTAATGTACTTTTAGTCAACAATAATTACTGAATTCGACTAGTAACTGTGTCATGGTTTCTTTTGCCTCTATCAACCATTTTTAAAACCTTACATTATCTTAAAATTCCATTTTATTCCTTTTGAATCGGTGTTTTGTGTCTTCTAAGCAATTTTCCAAATTTTCAAATTTGTTTTGACAGAAGGCCCACAATACGTATTTTTTACTTTGATTTTTGTGTTTTAACTCTAAATATGCACGGTTATTTAAAATAAATTTGAAGGCGGATTATATCCTTGAGCAGTGAAATTTTTTGTTTATGATTGAATTCATATGTCTAATATTTTATATCTGGGAAAAGCCCCAGGGGGGGGTCATGACCCCCATGACCCCCCCCTTGTATCCGCCAATGCTATGCCCTCCTCAACTGTCTTTGATGGCACCAACACGTTATCCAAATATAACAAATAAATTTTATCTTTTAGCCCCACCAATGCTTTACTTATAGCACGTACGAAAACTGCTGGAGCATTGGCAAGTCCAAACGACATTCTCAAGTACTCAAATTGCCCGTCAGGGGTGACGATGGCTGTTTTCTCGACTGAATTTTTGAATTTGGTGAAACCCGGAGGCCATGTCCAAGGATGAAAAAAATGTATTTCCTGACAACTGGTCAAGTGTCAACCACCGACCATATCGTATGCTCTATCAGAGAGAAACGTGGTGAAGGAAATAGTGGTGGAGTTAAAAGAGAAGAACATCAGAGAACGTGAGAGTAGCTCTCCATTTGCAAGTCCAATTATTTTGGTTAAGAAGAAAAATCACCATTAAAGATCGTTATCCAATTGGAATTGGAGGAATTGGATAACGATCTTTAATGGTGATTTTTCTTCTTAACCAAAATAATTGGACTTGCAAATGGAGAGCTACTCTCACGTTCTCTGATGTTCTTCTCTTTTAACTCCACCACTATTTCCTTCACCACGTTTCTCTCTGATAGAGCATACGATATGGTCGGTGGTTGACATAAACATCCTTTGAAAAACGAGTTTCTAGGACTCCTGTTTTAAACTCTTTCGATGGTACTCCGCTTATAACAAATTCCAAATACTTATCAAGTAACAACTGTCACTGCTCTTCAGATGATTATCTCAGCTCAACTATTTCTTTATCAGTGTTTAAGCAATTTGTCGTTTTTCTTTGTACACGGTGTCCACCGGGAAGGTATACTGCTTTGTTTTGCTTTCATTTTGGTAAACATTAGCCTTGATAGTTCACATTTGGCAGTCTTGAAGTAGGCTCGTGGCAAATTTATAAACGGGATCAGTTATATAGAGCGATACCTTGACATAAACAAGTTCAAGGCGATGACGTTGATTTTGTAACCGAATAAAATTGAGTCTTTGGCAATTCCTCTAACTGCTATGGGTTTCTTTACTCTCTCAAAGCGCAATTTGTTCACCACGTCTGTGCTTAAGAGAGAACCATACTTACGTTTTTACGCTCTGAAATTCTTTTTTTAGTCCAGCAAGTAATTTCGTTATGCCCCCTCTTTTTACAAAATGAACAAAATACCGCAGTGGTATGAAACAGCGCAGCGTAACACCAGAAAGAGACCGTATTCAGGGGAATTTATTTTGTATTTTGATCTGTGAACAGGTTGAATGTAGCAAAAACGTTAAGACCACAACAAAGCGCAACAGCGAAGCGGAAAAACACAAATGGGACAAGAACACAAACTGTATATTTGTTTTCTTAATGTTCACTGTTTGTAAATAAGAGCAAAGAAAACACACAGTGGTAAATAGCGTAGTCGTATCCAACAGCGCAGCGTAACACTAAAAAAAGACTGTATTCAGGGGAATTTATTTTGTATAACTTGAACCAAATCACTTGGCCATTCTACTGCGCAGCTCTCTTTAAATTTCTCTGCTCATCTCTTTAATTTTGAAAGATACACAAAAATATATGAACAAAATAAAAAAATTATGCGCATACTGGCGTTGTTGTCATTAACTGCTGCTGCGAAATGAATGAATGAATGTACTTTATTTAGCTTTAAAGCCATTTAGATTACAATTTTACAATTTCATCTTAATTTAAAAATATATCAAATTTATAATCTAACATTTTTAGAATTAATTTTTATAATCATGACATATGATATCTTATAAATTATTATTTGATTGAACATATTCAATGATTTTTCTTTTGAATTCATTGATGTTGTTTATGTTTTTAATTTCTCTCGGAAGATTGTTGAATCCATTGAAACCCAGGTAAAATATAGTTCTTTGACCTCTCGTGGGCCTCGCTCTTTCTATTCTTAGGTCATCATTGTTTCGTACATTTTCGGCATTCTCGACCTTCTGAGCAGTCTATTCGGAAGATTGTGACCAAATTTCGCACCAAATTTACTGTGTTGGACATTAAACCACCAACACGTTTACGTACTGTGCGTAGTGAAGAAAATATTGCGGCCGTATCAGCTAGTGTGACAGAAGACCGCGAAATGTCGGTTCGGCGCCGTTCCCAGCAGTTAGGCCTTTGTTACAGCACTACGTGGAAAATTTTGCGGAAGGATTTGGGCGTAAAGCCTTTTAAGATACAGCTGGTGCAAGAACTAAAGCCAGCCGACCTACCACAACGCCGAATTTTTGGTGAATGGGCTCTTGGAAAGCTGGCCGTGGATCCGCTTTTTTATCGAAAAATTGTGTTCAGCGATGAGGCTCATTTTTGGTTGAATGGGTACGTAAATAAGCATAATTGCCACATTTGGAGTGAAGGTCAGCCAGAAGCATTGCAACAGCTACCAATGCATCCCGAAAAAGCCACTGTTTGGTGCGGTTTATGGGCCGGCGGCATTATTGGGCCATATTTCTTCAAAGATGATGCAAATCGCAGCGTTACTGTCAATGGTGAACGCTACCGAGCGATGATAACAAACTTTTTTTTGCCCGAAATGGAAGTTCTTGACTTGCATGATATGTGGTTTCAACAAGACGGTGCCACATGCCACACAGCACGCGAAACAATGGCGCAATTGCGAGGCGAGTTTGGTGAACAGTTAATTTCACGTTTCGGGCCGGTCAATTGGCCGCCTAGATCGTGCGATTTGACACCATTAGATTATTTTTTGTGGGGGTATGTCAAGGCTAATGTCTATAGGGACAAGCCCGCTTCGATTGACGCACTGGAAGCCAACATCCATGCATTCATTCGTGAGATACCGGCCGATATGTGTGAAAGAGTATGCCAAAATTGGACTCAGCGGATGGGCTACCTGAGACGCAGCCGCGGTCAACATTTGCAAGAAATTATCTTTAAACATTAAATTGCAAGGTTCAAACTATCGATTCAAATAAATATTTCATTCATTTTTTCGAATTTTTTGTTTTTTTTTTTTAAAGTTCTAAACCTCTTAAAAAATCACCCGTTAGATACATTTATATTGACATTTAAAGACGAACTTACAGAATTACATTTGAATACCATACATTTTGTTTTTGTAACATTAAGCACTAGTCTGTTCATTTTCAACCATGTATTTATTCTTTCAAGGTCTTGATTTATTTCTTGAAAGCACTCCGCAGCATTCTTTCCAGTGGTGTAGAGTAAACCATCATCAGCAAATAGAATAAGTGTTGATGATTGAATTACCTTGCTCATATCATTTATAAACATAAGGAACAACCACACTCCCAGTATTGTGCCTTGTGGAATTCCTACATTTACGGCGATTGGTGACGATATTTTTTCGTTGACGGAAGTGCGTTGTGTTCTTCCTGTTAGAAACGATTTAAACCACTTAAACTCAACAGATTTAATACCATAGTACTTCAGCTTTTTTAATAAAATTTCATGATTAACTGTTTCGAAGGCCCGTTTCAAGTCCAAGAAGACAGCAACCACAACATTTTTTGCATCTATTTCTTTCCTCCAATCGCTTATCACAAAGTTCAAACATGTTTCACAGGAATGGTTTACACGAAACCCCGACTGATAACTATCCAGTAGTCCCTGGCTTTCTAGGTGTTCTTGGAGTTGCATCACTACACATTTTTCTATTATTTTTTCATACAAAGGCATCATATTGATTGGTCGAAAGTCGCTTAAAGTTTTTGCATTTGGTATCTTTTTTATCGGAACTATAAGTGATTTTTTCCAAGATTGTGGAAAAACACTTGCACTTAGGGATATATTTATTATTCTTTCAATCACTGGACCAACGAAACACAGAGTCTTTTATCATTTTTACAGTCATAAAATAAAAATCACTTTTCTTACTAAGCATATCTATTGCACATCTTATATTATCTGTGTTGACTAGATTGAACTTAAAATCTATATTGCACGGTTCGAGTAAATTTGTATAATCACAGTATATCACAGATTGGGTAATTTCATGTATGGACTCAAGGAAAAAACTGTTGAACTTATAACTTATTATTGCACTATCATTTACCACAGATCCATCTTCTATTTCTACCTCCAATATTGTTTCTTTACTTTTTTTAAGGACGTACTTTTTTAATTGTTGCCACATATCTTTTTGGGTGCTTGCAGTCTCAATTTGGTTTTCTATGAAACGGGATTTTGTTAATCTTATATTCGTTTTGTACTGATTTCTACATTGATGGTACAAACGCCAATCATTGTCGTCGTTGCTGAGTACGGCCTGCCTATAAAGATTTGTTTTTGTCAACTTTGCCATTCTCAGATCGTTATTAAACCACTCCGCATTATTGTATGGAACTAGCTTTTCTTTTACCATGGAGTCTACTACATTTTAAAGACTATTCACAAATTGAAAGGCTGTTCACCACTCATATTAAAAAACAAAGGGACTTCAGACATTTTTGTTAAAAAAAGAGTTTGATTATATACACAGTATCTAATTTTTTTTTATGTTCCGTTGTATGCTTGTTTTTAATTGTAATATCGTAGATTCATGGTCACTTATTTTTAGATTTGTATTAACACTCGCGCTTATTATGTTAGTGCAATTTGTTATTAAATAATCAATCAAAGTTCTAGAGTTCTTGTATCATTAATAATCATATGTTAGCCATTATCGTTCAAAATATTGGATATTCGTCTCGTATATGTGTCCGTTACATCAAACCAGTCTATATTTACGTCACCAAGAATAATGAAATTACCGCATTGCGATAGATATTCTATCCAGATATCAAGCTCATTACAAAAAACACTTTTTGATGACAAGCGACTGGGTGATCTGTATATTGCACATAAATATATCACAGGATAGTTTTCATATTGCACTTTTAACATTAAACACCAATATTGCATACTAACTTGACATTTTTTCAGAAGACTACATTTAAAGTTATTTCTGACATAAACAAGAACACAACCAGTATGACTAGATTCACTTTCACAACTAAAAGGAGTATAGAAACCTTCCAGCTGGACGTAATTTAAGTCGTTTGGGTCGGTAACATGGGTTTCTGTTATCACTAAAATGTCCACACTTTCATTTTGCACTAGGCTTTCTAATTCATCAAAATTATTTGATAGTCCTTGAACATTTAAGTAGATACACCTAATGTCATCTAATTGCTAATAATCTATTAGTTCTTCCGCAATTTTCAGTTTTCTTTGGAAAACTGGACAATTTACATCATTCGCTTTATGATTATCGTTTATATCCATTTTTAAATTTATTTTGGCATTAAAACAATTTATGCATTTATTTTCAACGTTAGTACACATTTTTAAATCATGTTCCTCAGCACAGTTAACACAAGCTTTTTTGCCTGTACAATTTTTTGCTGTGTGATTATAACCACAGCAATTAAAGCACCTTTGTACATTTGTATGTTTATACACTCGGCATCTATCCCACCCAATACTAACTTTAGTACTCTCCATAACTTTACTATAGCCAACACTGTCCATCTCCACAATTGCATTAAAGCACTCAATTTTTGGCGATAGATATATATGTAAACACTTAATTTCGTATTTATTTAGCTCATTTTGTCTTTTAAGCGCTTTTACTAGTTCTTCCTCGCATACTTTCTCTTTCATGCCTACTATAAGAACTCGTGGTTTTCTTTTCGCCGGCACCTTAACGTTGTAATTGTCATTTTGTTTTTCTTGAAATTCATTTTCTTTCGAAAATACTGAGGCACTAAGTTACAATTTCAATTTCTTTTATTGAACATAATATATACAATCTGGCTTATAACTAATATGAGTACTATGATCTAGGATAAATTTACATTTGTTGGCACATAGGGGGCCTAACATTGAATTTTTTTTGAATTAGTTAGTAAGACTTTATTGAACGGAAATAGATATTTACAATTTGTTCTTAATTCTAGTTTATATAATTATTATATTGATACTTTAATTTGTTTTGGCACATTAGGGGCCTAATTTTATACATTTTTTTTATTTTTATACAAAATTATTTAAAAGATTGTGATTGATGGTTATATTTTATACTGTGTAGATGACTCATCTCGGGTTGTTCAAATCCGGTTGTCTTTTTAAGAGGATGTGGGGTGGCTTCTAGCCATGGTGGTAGTTCGACGCTGCATCTTCGTAAAACTGAATTGCCTCGTCTTCATTGATAGGAATGATTCCTTCGTCCAGTAGTGCTGTTACACCAAGGTATCGTGGATCGGTGTGTCTCTCTTCACTTGTGATGGTTCTCACTAGAGGGTTTGGATGATTGCTAAGCTTGCTCGTCAGTATTTTGGCAGCACTGATCATGTATTTGTCAAGGGGTGTTATTCCGGATGCCTCATAGAGTCGCGTGTTGCTGAAATGTTTTCGTCGCCGTTCCTCTTCCTCTCGAACACTCCCAGTTTGTTCATGCTGGTTTTGGAAATAGTAAACCAGACAGGAAAGCAGTATGTGATGATCGGTCTGAGAAGTTGCTTATAAAGAAGCAACTTCGTCCTTTGGCTGAGTCCATTCCTTTTCCGCATTAGGGGGTGGATGCGGTGGAAAGCGTAGTTTGCTTTCTTCAGAGTAGCTGTTACATGCGGATTGAAGCGTAACCTCTCCTCAAAGTTGACACCCAGATATTTCACCGATGTTTTGGTTGTCAGTTGTGATCCGTCAGGCAGATTGATAATAATGCTGCGGCAGCTTTTAGCTGAGGGCGTACTTCGCTGTCCCGCTGGTCTTCTGAAACAAGCCAACTCAGATTTGGCTGAGTTGACTTTGATGCCCCATGTTGTGTAGAACTCCCACAGCCGTCTCACGTGTTCTTCAACTCTTTGGGCTGCAATGACTGGTGAAATAGATTTGGCGTATGTTAGTGAATCGTCTGCATAGAGCAAATTTATAGCGTTGTTGGGTTGAGGTTGGTCTGATGTGAAGATGTTGTAGAGGAACGGTCCCAGCTTCCTATCCTTGAGCAACTCCTGCTCTGATGTTTTTGGTTGTTGACTGGCTGTTTTCAATCTGGACGAAAAACGATCTGGAATAGGGGGGCCTAACGTTATACAATGTCTTTAGTTTGACAAATTATAAGTATATAAATTACATGTCAAAATTAATTTTTAAATTAAAAGTCGGCTGACTTAATCGTCCTCAGGGTGTTCATTCCCGGTTGTCAATGGTGTTTTTTGGTGTAGGTTGGGGGAAGTGTTTTCGTTTAGCAGCGGTAGAAGGCTGACCCTAAGGACAGTTTTGTCCATGATAATGTTGTCGTCAATACTCCTAGTTTCCATTATGCTGAGGTATCTTGGCTCCGGATGTCGTTGTTCAGTGGTCATCCTTCTCATTAGCTGATTCGGATGGTCGATGATGTTCAGTACTAGTGTCTTCGCTGAGAGGACTAGGTATTTGCCCAGCGGGATCATGTTGTCTTTGGAGTAAAGATGTTCGTTCCTGTAGTGTTTCAGCCGCTGCCAGTTGTAGTATAGTCCGGTGCAAACTCTGAGTATCTTCCTTTCGAATACTTGAAGCTCCTTTAAGGCTGTCCTGCTTGTAGATCAGTATCTTCGTTAGTTGGCTTAGTCCTGTTCTTTTCTTCATCAATGGTGTAGACGGTGAAAGGCCCAACTGGCTTTTTTGAGCACATTTCTTGAGTGTGGGTTGAACCTGAGCCACTCATTGAAGTGGATTCCCAGGTATTTTACATTCTTTTTGGTACCTTTGGTGGATCCATCAGGGAGTCTTATGACCAGATTTCTGCAGTTGGCTGCGGAGCGAATACCTCTACCAGTTGAGGGCCTCCTGAAGCAGACAAGTTCCGACTTGGAAGTGTTGATTCGGATGCCCCATCGCTTGTAAAAATTGAAGAGTCTGTCGATGTGTGCCTCTACTTTTCGGACAGCGATAAGCGGTGACATTGATGAAACATAGGTGAGTAGGTCATCAGCGTATAGCAGGTTCTCGCTGTTACGTCCCAGACTCCACCTGTAACCAAAACCTCGTTATCCCACACACTCCCCTTTGCTTAACGACATTACCATAAAATTAATAACAGATTCCCACGCCATATTGCTTAGCTGGCAAAACCAATCCTAAATGGATACACCCCCTTTTCCCCTGACGCCAACAAACGAAAATTAAAAACTCATATTTCATTCTTTTCAAATGAAATATGAATATTTCGAAAACAAGTGCATTCCTTTCACACGGGAAGCAGATCGCGCTACCAGTGGAGAGTTCATAAAAATATATTATTAAGTCAGTTCGTTTTTAATCATCCAATTGTGAGGTGCAGCCCAGCTAAAGACAGCGGCCTCCTTTTTGACTCTTATATAATAACACCAAGAATTATTATTGTAAATAAAATTTAACAATGAAAGATTAAATAAAAATATTAATAAAAAAAGTAAGAAGAAGAACAAAAATGTTTTTTTTTATTACGAAATCGCTGGACACGAATATAAATTCGCATCGAATTGGGGCAGGCTAGTCGGATGTCATCAGGCTGTAGAGGAAGGGGCCAAGTTTTGAGGCTTGGGCAACTCCGGCTCTGATACTCTTCATGTTCGACTTACAGTTGTCCAGTTGTACGAAAAATTTCCTGAAAGAAAGAAAAGAAAAAAGAATTTTTATTAGTGGCGGTGGTACCTGTAACAGATGAAGTTTATGTATTAGGGCTTCAATCCAAACGCTATCAAATGCTTTCTCGACATCCAGAAAGCATCCGATGCTGACTGTTTAGGGAGGTGGTAATATCGTGTTGGAACTTCAGCAGCGGATGCAGCGTTGAATGCTTTTCTCGAAAGCCGAACTGCATGTCAGGGATGATTGAATTTTCACTACAGAAATTCTTCAGTCTCAGGATTATTTCTTCCAGCAATTTGCTGATATTGTTGAGAAGTGATATTGGCCTGTAGTTGGATATAAGGTTGAAAGCACCTTTCTTCGGGATAGCCAAAATCTTCGCTGTTTTCCACGTCTGGGGGAAGTAGCAGTTGTTGAGGATGATTGTGAGAAAGATCATTACTGCTTGTGGAAACCTTTTCAGGATGTAATTAAAAACGCCATCTTTCCCAGCTGATTTGTTGGCTTGGAATTGCCGATGATCTCTGCTACATCCTCTAAATTGCATAGATGTGCTGGATTGGTGTCATCGAAACTGATTATATCCGGATTTGGCTGTAGGGTCTGCTGAATTGATACATCAACTTCTAGTAGGAAGGTTGGGTCCGTAAGTGGGTTCGGTGTGAAATTTCCTTTGAAGTAGTTGGCGAACGCTTCCACCTTGTCCTGGGTTGAAGTAGCTTCTATGTTGTTGCTGATGATGGATTCTGGCATCTAAGGCTGTTTTCCAATGATCCTATTGATGTTTTTGAAGGCATCGGGACCTGGCTTAATTGCTTGCATTCGTCTCTGGTACTGGATATTGTTGGGGTGTTGAATGGAGTTACGAAACATGATGTTGACTTGCTGAAGCTCATTCCAAACTGTCTGGTAGTTCATGTTTATCGTATTTAACTCACTTTGATGGATCCGCTGGAGTCCTTTTCTTAGCCGCTGTCTGTGAGCATACAAATTCTGGATGTACTCAGGAAGATGTTGGTACCTGTCCTTTGATGTCCTAGGCCGCTTTTGCTTCTCCAGGGCTTCAGATATGGCATGCTCAAGGTTGTCAATGGCTGCATCAATTTCGCTATCCAGCAGATTTCTGTTTGAAGGTGGAAGAGTTATGTTGTCTTCGATGTCCCTGAGGAGCCTTTCAATATCCAGCCGCCCGAAGTTGATGAAATTCTCCGGAGCTTCTGTTGTTAGGAGTATGGGTTGGTTGAGGTTGATGGACAGTTGAACATGGTCTGAGTCGCTGTGCACAATTGTACAGATATAATTCTGGATTTCTGGAAGAATATGTACGAGGTTCGAGGAGGCCAGGAAGAAGTCCAGTGTTGATGGCGTTCTAGGGAATGTGGGTTTTGGCTGGGATATAATAGAGAATATTCATTGCTGTTCATTTCCATCCAGTCAACAATTGCTTTGCATTCGCTACTGATTTTGGAGTCAAACCATAGGTGATGCCTCGCGTTGAAATAACCTCCAATGATGCCGTACGTGCTTTGCTTCTGAATGTTGTTGAGGATGAGCAGGTCTCTTTGTATGTTCCTTGCAGAGGATGTGCACTTGAAGTATGTGCTGATGACTGTAAGGGTCTCACCTCTTCCAAGGGTCATCGTGATGGCGGTGGCTTCACTAGTCTGTAGTCCTGGGATGATGACTTCTGTTGTATTGGGGGAGAATTTGTCTTTTATGAAGACTGCTGTTCCAACACGGTCTACGTTTTTGTCTTGCCGGTAGGTTTTGAATCCTTTGATGTTGATGTTATTTCGTTTGGTCACATTCGTCTCACTGATGAAAGCAATATCGGGGGTGTTGTTCTTCATGAATATGTTGAATGACGTTCTCTTATCTAGGCTGTATAATGAATTTACATTATACGTAAGGATGCGGAGTTTCTTCAATGGCATATTTCGAAGACGAAGGCGGCCAAGACCGCGGACTTGTCTTTATCACATAGTTGATTGGGCTTAATCCATAATGGAGATGAGGTTGGACCCGAGGAGCCGCTGGACTTCAAAGTTGAGGTTCATGGATGGTGAAGTTGCTGGGGTTCTGGCCGGTTTAACAGGCGCTGTCTTCACAGGGATGGTTTGGGTTGGAATCCTTGGCTGCTGTTGATGCTGCGTTTTTGTTGTTGATGGTCTGGGTGTTGAATTTTGTCTGGCCATTGCTGCGTAGCTGACTGATGGACGGGTAATCACACAGGCTGATTTAGCGACGAACTTTTTGTGCGCCTTCTTCTCCGTGATCACCTTGTTCCTCTCTGTTAAGGGGGACTTTAGAGTGGGGCAGCCCTTGAAGCTAGCAGGATGTCCTTCTTTCTACCAGTTGGCACACCATACGTCCAGTCCTGTGTTCTCCTTTCGCTTGCATTGTCCGGGCTCATGGTCTACCTTACACTTGACGCACACGTATTGGCGGCCTCAGTTGGTGGCTACGTATCCGAAGTGCTGGTAGTTGGTATTGATGTCGCACGTCTTTGATAATACCACGACAAAGTCGTTGTATTGCTTTGTCTTTGCCTTCTTTGATTTGAAGTGTGTAACAGAAATTATTGGCAGTCCCTCGATGCGGAGCTCATCTTCGACCTCTATGGCTGAACAGTTAAAATGTATACCTTTCAGTAGAAGAAGGTTCTTTCTGTCTTCCCTTGGCGTGAAGGAGTTGAACTGTATCTTCATGGTTTTGAGACACTTCTTGATGGCTTCGAATGATGTCCTGTCCTGGGCGTTGATGATGGTGGTCTTCGTGCTCCTGTTTTTTAAAGTTGCTCGCTTTGCAGTGTCTCCTTATCTGGACGACACTTCCGGAGAAGCAAAATATCGGAGACATTCCAGGACCTTTGATTGTGTTGACGGCAGCTGTGTTATTGGTTGTCTTCGGGGACTGAGCAGGAGCAGATTTAAAGGCTGCTAATATCTTGATGGCGGCTGATGATGTTGATGCTGTTGTGGCATCTTCAAGTTTGACTGGCGTTTGTTTCTTTGCCTGGTTTGGAGGAATTTTTGATGACCCTTAGTCCAATTGGGGGTGCTTAGTTGTGACTTTCTTTTGTGCTGATTTCCCCGTTTTCGTTTTACGTGGTCTTTTCTGACTTAACTTCCGATGTCTGGCTGGGTGACAGGACTTTACTAACAAGCTCCTCTTCTTTACCGCTCTCTTCGGAGCGCTCTTCTGAATCATCGACACTGGATGAGTCACAGCTAGAAAAATCTTCTATCTTCATACTGTTACCATCTTCGCTGTTTTCTTCGATGTCTTCTTCTTTTCTTTTATTTGCGATGACAAATTTCAAAATGTTGAACAGCTAGCTGAGCCTTGGTCCATAATCGGGTAGGTGGGTGACTATCCTGGTCAGCATTATGTCGACCGAAGCAAATGCTGCCTCCAAATTAAATGGTTCGTCCATTTCCGGCTTAACTTCACTTTTATTTTTTTACAAAACTGATTATAACGCAAAATATTTATTTTTAAAAAACCTTTATTTCGCGAATTAATCAGGGTTAGCACTTGTTAACCGCAGTTACACTAATATTTATATTTGTATTTATTTCGGGGTGGATTTTTTCTTCCGCTTACGATGCACACGCACTGCACGATGTACACTGAATTACTGAGGCACTAAGAAGGGTGAGTTTTGTTTATAGCTTCGCTCACAGTAAAATAGTGATAAATATCCAGCGATGGATTTTCTTTCTATGAGGTTTGATCATAAACTATTTTTCTTTCATGACTTTTACGTTTTAAAACGTATTTTATCTCTGGTAGGATATAAAGGAAAAAAATTCTGAATTTTTGTTTTTATCAATGAGAAAAATTTCGGTGCACTTACAATAAAAAAATTAATCTATTGCAAAATGCAATGGGGTTAAATTTAAAAAATAAATAGGAAACAGAATAATAAAATATAAATAATATAAATAACAATAATATAGTCTTAGTAATAACTGTTCATTTACATTTATTAAATTTTAAGAACTAATGTCAGTTTCATAATCGGTTGTAGAATCATCACCTGGACTGATTATAATTGGTTCCGATATTATTGTGTCCCACATCAGGTCGTGAGAAAAGTATTCTTCTTCAGTTCTTTTAGCTTTTTCACATACCTTTCGCCAATCTTCAGCCGTTATTTTTGAAAATTCTTCCTCTGCTAATTTTTGAACATCTTATAATTTGAATGTTGTGCTTCGTCTACCTTCTCTTGCCTTGACAGTTGCTCAAATATTCCCAATGGGATTGAGGTGAGGATGATAGGGTGGTAAACGTAGAACCTCATGTCCCATGCTGTGAATGATATGGTCAATCTTATGCTTTGGGTTGTGTATACTTCAGTGTCGTTTTATTCCCTCATAAAGTTCAAGTTTCAACATCTGTATAGTGTGGGGAATATTGTTTTCGGTCAGCCATTGTATCATCTCAGATTTTTTGCTAGCAGAAGTAATTTGTTTTTCCTCCAATTTATTGTGGTACGCGGCGTTGTCCATTGCAATAACAGAAGGTTCCTCCACGTTGTTCAAAACTTGTTCTTGCATCCATTTGCAGAAATTTTCGAAATTCATGTCGTCGTGATAGTCTCCTGTTTTCGTTCCAGATTTGAATAAAAATAAGGCGTTTTTCACGAAGCCTTTTTTACCACCTGCATGTGCCATTACCTCTGTCCCTTTGAAATTGGCGTCTTCAATCCACTTTTACTGTCATCAGTCCATGCCTTTGGCCTTGTAGGGGAGCTATGAATATAACTTTCGTCCAAATATATAATGTAATATCGTTTTGTTCTGTACTCTCGGATTTTTCTCAGATACTTCATTTGCATGAGTTTGATATCATTTATTTCACAGAGAAGTTTGCGGTTGTTTTGCGTTTTCTTGTAGCTAAATCCGTTTCTTCTTAGAGTCCTGTTGAGAGTTGTAATACTTAAGTAAAAATGTAGATCTTCCTGGACTCGTTCTCTCAACATTTCTAAGGATATTATCATTCTTTCCTTCTGGTGGAAGCTTTGCATTATACGCCGAATAGCTGTGATGTCAAATTTGTCTAGTCCAGATTTCCATTTTGTGTGTGGTACTTTTTTACTTGGCGGTCTAACAACTTCTGTCTCTTCGTATTCAAACGCCACAGGTCAAAAAATATTTATTTATTTAATAGTATTCATAGTACATATAAGTTGTAGATTTTACATCTTTTAAATTGTACATGCTTAATTTATGTATAATTCAGAAATGGAATATAGATTTAATTTTAATTTTAATTACAATAAAAATTCAATATGACAAAGTAAAAAAAAAAGATGATAAAAATATGAAAAAAAAGAAAAGGAGCGAAAAATTAAAATGTTTTAGAAATTTACAGTACAATATTTAAAAGCTTTTTTCCTGAAAGTACTCGTGTTGGTTATACACTTAATACTGGGGGGAATTTGGTTCCATAGTTGAATCGCGTGAACAGAAAATTGTCTTGATGTCAGCAGAAATTTATACTTCGGCAGAATTATTTGTAGTGGTCGGTTACTTCTAGCAAATTAGATGTGATCAAATAGATATTTTTTAAAAAATACATCAAATAAAAACTAACACCAAAAATTAATGCAAACATATCGCCCCCGGAACATATCTGCTAAGCCGTAAATCATAAAACCATAGAGCATACAAACAAACAATAATCCCTAAACTATTTATCAATCAGTCCGAACTAACATGTCCCTTTTTTATATTTAACCCCATTGTATTTTGCAATAGATTATTTTTTTTTATTGTAAGTGCACCGAAATTTTTCCCATTGATAAAAACAAAAAAATCAGAATTTTATCTTTTCGAAGTAGAGTTTATACCTAAAAATCTTTCCTTTTTATTCTACCAGAGAAAAAAAAACACTTTTTAGACATCAAGCCATGATAGAAAAATAATTTATGATCAAACCTCATAGAAAGAAAGTCCATCGCTGGATATTTATCACTATTTTACTATGAGCGAAGCTTTAAAGAAAACTCACCCTCCTTAGTGCCTCAGTATTTTCGCAGCAGCGATAATGACAGCAGCGCCAGTATCATAGAGTACCTATATTATCTAGAGTCGCGACTCGTACCCCTCTTGCCTAAAACACCCGCAAATTTTATTTGAGCACATTAAGAGAAAACTCTCTTAAATTCCCTGTCCGTGAATACGTGTGATAGCTCCAAATGTGACGTTTTCAATTTTTCGATTCAATTTTGTGTTGTTTTCAGTCTAATGAGCCAAAATCCATTAAGTTATCATTGTATTGGTGAGGTTCCATTTAAAATGCATTGGGCAGCTAACACACGCTCATCCATGTGGAGGAAATACTCACAGTGCAGTTTGTAGGGTGAAAGAGAAAAAGCCCTGAAGTTGGTTCTCTAGATAAAATAGGTACTCTATGGCCAGTATGCACATCATTTTTTTCTTTTTTTCATATATTTTCGTGTATCTTTCAAAATTAAAGAGATGCTGCGCAGTAGAATGGCCAAGTGATTTGGTTGAAGCTATACTGTGCATTAGAAGATTATAATTTCTCTTATCGGTCTGTTTAGATACTGTACAGATTATATTCTTGGCTCCTTCGAACCTTCAACAAAATTGTATGCTGCGTTCTCGTTCTTTTTTGTTTCCATATTTTATTTAGTTTTGAATCTTTCAACTCTCGCAACATTTTTCACTTTTTGCAGACTATTCTGACTCTGATCGACAATAGGTCGCTTCGATCTTTTGGCCTCATGCTATTACTATAAAGTTTATTTAAGTTAATGACGACATGTTAACTTCAATGAATATTGTGCCTCCCACGAAAAATGCTGACATTGTGTCTGGGCGATGACACCAATGTTGCAACTTGCAGCAAACAATTTCCAATTCGTGGAAAAATGAAAGAAATGTGTTGGGAAATAAATAATAATACAGATATGCAGATATATATCATAAAATAGGTATTTAAGTTCTAGATTTTAGGTAATCATTGTCATTATACGAGTATTTTTCGGAGGCAGAATCGCTGCCGGTTCTTAAATAATTCTTAAATAAAATAATAAAATATTTTTTTTAACTAAAATCTTACGAAAATACTTTAATTGGCGCTCAACGTGGGGCCACTGCTGTCGCGAAGTGCGTAAAATAATATCCTTTTCTAATAATTCCCTCAAGAAGTCTAGAAAGAAAAATCGTGCAATTTTTTTTTTAAATTCAACGCCGTGAAGTAGTGCGAAAGTCCCCAAGCGGTACATCAAAAAAAAAAAAAAATACGACACAGTGGCTACCCTTAAATTGTGACAATAATATGCAATTCAATAAGTCCCTAAGTGGTACAAAAGTGAATTAAAACAATTTATACAATAAGTCCCTAAGTGGTACAAAGGTGAATTAAAACAATTAATACAACAATTATAATTTAAACCCAATTTACATTTTTATTTTTATTATTTTAAGAATACAAATTTATATATGATTTATTAATATTTTGAAAATTATAATCTTAAACCAATAAAGACACACTGAAAAAAAAAACACATAAGTCCATATCCAATAAGAAATTATTTTAAGAATTTCATTTTAATTTATCAGTTACTCATCTGGTTATTTATCTGTAAAGAAATGTCTAATCCAAATAATTTGGATAGGCCTGCAATCAATCCAAATAATCCGGCTGCACATGCTGCAGCCAACCAAAACAATGCTAACATCACTCGTCCCTGATTGCAAAACATGGTATTATCTATTGTGAACCATGTACTAAATACAGAGCGAAGAGATATTATTCAAGGCATCATAAATCCTAACTCCGATTGATTTCGAGGAATAGATCAGACAATCGATCCAGAGCAGAGAGCTTATCTCGCGGACCTTGACAAGGTTCCGGACGTAGTTAGGTGCTTGAGAGATTTTTCAGGACAGCCTGGAGAATTCAGCTCTTGGAAAAAGAGCGTGGATCGAGTTATACGTCTTTATGTACCCGTGAAAGGTTCACCTAAGTACTTCGGCGTTCTAAACGTCATACGAAATAAAATTGTAGGGAACGCAGACATTGCGTTAGAATCGTACAATACACTTCTCGATTGGGAATGTGCAAGACTTTTATCAAGCCGTCTATTATAAAATAATAAAAAGCTAATAAAATTAGCTGCATTTAGGACGTTGGTCCTGAAGCATTATCCCTACTTACGAAAACGTATAGAGACAAAGCTCGATACCTTCGTAAGAGGTCTAAAAGGAGACTTACTTAGACTCCTTGGATTCGTGAACCCGTAGACCTTCCACAGGCCCTCTACATGTGCCGTAAATTAGAGAACCAGAACTATAGATCGAACTATGCCATCAGCCATCAAGGAGCTATTAGAAAATTCCATCAACCAACTCTCCCAACACTCCCTCCAAGGAGACCAGTCCAAAACACCTTACATACCTAATAATCAAATTCCATTTTACCCCCAACTTACCTTTCTCAACCAGCGATGAACTATAACCAAAGATCGTATCCATTTAACAGTAACAATATCCCTAGACAGTAACCCTTCAATAATTATCGCAACCAATATCAACCTCCAAATCAAGTACCAGGAAATAACTTCAGACCACCTCCAAGGCAACAACCAGGACCAAATCAAATGGAAACCTCCACTATTGGCACCGCAAGAGTAAATTATGTTAACAGGCTACCACAGCAACAGGGAAATTGGCCAACTGCATCAAAGAGACCTAATGATCTCCCACAACAACCTAATTATCCAAACAAATTACAGAGGAATTTCCATCTAAACACTTTACCCCAAGACAACCCTTCGACCCAAGAATAAGAATTAAAATTTCCTAGTAAAAATTTCCTAGTAAAAAACCCTATCCTTAATGACAAGAAATTCTATGCCAACTCTATTGGAGGAAACATAGAAATAACTCACCATACTTTCGTAAACTTATTTGGTTTAAAAGATCTAAAAATTAAATTTTTCCTCATGCCACACTTAAAATCTTTTCAAGGCATTCTTGGAAATGATATTTTGAAAGAAGTATCAGCTGTAATTTTCGCGCGACATGACTACATGACTATTAAGGACAACATAAAAATACGAATTAAAAAACTCGCTGCGCAAGCAGTAAATACTGTATCTTTACAAACAGAACACATGACAACAGAACAAAAAGACTTGATTAAGTCAATGGTTAGGAAAAACTTCAAGTTATTTGATGATCCAGACGAAAAACTAACTTACAAGACCGTTGTCAAAGGTGAGATCTGAACTTCATCAGATTCTCCCGTTTATACCAGATGCTATCCGTACCCAATGGCTCTCAATGATGAAGTAGAGACTCAAATTCAAAAACTCATCAACGATGGTATAATAAGACCTTCGAGATCACCGTACAATTCACCTGTGTGGATTGTCCCCAAAAAATCAGACGCCTCTGGCGAGAAAAAAATATCGTTTGGTGATCGATTATCGCAAATTGAATGCCATCAATATTGCTGACTGGTATCCCATTCCAGAAATAAACGAAGTGCTCGCACAGTTTGGTCAAAATAAATTCTTCACAGTTATTGACCTCAAGAGTGGTTTCCACCAAATTCCACTTAAAGAAAAGGACATCGAAAAAACAGCTATCTCGGTGAATAATGGGAAATATGAATTCACCTGGCTGCCTTTTGGGTTGCCTTCCAAAGAGCGCTTGATGATATATTGAGAGAGCATATAAGTAAAATATGCTTCGTTTACATCGACAATATCATCATATTCAGCAAAGATGAGAATACACACTTAAACAATATCGAAGTAGTTTTCAAAACGTTAGAAGCTGCAACCATGAAAGTTCAGCTTGACAAATGTGAATTTTTTAAAGAAGAAGTTGAATTTCTTGGATTCATAATTTCTTCAGACGGCATCAAAACTAACCCTGAAAAGGTTAATGCAGTACTTCAATTTCCAACCCCTAAGACGCTTAAATACTTACGATCTTTCCTAGGTCTGTCAGGGTATTACCGCTGTTTCGTTAAGGACTATACTAAATTAGCCCTTTAAGAGGGGAAGACGGACGATTGTCGAAAAACCTCTAGCAAAAACTTAATTCATTTTAATGAAGAAGCAATGGAAGCCTTCAATAAAATAAAAAGTTCTTTAGCATCAAGAGACACTATACTTACCTACCCCGATTTCAGAAAAGAATTTGAACTTACCACCGACGCTTCGAATTACGCCCTCGGAGCAGTACTATCTCAAGAAGACAAACCTATAATGTTTATATCCAGGACGTTAAGCAAGACTGAAGAAAATTATACCACAAACGAAAAGGAGATGCTTGCTATAATTTGGGCTCTTAACACTTTCAGAAACTATCTATATGGTTCCGCAAGAGTCAAAATATTAACTGACCAACCCCTCACTTATGCCTTAAGTACCAAAAATAACAATTCGAAAATGAAACGTTGGAAAGCAGCATTAGAAAAATATGACTACGAACTGAAATATAAGCCCGGTAAGGCTAACGTAGTTTGCTGAAGCCCTTTCCAGACCTCCTCTTGACTCTCAAATTAATTCCATTACAGAATTCCAACCACTTGACTCCCAAATCTATTTCCTTACAGCATCCCAACATAATGACGAAAGTTCGTCCCATGGACTTATTCCAGCAGTGGAATTGCTAATCAATATTTTCAAGAATGAACTCATTCTGCTTATAGGCGAAGAAGACAATTTCCAACTTCAATACCCCTTCCCAAATTCCGGTACACCTACTTTTACACTAAAGAAAATCTTATTTCAATATTTGAACGATACCTGATCCCTACCATAATAAATGGACTAATGACTAACGAAGAAACTATGGGAATTATCCAGATAATGGTTATTGATATAACAAATAAAACTGAACAAGAGGAACACATCCTAAAAATCCATAATAGAGCACATAGAAACGCACGCGAAAACAAAGCTCAACTTCTCCAAAATTACTATTTCCCTCAAATGAACTTAAAAATTAATACAATAGTTAAACAATGCCATATATGTCGAGAACACAAATACGATAGACATCCACAAAAGCCCGAACTTAAATCAACACCTATTCCCCAATACCCAGGCCATATTTTACATTTAGATATTTTTGCAACTGTTTGTTCTCACTGCGCTAGATAAATTTTCCAAATACGATCAAGCAAAAATTCTAAAGTCCAGAGCTCTGCAAGGTATAGTTTAACCTTTAAGGCAAATTTTATTCACTTTCGGCGTACCAAAAGTAGTTGCCTTTGACAATGAAAAATCCTTTAATGCAGCCTCTATCTGTTTCTTATTGCAAGATCAATTAGGAATATAAATCTTTAAAACTCCTCCATATTCCAGTACAGTCAATGGCCAAGTGGAGCGATTTCACTCCACGCTTTCAGAAATAATGCGTTGCCTTAAAACAGAAAAAAATCACAAATCTTTCCTAGAATTACTAGACAGAGCAGTACACGAGTACAACTGTTCAATTCACTCAACAATAGGAAAAAAACCCATAGAGGTATTTTTGGAAGAAACGTCAGTACCGATCCGGAACAGTTCGAAAAAGCAAGAAAGGAGAACATTATTAAACTACAAGAAAAACAAAATATTGATTTGAAATATCACAACAAAAAAAGACACACATTAAAAAACTATACACCTGGTGACACTATTTACGTAAAAATAAATAAAAGATTAGGTTCCAAGCTATCACCACGCTTTAAACAAGAAATAGTAAAAGAAAACAAAACAAAAACTGTAATTACACAATCTGGAACAGTAGTTCACAAAGCAAATACTAAAAGCTGAAATCTATCTTCTTATCTCCACAGGTATCTTAGTTCATTTATTAATGCCGACGTCAAAATACACAATTATTCTAACTCAGAGATAATCGTGCTAAAAACAGGAATAGAGAAAATTCAAACAGGAAATCTAAAATTTATTCATATCATCGAATACCCCCTTTTGAAGAATTCATTTCAAAAACCACATCCCTAATGAACCAGCACATTCCAAGGAGTAATCCGTTTTTCCCAATATTAGACCACGAGCTCAAACAAACTACGAACCTTATTAACAATATTAAAATTAAAAGATCTAAAAGATTACTTACTTTCATTAGTACAGCATGGAAATGGGTGGCAGGAAATCCTGACCATGACGATTATACGATAATGGTAGATAAAATTAACCACGTCTTAGAAAATAATAATAACCAAATTCTTATAAAAAAAGTTTATATTGATAGGATAGATAAATTAACGAACATAACTAATGAAATTCTTAATGTAATAAAAAAAGATAAAACCTTTAAAAATGAATTAGTTTTAAGTTAACTTTACAAAACAAAGTTAATTAAAGAAGAAATAATGAACTATATATATGCAATTGAATTGGGTAAGGGAAATATTGTAAGCTCTAACATATTGTCAAAATCGGAGACCGATATAATTATGAATAATTCGAATAAAAACAAAGTGAATGTACTATTCAAAAATATTGAAGAGGCATTAGAATTTGACGAGGTAAAAGTTGCCATAAATGTATCAACTCTACTTTATTATATAAGTATCTCAAATACGGAGACGTAATCTATGAAAAATTAGTTGTAAAACCATTAATAAAGAACAAAAAATGCGTTAACAAAATCATGCAAGAAAATATTTTAAAAAGAAATAATATTATGTTTGGAATTATAGATAAATGTAAGACGGTAAATGATATATTATTATGTAGGCAATCAAATATCATAGATTTATGCAACGATAAATGAATATTAATCTAATAGAAGGTAAAAATGCAACATGTAAAAGAACGAATAGCCAACATATCCCACAAATTGAAGAGATAGCACCAGGAATAATCCTCTTAAATAATTTTGATGGTAACATAGATTTCAACAACAATAGCCAAATAGCGAAACATATCTCATCAAATCCTCCAATGTCACATTAAAGATAATGAATCAACAGTATATTGCAGAAAAAATATCCGAAATTCACCCATTAACTCGTTTGCTACATCCACTTTCAGATGATACAGAAATAGAAGAAATTCTATCACTCCAGCTCATGAAAGAATTTCACGTGAACAATACAAAACACATCAATAAGATTCAATCAGAAAAAGAAGTCCACCAATGGATCAACTACTGCATCTTTCTTTTAATATACTTCACCATACTGATCGTGAGGAAAACACACCTCAAAAACAAAAGAGTCCCTGAAACGCAAATAGCACCTATAATACCTAAGTATGTATTTATAAGGATAATAAAAAACTTATCTATCTATCTATCTATCTATCAATAATCATACCTTCAAAATTAGACCCAGCAAGTTTGACATATCCCAGAATCACGGAACACCCCAGCATCTATAATCTTCCATACTTTTGAAAAAACGAGGACGTCTTTATTTAAGAGGGGAAGAGTTAACGACGACATGTTAACTTCAATGAATATTGTGCTTCCCACGAAAAATGCTGACATGGTGTCTGGGCAATGACACCAATGTTGCAGCTTGCAGCAAACAATTTCCAATTCGTGGAAATATGAGAGCAATGTGTTGGGAAATAAATAATAATACAGATATGCTTCGTAATCATAAATAGGTATTTAAGTTCTAGATTTTAGGTAATCATTGTCATTATATTTTTCGGAGGTAGAGTCGCTGCCGGTTTACAAACTAAATTCTTAAATAAAATCATAAAAAAAAATATTAAATATTTTTTTAACTAAAATCTAACGAAAAAACTTTAATTTATACAATGCTGGCAGAGATTTTTGTTCTACGTGCGACATCTTTACTTGTTATATTATCTTTGGTAGTACGTTAAGGAAATTCATACTTAAAATTGAGAAGGAAAAAAAAAGTATCAATCCGAAATATAAATCAAAAGTTTTTTGTTTAAACTTCCTATTAATTTTGGATTGGTTCAAGTAACCTTGACTGAAAAGAGAAAGAGAGATAAATGTCTGGACAAAACTTGAATTTTACTCTGTGTACATTATATTTATTGAAAATGTGCTTGTTTTACTTCCTACCTCAGTGACCCTCTATAGACAATGTTGATTATATTTATTAATTTTGTAAGCAGGTGCTAATGGTTGTCACAGGAAAAAAAGGTTTAAGTTGATTGTTATGTACCCTTTTAATCCTGTTCTTCATTTTGTTTCTCGTGTTCACATTTTTGCTTGGTGACACAACATAAAATATAGCATATAGCCAAAAATTAATTTTTTCTTGCCGGGTTCTTCAACAGAACCCTCTGTCCGACCCTCACTGCAATGTCTTTCCCTGCCTTATAGTAAAAATCTTTCGATTTAATCTTAGCATTCTTGAGATTCTCATTAGCTTACTTGTGCGCAACTCCAAGTTGATATTTGAGCTGAAAATCATAGTCATTGGCGTTGTATGTAGAATGGTGTGGGCTTTCTATACGAGTTGGTTGACATTTCGAACTTAAAACCAAAAAGATAATTCAATTTGGTCAAATCGTTTTGGAAATTTAAAATAAATGTTTCCGGAGTGTGACATGGGAGGTCCACACACTGTTACGGTAAGATTTACCGCAACAAAAACCTCTCTTCATTCGGTTCTTAAAACCTTCTTCTGACTATGTTGTTTGTTCATAGTCTAACTCTCGTTATCTGTTTTCCCCTCCACCCCAACCAATCCCGTTTTTCGACCCTCAATTTCGTCCGTTGTCCTCATGGAGCTTGAGAGTGGCTCGGGGAGGATGACAAAATAGGTACATCATGGATCTATATTCTTTCGTGCTGAGCCAGCGGACGGGCTGGAGACTCACACGCCACCTACGTATGAGGTGAGCAAGGTAGCTCTGAATCGTCAAGGGATGGAAACATACACACACACTTAAATGTGGATTTTGAACAACACAACATAAATATTAATTTAACTTCGTTTATTAAACATGGCAACAAGCCCAACGTAAAATTTTGAAATTTAACTCTAACTTTTAATAAACATCGACCGCATAATAGAATGGAACGCTAAACGCTATTCCCTTCATTTCCCCCAAATCTGCACAAAGGTCCACCGAATAGTAGATTGCACGTTCGTTAGTTTGATTTGAGTATTTGCCTTCCTCCTTCATTTCCTCAGAAAAGATTTAAAAATTGGTAATTGAAAATATTCTCCTTCCTCGAATAATTTTCAAAAAGTTAGAAATGTAGAGTAGCTGAGAGAATGCTCAGAATTATGTTTTCAACTTTTTATAGTTTTTTGTTTTCTTCTCAAAATTTGTTATTGTGAATATGTCTTGCTCCGGCCTTGGATTCGTCAAGTTTTGGGACGACCCCAACAACTTGGGGAATCCATTGAATGTGTGAGTGAGAGATAGTTTCGTTGGAACTCAACCTCGGAGTGTAACCGTAACAGAGTTCCACGAAAACCATATGTATGAGTGTAAGAATGTGTGCGTGAGAGAGAGGTCGGTAAAGACAAAAAGGCTAGGCAAAAACAACCACTTCTTGGTTGACTGTTAGAGCCGAAAGAGGTTTAAAAAAAAAATTTTGAGAAGAGAAAAAAAAAGATATAGAAAGTTGAGAAATTAAGAAAAAAATATAAGTGTTGAGAATTTTTAATTAAGAAAAGTGCTTTGAAGATTATTTGAAGAAGGGATAATATCATAGTGGAAAAAGAAGTTTTATGGTCTATCGCCAGAACGGGGCGAAAAGAGCATTAGAAGAAAAGAAGGAGGAAGAGGAAAAAGGATTTTCAAAACCAAAAAAAAAGATAAGTAGAGTGGAATTTAGTTTTTTTCTATAAATTCGTTTGGAAAATTTTGGTTTCCCATTATATTCGGTTGGCCTTTTTTTTAATTCGTTTAATCCCTATAATTTTGGGACTCGTGACCCTTTTAACGTAGTTTGTTTTATACGGTTGATTTCGGGACCGGTGATAGCGGTCCATTCTTGCGGCCTTAGTTGTCCTTTGTCTGATTCACCACTTTGTTTTATCATTGTTTAAATTTCTTAATTTGTTCTTCGAACAATTTTATACTTTGTTTGTTTTTTTTTTATTCTTGAAAAGATTCTGGGTTTTAATCCAGGCGTAAGCCAAGGTTTCCCAGACCTTTTTTTAATATATCTTTAAACTCCCCCTCCGGGAATTAAAAAAACCATTTGTTTTCTTTCAATTTATTGAAGAAATATTTTCAGCTACCGGTCAAGGCAAACGACCTTAAAAGTTTCCTGGCGCCCACCCTATAGCGTAAGTACGCCCTTGTACTTACCTTTTTATCCCTTTAATCATTTACCTTTTTTTGTAATCAAAACTCATTCAATTCGACCCAAAGTGTTCTTCTCTTTTTTTTATTCACAAAAAAAAAAACAAACAAATTCGGCGAACCCACCCCCAGCTGACTAGCCGGTTGGCTGCATCGTTGTTGCAGTTTGTTGTTGCAGTATTTTGTCTTGTCTCTTTTTTTTTCTCATCTTTCTTCGATCGTTTTGACAGTTGTTAAGTCGATCATATTCTTCGCGTGTGCCGGTTGCACATTTTATTATCTTATTTTTTTTTAATTCGTTTGTTCTATAATTTTAATTGGATTCGCAAATCCATAGTTCGCGGTCTATAAGTCTTTCGTCACAGAAATCATCCTAATCATATTCGGTTAAAAATATTGCAACAACACAATATCTATATAAACCTTATCAAACGGCAAACTTCGAGTGTCAGTTATCATCATTGAAATTTTATTAGCAGGGGAACACTTGTTCTTTTAGCATTATGGGCATTTTTTGACGAAGATCTTTTGCCATCACTTTCTACTTATACTGTTGTCTTATGCGTCGTGCCAATATTTTTTTACCACCTGGTGCCCTCCGAGTGTCGAATTATGGATATCCTTTAAGATTGTTTTGATTTCCTCTTGATCTTTTAAGAACTCGTTAGATGTATTAGAAAAAAATAAATAAATTTGGTGGCGCAACATCTCGTGGAGAACTAGGGCCTAGCGACTTACAACTCTCAACCATTCTTGTGTGCGTATTGTTGGCAGGAATGGAGGGGACCTACATTTTTTGCCGCGTCGAACGGCTAAATGAGAAGTTATTCTAGACAAGTAACTCTTTGTCAGTTCCTTGCAACAGGCAGTACCTCGGGAAAAACACTTCTGTTTTTAGGTGGCAGCGGGTAGAAATCGGACCCAGACCTTTGGCATGGCAGTCCAACGCTAGCTATCATTGCTCTGCCACACCTTTTTGGGGTATGTGGCTTAGCGCGTCTGCGTTCGTCTTCACCTTCCCGGGTTTGTATTCGATTTTGTAATCGCACTCCGAAAGCTTAAGGTGAAATTTTACCAAGCAAGCAGTAGGGTCTTTGACATGGAATACCCTTTGAATGGCTGATGGTCTGTATAGACTGTGAAAGAACGCCCTAACAGATATTTACGAAAGTTGTCTGTAGTTCATATAATAGCCGGAAGTTTCTTTTTGATCGATGAGTAGTTCCCTTCAGAAGAGCTCAATGACTGACTTAAATCAATTAAATTTAATTTATCGATTCAGTGATTCTCTAAGTACAAACATTCAAATGTCTTTTTCACTCCCTACCGAGATTGCCTTTAAATAATCTCTGCCTCGTCCGCCCTGGTGAGTGCAATTTTATTTGTATATGTTATGCCTCAACGAAGCAAAACATTTGAAATTACAAATACAAATATTTATCACTTTTATATGTGCTGCCTTCGTAATGCTGTGAGCTGCAACTTGCCGTAAGCTGTGATTCATGCCAAAACAGTCAATCATCATCTGCATCTTGACAAATCGAAATTTTTGCTTTTGTCCCATCCGCCCGAATAACAATAAATCGCCACCATAATCATCTGTATTCACCTTGAAAGTTGTACATTATGTGCTTTCTGTCTCATCCGTCCTGGTGAGATCAATTTTAGTAGATGCTGCCTGTAGCTTTATTGATATTACAAGCCAAATTTCATTCTCTTTTTTGCCAATACAAAACACTAATAACAACAACATTGAGGTCCATCCACAAAAAAGTCAACGCCACACAAGCTTATCAAGTACCTAGCCTTAGTTCATTTTTAAACCAAATCTGAGCTTTATCAAATACCACAACCAAACTGAGCAAATAGATTGTAATCCACAAGAATATACACTCAAAAAAAATATTATTCTAAATTATTAAAAAAATCTAAAAAAAAAATCAGCTGTTCATCAGCTGTTGTTTTGCGTGGAGCATTTTTCGGTCTTGGTGCGCCTGAGAGAGGTGAGCTGAGTAAAACCTCATTTAAGGTTTGTTCAAGTTGACTCGATTAAAATAGTTATGGCCTTTTGTTGTTTCGGTGCAATTTCCCTTGAAAATTGATAATAAGTCCATATTTTGGAATTTAATTTTGTTTATATTGGTTTGTTTTAGTTGCTTACATATCTGAAATCATTGGAAAAATTTCATTTCTAATAATTCATGGCTTTTTTTATACCAAAAAAATTCCTTAAGCAGCATAAATCGGCTTTACAATGTATAGTCCACTAAAATTAGCTTTTTATGTCTACAAAAAATAATAAGGGTATTCATGCAACGTCGTAAGTTTACAAATTGTGTAAAATGATAAGTTTACGCAAAGTTTGCATGAACGACCTTTTTTATACATTTGATTAAATGCTAGGTAGTTCATTCAGAGTAAGAGTCACAATGACGTTTGGATAAGTTTAACCAGTTTGGTTAATTTTACGCAACAAAATCCTTTGATAAGCTTAAACAAATTGTGTTAACCATTTTTCATACAAAATTCATTAACCAAAAGATAACCTTAACCAATTTGTAAGCTTATCTAGGGTTTTACGAAGTTGCATGAATCCCCTTAATGTCAAAATTTCAATTTCAATTTTTTTCTTAGTTTTGTAGAGCCTAAATTCACAAAGTTTGGCCAGCAAAATTCATGCACTTTCCGCCATTTTGAAAAAGGCTTTTAAAAGAGCTGAATGTGATTTTATCGTGACATATTGGACGTTAAGTGATATTAATTTCTTAGTTTTGTAGATCAAAATATTTTACCCTACAAAACTAAAAAAATAATATCTCTCTACGTCCAATATGTTACGAAAAAATAACATTTAACTCTTTCCAATGCCTTTTTCAAGATGGCTGACAGTGCATGAAGTAAAAAGTTAGTATTTTTTTTAGACACACAAAGCTAATTTTACTGGACTATACATTTTAAAGCCGATTTATGCTACTTTGGGTGTTTTTTTGGTATCAAAAAAGCTATAAATTATTAAAAATGTTATTTTTCCAATGATGTCAGATACAAAACCAAACCAATATAAAAATAAAATAATTTCGAAATATGGACTTATTATCAATTTTCAAGGGAAATTGCACCGAAACAACAAAAGGCCATAACTATTTAAATCGAGTCAACTTGAACAAACCTTAATGAGGTTTTACCCAGCTCACTTAGACCTTTCAGACGCATATATACTGAAAAATGCTCCACGCAAAAAAAAAGCAGCCGTTTTACTGTGTAATCATTAAATTATGTTTGAATGCAATGAATTTGCGGAAAATCTTTCCATCCTGTTTGCATTGGCCTGAGTAGAAATGCTAGAACTTATCTCAATGAATATTTAAAAACATTTTGGTTTCTTTGCGAAGAATGCTAAACGATATCATCAGCCTATATTTTACTGGCCATACGATTTTTTTTAAATTTGACCACGAACACTGACAAGCAAGCACGCTCATCTCCGACCACTGCGATTATACATATAACCAGCGCTATGTCCAGCTGCCCTAACGATTTGAATTCAACGATTAGACAAACAATTGTCTCAACACCTCAAAATTCTTCAATAACGGCTTACGATTCATTCTCATCCATCTTTACTCTTACCTCATCTTCAAACGAAACCTTGTCGAATATTTACTCACTTCTGAAGAAAATCGATTCCAATATATCCAACTGTTAAGAGTCCTCGAAAAGCATTCATCAAGACATTAACTACCTCCTAGAAGATTTTAGGGCTACGAAAAATTTCATGAATGATATTCTGGAAGAACTTAAAATTATCTGCAGTCGACCTGTCCTATCTTTTGTGTCGTGTAACCCACAATTAAAAAATACATTACTTGATGAACTAGAAGTTGCTGTGAACCCAAATGAAATAAATACTACTCCACTTACAACCGGCAGCTCCAATGACTTTATTTTAGTTGAAAAAGCTACGGATTCAGTTAAAATTCAACCAAAAGAAGCAGCTCCTGCCTCATCAGATACAGCTGACTCCAAATTATAGAAAATATTGAAAAAGTTATCTCTTCAAACATCAACAAGTTTGGAACATCGTGGACTTAACTTGAGTGGGATAACCGACTTATACGAGAGCGAACCAAATCTCAAATCTTCATCTAAGTTTTACTTAAAAGGTGCTCCTAATAAAACATATATTCCGTGGATATAGAATTTTTCGAAACAAAAATACGGTATATCTGACATTGTCGTCCAACTCATACTGAAAAGGCCTCGATCCTTCAAAATAGAAGTGCCAATTAGATACGAATGGCTTTTTCTCAATCAACCTAAGACTCAACCTAAGACTCTTTGAGGACATGATATTGACGCCTTGGATTAATCGATTTTCTAATAATTGTATTCTTAAGTCGACACCTAAGTTTTGCAACAATCTTTTTATAATTCACATTTTAGAAAAAAATAACCAAGCTCCAACATTCACCAAGACTCCCCTACCGATTAGTTCTGTATATTCCCGCAATGTGAATCTCAATCTGCCTCCTCCGGTATCCACTCTACCTATAAATGCCCTCCTAATTCTCTGTACCCAAACTCCATTCACTCCCATACGCTGAACCCACACCCTTCTTCCAGCAATAACACTTTCCCATCTGTAAGTAATTTAGCTGCCCACAGTACCGTTATTACCCAAAACATCATCACAATTCCTTAACCCTCTTTATCCTCCTGTGGTAAGATTAACTCGAGAATTCTCTGAACTTAATGACGACAAACGGTATGTACTTTCACGGCTAAGAGATCACAGAATTTATGCAAATGTGCGTTTGTACCTTGCATATCTTCACAGTAAGAATGATTCGATATGCGTTGATGGGGTTACGACAACCAACATCATGGTTTCCATTCAGCACAAAGGTCTTTCAACTAACAAGGAAACTGTTGAAAATATTAGAGTTATCTCACGAAACTTTAAATTTAACCTCCACTGACGTACATAACGATTTATCTGCTTGCGCTTAATATGTCGAGTCCAAACACAAAAATCGGCAAGGAACAAACAATACCTTTCGTTCCTAATCCTCATTTTTCAAAACCTAAGTTCATAACTATCTATTATCAAAATGTTATGGGTCTATACACGAAAACTTCAGACGTCTACTTAAACTGCCAAAAACTTCCTTTTGATATCTTTGCTCTCAACGAAACCAATCTTACACCTGACTTTTACAACAGTGAACTTTTTACCACTGATTTCAATGTCTATCGTAGGGATGTTCTAGTTACTAATGAAAGTCTAACTGATGATTTATCGAGTAACTCCTCATCAGGACGTGGTGTTCTTCTGGCAATGAATTCCAAAATTGACTCATCGCTATTTAACATACCTAATACCTTAAACCTTGAAATAATTTGTGTTAAGGTTCGGGTATTCGAACGTTTCCCTTATATAAGTAAGCACTAAATACGCTGACACACGTTCCCACAGCGTCTATAGGTATTGCGGATACATGTGTCGCCAAATATGCTGACACATTTCCATACTACAGGTCAGTGCGGATGCAAGCGTCGAATTCTTGGGAACTGAAAGAGGTGAGCAACCGAATGGCTGCAACGTCGACACTTGTTGGTATTGTTATAGGTTATCATAATGTAATTTAGATTTAAGTTATTTGAGTTTCAATAAAGTGCTTGAACTGTGTGAAAAACCATCTCGCTAATACCGAGTAAGTGATAACTATAAAAAAAGTGAAAAAACCATCTCGTTAATACTAAGTAAGCAAAAAAAAAAAACATCTCGTTAGTACCGAGTAAGCGGGAAATAAAAAAAAAAACAACTCGTTAAACCGAGTAAGCCAAGAATCAAGTGCAGTGAAGTGAAACTCCTCTAGAGAAATTAAGGCCCCTTAGTAGCTTATATAGACAGTACCGCTGCCAGCCGCTCCAGAATTCAGTCAGAAGTCCAGATGTCGAAATTCATCATAACTGTTCTGTTAGATTAATTTAAGTTTATTTAAGGGAAAAGTGCTTTCGTAGGTACATATGCAGACCGTAAACCTTTTTTCTTTCTAAATATAAAATAAATAATAATTAAAAGAATTTAAAAAAAAAATATATAATATTAATAATAGAAACATTTTTTTTTCTTAATATTTTGTCCAATCCAAATCAAAAGAAAATAAAAAAAAAAGATAACATTAGTAATAGCGAAAAACAAAGAGCTTATTTATATTTAAGAGAAAGTGCTTTCATAGGTACATACGCATACCGTTAACATTTTCCTTTCTTAATATTTTATTGAATTTAAACTAAAAAATTATAAAAAAAGGAGAAAACATTTTTTTTCTTTTAACCATGTTAAACCCAAATAACGGAAATTGCCCTATGTTAAATACTCCTAGCCTTAATGTTCCTCCTCCAAATCCACAAGCGAGTCCCCTCCAGTTACCGCCAAGTACAACCCAAGCAAGTGTAATCTTAAGCCCCGAACTTATAAATATAATAGCAGGTGTTGTTAACTCAATTGTCAATCCACATTTCGACTCTATCCCTAAACGGGATCAGGAAATTCACCCTGAATTCAGAGGAAAAATTGATGAGCTTGAGCAAATAATTATCAGAATTATCAAACGCCATATTCAAACAATTATTATAAAAGGTATCAGGCGAAACGGCAGCAACCAATGAGATCACACGAAATCTTTAATACCCAAAATAGGAGAATGCTGCACCAGAATACCTTTTTTCCAGAGGTTGCTTATCTGCCACAGCCTGCGAGTAATGCTCATAACGTACTTTTCCAAGATAATCATCCCAGTTATCCTAATTACAATCATCCCAGTTATAAAAAAAAATAAAAATAAAATCATCCCAACTATAATAATACTAATACACCACCTCCTCGGCCGCCTAGGCCTCAACCTAAACCCGAGCCGATGGAAACATCCACTATTAAGTCGTCAAGAGTAAATTACCAAAATCGTCCCCAGCCATTCAAATATGCTGGAAAAAGGACACAAGGCTCGAATTCCTCTTTTCAAAATATGGTTCCGCATAAAATCCAAAGGAATTTTCATATAAATCTCGAAAACCCGACACCTTCCTCATACGAGCCTCCAGATTTTACCTTACAACCAACAGGTTACATCTCCCCAAACGATGCACTTGCCTTCTACCAACAACCATACGTAGAAGAAGCCATACATGATCTTGATCTGTATAGCTATATGCAAGAACAAGCCGAATAATTACACGAAAGTAATGAAATGCAATTTGAAGCAGAACCCACTTTAGACGAATGTGACATTCATTTCTTAGGTTAAATGACTATTCGTTGCCATACTTCCAGTGCAGAACGAAGAGCGGAAAACTGTTAAATTTTTTAATTGACACCGGATCCCGTAAAAATTTCATTCAATCGTCTCTAGTAGATAAACCAATTCCGAACGAACAAAATTTCTTAGCTAAATCAATCGCTGGTGATATAGAAATAACCCAGCATACATTTGTCAATCTTTTTAACCAGAACGATGTCGAATTAAAATTTTATTTTCTACCAACTCTAAAGCCCTTTCATGGAATCTTGGGTAATGATAGCCTTAAAGAACTTAATGCAACTATCCACACTAGGAACAATTTTATGTCAATCCTAGGCAGGATTAAAATTCGAATAAAACAATTAATATCTCAATCTATAAATCCAATAGAAATAAAAACCGATCATATGTCAGACTTACAAAAAAACGCTGCCCATGCTCTAGTTCAAAAATTCAGACCCTTATTTGCAGACCCTAACGAAAGGCTTATTTATACCACCAAAGTGGTGGGCGAAATACGTACTAACACAGACTCTCCGGTATACTCTAGGTATTATCCATACCCTGCATCTCTAAGAGAGGGAGTGGAAAAACAAATCCAAAAACTCCTCGAAGACAAAATCATTAAACCCTCTCGTTCGCCATACAACTCTCCAGTATGGATTGCCCCGAAAAAAGATGATGCAAAGGGCAATAAGCAATACAGACTGGTGATCGACTACAGAAAGTTAAACCAGGTCATTGTATCTGATAAATACCCAATTCCCGAAATTAGTGAGGTCTTAGCCCAAATAGGAAAATACAAGTTCTTTACAGTACTAGATCTCAAGAGCGGTTTTCACCAAATTTCTTTGAAAGCATCGGACACTGAGAAAACCGCCTTCTCTATTAATAAATGGAAATATGAGTTTCTCCGTCTCCCGTTCGGGATGAAAAATTCATCAGCAATCTTCCAACGAGCCCTAGACGACATTTTACGGGAACAAATTGGGAAAATCTGCTATGTTTGTATTCACGATATTATCGTCTTTAGTAAAACAGAAGAGCGAAGAATAAAAACGTAAATAATAAAAAATTTATTATTTTAGTTTTTGATTTAGTGGACTTTTGAATATAAATTCAATTTAAAGTTTTTGCGACCTTTAGTCCAAATGCGTTTCGCCCAGGTACAACAATTGGGCTCATCTGTTAGATGTTGTTGTACCCTTCTAAGACGCATAATTTTAGTCGATGGTTACCGACATGTATTAAATAAACAACACAAATGCACTGTAAATTATATTATCTAGTGCAATTTGGTTAAATTCAGACGACTAGAAATTGATGATGCTAAAGCCCGGGGTCTGGCTGGTTGAAGAATGAAGAATAAAAACGTAAATAATAGAAAATTTATTATTTTAGTTTTTGTTTTAGTGGACTTTTGAATATAAATTCAATTTAAAGTTTTTGTGACCTTTAGTCCAAATGCGTTTTACCCAGGTACAACAATTGGGCTGCATTTTCACAAGTTAATTCACTATCAGCGTCTCAGCACAGTGATCAAAGCTCATCCCATGATCTCATACCTGCAGTTGAAACACCAATTAACGTATTTAAAAATCAAATAATGTTATTAATAGGAGACGAGAGGTCATTCAAATTTGAGATTCCTTTTCCAACTTACCATAGACACTTTTTTGTTCAACCAAGCTATTCACAAGAAGATCTTCGTTCAATCCTAAAGAGATATCTTAACCCTAGCGTTGTGAACGGCCTCTATACAAATGAACCAACGATGGGCAAAATCCAGAATATATATCCAAACCATTTTAGAAACTATATACACAAACAACAAACAATCAATCTCGCGTAGTGACTTAACTGATTGTACAGAACAAGAGGAGTTGATTCTTAAAGAACATAACAGAGCCCACACAAATGTTAATGAGAATAAAATACAAATCCTTCAAACGTTTTATTTTCCGAAAATGAAAGCCAGAATCCAGGATTTAGTAAAACAATGTAGGGTTTGTAAAGACCAGAAATATGACAGAAAGCCTAACAAGCCTAAAATGTGAAGCTCTCCTATCCCACAGTACCCAGGTCAGATATTTCACATTGACATCTACTCCACAGATAAACAATTAGTGCTTACAGCAATTGACAAATTTTCAAAGTACGCTCAGGTGCGAAGCATTAAATCTAGGGCAGTAGAAGATGTAAGGGAACCATTAAGACAGATTGTGTTTGCATTTGGTGTACCCAAAATGGTGGTATACGATAATGAAAAGACATTTAGCTCAGCTTCCATATGTTTCATGCTACAGGACCAACTAGGAATCGAAATTTATTAAACACCTCCATATACGAGTGCCGTAAATGGTCAGGTGGAAAGATTTCATTCGACCCTCTCTGAAATAATGAGCTGCTTAGACAGATCGAATTCATAGATCTTTTCTCGAACTTCTCGATTGAGCGGTATACGAATATAATTACTCCATACACTCAACCACTAAGAAACGGCCCATTGAAGCTTTTTTCGGAAGAACAGTTAGCACCAACCCCGAACAGTATGAAAAAGCTAGACAGGAAATAGCAGGGCAAATAGCAGAAAAACAAAATGCCGTCCTAGAATATCACAACAAAAATAGACACAAAATTAAAACATATTCCCCGGGGGAGACTATCTTTGTTAAAATAAACAAAAGAACAGGGACAAAACTCTCACCAAGATATAAAAAGGAAGTAGTTAAAGAAGACAAAACCACAATCGTTACAACAGAATCTGGAAAAACTATTCACAAAAATAACATTAGGAATTAACATTCTCTTTTTCAGCTCACTTCTATTCAAAAAGTCTCTCATTTTGGACTATTCTAATTCCAAAATTGTTTCGACAAGCATGGGAACCACAAAGTTACAAACGGGAGCGTTTAGGATTATTCACTTGATAGAACTGGAAGCTTACGAAATCATACTAGAAGACATTAGATTTGTTACGTGGTAAGCTTACCTGAGCTTAAGGGCGGTTAGCAATCACCGCACTGCGGATTCCAGACTCAGGGCAACATTGGTGAGCCCATGAGATCCATGGGGAAATACACGATTGAATCCTGAAAGGAATAGAACAAAAATTAATTTAGACACTATGTCTGTTTTTGTAAAACTCCAGATGTTGAATCTGAATTTTTACAATACAAATAACACACTACCTACATAGGCTACTTACCTCGAAAGTATTGCAAAATAGTCAAAATGATCTGAAAAGAAATTAGAGACAATAAAATAATTAAAATCACTTTTATAATACAAATTTTAAAAAAATAAAACTTACCAGTATAATTTTACTCCGTAGCACAGCCATGATGTTGTTTTGTTTTGTTTTTTTTTTTGACATTTCACGAATTTCAATTCTTCAAGTATCCTGCCGTTTTCTTCTGCGCATGCAATAGTAGCTTGGTCTCTTTTCACACAAGGGAAAAGGGGGCAGAATAACTATTTCTAGCGCATGCGCAGAAAACTTTCGCTAAGTTTTATACTATGATGAAATGAATTCTAATGAATTTTTAAGGTGCGTGTTTAGGATAAGTGTTAATACATGTGAAGGAAATTTTAATAAAAAGAAATTTTAATAGTTTAGATAGTTTATTTGACTTAATAGATGGATAATAAGATTAGATTGATTTGATTAGGAGAAATAATAGGATTATGTTAGAATTATGTGATATTAGATTAGTGGAAGAGAATGAAGACTGAGACAAACATATATAAGGGCATGAGCGGTGGATATCTGTGTGTGCATAGAATTTTGGAGATGGATAAAGGGGGGAAATTATTAGTGATAGGGATAGAAGATAATAATCCAACTATAATTAGTTTTGTGTTATTTTTAAGCAAAAGGGTTGAAAATAGTTATCTCACTCAGATGTAGTGGTAACTATTTACTTAGGTATTAGGATAGAGGCCAGGAACTAACCTAGGGATTTTATGGTCATTGTTTCTTGCGATAAGGTAAAGCGAAGAAGTAATTTTTTTTGAAAGTTTAACTGCCGGTTAATTTTAAGCCCGAATTTAAAATTGAATTTTCTTAAATTAAAACTTGTCACGTTATTTTTGTGAATAAAACAAGTGTATTCTTTAAAAAAAAAAAAAAAAAGATAAAATTGAGTTCAGGTGGAATTCAATTTAAATTGAAGGTAAATTCAAAAGTGAAACAGTGATCGGTATATATATATATACATATATATGAACTTTGATTCTTCTAGAAAGAATAGCGTCCTGAAGACGAATTTAAGGGCAATATTGTGAGGAGTTGCGCTTTTCCAAATTTTTAAGCAGAGGTATGTAACCATAATGGAAATCTTAAACGCAGGCTTTCTGACGAGTGTTTCTTTTAATTTAGGTTTAGGTTTGCTTTGTGCGAACGTAAAATTCACTACAGGGACCTAGGCCTCTGCCATTTTTTTTTTGTCTTCTTTTGACCTTCATTAAGGACATCTTTTGAGGCGAAAGAGTTCCTTTGTCCAAAGTGATAAAGGTCAAATCTTTTGAGGACACAAAGACCTAAGTCTACAGGAGGATTCTATACATATAGAAATTATATATATAGCTATCAACAGAGGAGACGCTACCGAGAGGGATTTGTGAAAGAAGGAGGTATTTGGAAGGCAAAAGGGATAGATCAGGAGAAGGAAAGAAAAGTTTAAAGAACAAACTGAAATATAAAAAGATAAAGGAAGAAGTGGTTAAGGAGAAAAGAAAAAAATACAATTAGATATAGACATACTTACCATAAGTCCAAAGTTTAACGTAACGTAAATTACCAAGTGTGTAAAATTTGGTTCTCCAAATCGTTTTTTTTTTAGTTATTAATTTTTTTTTTTTTAATTTTTTTTTTTTTTGAACTAAGAGAAGTTAAAAGTGATCTTAAGATTTAGTGATATATCAATTTGTTTAGAAGTGGTAGTTAAAGTGTCTACTCCTGATCTCCAGTGTGCTGCCGGCAGAACAACGAGGGACCAAGGTAAAAACAAGTGAGTAGTTGATAATTGGTTGGATATAAAGGTTCCATAAATCGGAAAGCCTTAAGGTCAAATTTGCTTATCTTTTGTTTTTATTTATAGTAGTTTATTTTTTTTATTTTTGAATTTATACATATATATTCGGGAAAAGAAACGAGTGGGAGAGCTCGAATTAGTTTGTCGTTCCTTTTTTTTTATTTAATGAATTTTAAAAATAAAACTGGTATTTGAAGTATAAAACTGAAAAACTATGGTGTGCTAATTTCATAGCTTACGGTGTGTGGAGGCTTGGTAATGCCGTCCTGATGGATTCTGGTTAAAGACGTGACAGGCCGACTTTTTACTATGAACTAATTCGTAACTGGTTGGGTCAACATAGGGGCTATTTCCAAGAACACTTGGCCATGGAAATAGCGAAGGAAGTGTCTACGCGATACTTGGGTGGGTTGGCCAGACCTTCGTCAATAACATCAGACGAACGTTTTGGAATTCGGTGTGACGATATCTAAGGGTGATAAAAGGAGGTGCTTTAGAAATAGGACTTAGGATTTTATTAGGGTTTAGTTCTTTTTTTGTTAATCTTTTACCTTTTATTTTTTTTATTATTCTTTTGGGTGAAGGGTTGGTAGAAGGGTATATTTAGTTAGTTAAGTTAGGTTAGTTTTTCTTTTATTGATCTTAATTTTTTTTTTTTAATTAAAATTCGAAGCACCAAACTTAACTTTTCTCTTGGATATCGTCAGAGTCCCTAGATTTGTGTCACATTCAAATTATTATTACCTTAGGCACGAGTATAAATTAATGTTTAGTCGAGCAGGAGGTACCTTGAGAAGCGGCAAGAATCACCACATACGACGAGCTGAGCCGTGAAATCACAAGCGTGCCGTAGCCACTTCTCGGGTACCGAAGAACTCCCCTGTGGAACCTTGGCTCCTAACAATGGCGCCCAACGAGACCTAAAGTTTTTGTTTGAAAACTATTCAAGGCAACTCTGAGGGAATGATTTTTTTTCAACCCCTTGGACTTGTTTTGCTTGATTTTTTTTTGACACCTTTAACAGTTTTGTTTTGATGCACAAATCTGGGGACTACGAGCTTTTGGTCTTGTCACAGGCCGAAAGCAGCTGTCCAAATCTTCAGGCCAAGAGCCAGAGATTTCTGTGAGGTAGTTGGACATCTGTGATAACACCAAAGGTTGAACAGGGTCGTAAGATTTTGAGTCTTGGCTATCCATAGAATCAGGTACAACCAGATTCTTAGTGAGGTAGAGACTCGGATTTGAAAACTTTGTTCCTGTAGAGGTTTATCTTGAACCTACAGCCAACCATTGACTAAGCTACATGCCAGGAAAAATGTAGTGGTTGTGGGAGAGAGATGAACCAAAGCAGCCACTGAGTTCCAAAGGCACCGGTTACAAGACAGAAAACAAAACACAACTTAACAGACTACCAAATATCAGATGGAAAGGAAACTTTGCAAGTCTTCACACACCTACGCGTTAACTTATTAAAAACACGTTCAAATACATCAAAACATACATAGTATATTCTACGTTTTTTATTATTACATTTTGTTTTTTTTAGTTTTCTATAACATTTTTCTTATATTTGGGAAAAATTTTAATAATTTTTTTTTCTTTTTGAAACTTACATTATAAATTTTTTTTTGGATTTTATAAACGTATTTTACTTTTCTCTTTCTGCGTTCATCTTTTAATTTTTTTTAATTTCTTATTACATTTTTTTTTTTATTTGGTTTGGGTTTTTGGATTTTTTTATACATATATTTTAGTTTTTTTTTATTCTTTTGAATTCTTTATTTTGCTATTTTTATTTTTTTATATATATATTGAGGAAGGAGTATGCCAGAGGGGAGAAAGAGTAGGACGGGTGCAGTCCCTAAGGAGGGTCAGCCTAAGAAGAGAATCACTCGTCAGAGAGCTGGGGTGTTAGAGGTTGGAAATGAAGCAGCAGGACTGACAGAAGAACAACCACTGTGCACCGTGCTACCAACTTTGACAGAAAACGAAGACTTAGACAGAACGTTTCACGAAATTACAAAAATAATTCGGGACATAGATTTACATGGTACAAAAGAGAGAGACAGGACAATAACAACAGTAATACGAGAAGAGGCTTCGGACAGCTATGAAGAAGACGACAACAATAACGATGACGAACAGTACAACAGAGAACGAGAAAAACTTTTACAACGAAACCAAGAACTTGAACAAGAACGATTACAAATAGAACAGAGGCGAGAACAAATGAAAACAGAAAACTTAAAGAAACAGCAAACAAAAGAACACAAAAAAATACAACTGTATAATTGACAGAACTTGAACTAATAGACAAAATACAAACAGTTGCCTCTCTGACTGTTAAGGAAAGCCAGACTAAAACTCTAAGTATTCTTGCTGACGGTTTGTCAGAAATGTACAAACTGTTAGACAATAATATGAAAGAGGTACATTCCAAGTTGCATAGTATGGAGCAGTCCTTGACAGACCAGAGAGACACAAAATTTAAACAAGACTCAAGATTAGACACCACAAACGCTAAACAGAACGTTAGACGTACAAACCACTCGTCAAATATTCAATCGACATCGCAACCATCGAGTCACCAATCCTCATTTAGGGATGTCAACAGAAAGGTTGATGTTCATAAATGGGGAATTAAGTTTGATGGTACATCGAAAAGCATGTCGGTTGAAAGTTTTATTTTCCGAGTGGAGACACTACAGAAAAAAAATGGACTGACCGACGAGCAACTATTTGCAAATTTCCATCATTTGGTTACTGCCTCTGCTGAGAGATGGTATTGGCAGTTCTTAGAGGAGAATCAAGGTGATGATCTTTTGAATTATTATGATCTCAAAACAGAACTTCTTAGGCAGTTCAAGAATAACAAGCGAGATCATGAAATCCTCAGGGCGATCATGGATCGAAAACAACAATCCCACGAGACATTTGATGATTTTTACGCGGATATTAGAGGCCTCACTTTGCAAATGCAAACAAGGCCTAAAGAAAGTGATCTGGTGTCGATGGTCAGGAAAAATTTGAAAGACAGAGTAAGCACTCTAATTTTTGGCTGCTCTATCAGCAACATTAGAGAGCTAAGAGAGGAATGCAAGCGCGCGGAAGAGCACTTGACTGTCAGGGACTCAAAGTTTAAAAATAAGTTTGTAAATGAAATAGATGGTGGGGATTACTCTAGAAGAAGACAAACATTTAGTGACTCAGAAGAAGAAGAGTTACTAGTAGAAGCTATACAAGGAAAAAAACCGGAAAGAAGAAATTTTGAACAGGAGAAGCAAAATAAGTATAAAGGACAAGTGAACAGGGACGTTTTGAAAGATACAAGACAATCTTTGGGCGCTTGCCCTTCAACGTTTCATACCTTGACTTGTTTTTGCTGTGGACAGGGTAGTGTGTCTTTCAAGTGCGCGGACTGTCAGGGAAACCAGAAGGTCGGCAGTGTACCCGAGAGTCAACCGTCGACGTTGAAGCCACTCCCGGAAGAACAGAAGAAAAACCTGAAAGAATAAGAATTTTAGAAAGAAGAACTGAACAAGATAATTTAAATACTTACCAAAAGGAAGAACGAAATCCTCCAAAAAGTCTTCACCAGAAGATGAAAGAGTATGAAGAAGCTAGGAGAAGAATTTTTAATGAAGAAATCGATTTGAAGGAAACAAAAAGTAGAAATTATTTAAAAATAAGTAGGCTTAGGGAAAAACATGCAATACTTAGGTTAAGAAAGAACAAAATAGAATCAACGATTTTATCTGTGACTGATGACAATAGGCCATACGCGAAAGTGCAATTAGAAGGAGAAGAGATATTAGGGTTATTAGATAGTGGAGCGTCCGTTACATGTTTAGGGAGAGGTGCAATACAGTTTATAACTGAAAAGAATATACAAATTACAAAAATGAACAACGACATTAAAACAGCTGATGGAAATCATCAGAAAATAGAGGGTCGCTTCAAAACGAATGTCTCGTGGGGTGGTAAATCACACGAGTTGGAGATCTATGTTGTTCCTGGCCTTTTACAACCGCTATATCTGGGTGTTGATTTTTGGAGCACATTTAAAGTGGCTCCAAGCATAGTTAGTGAGATAGGCATACCAACCGTAACTAAAGAGCAACCTACCTTTCGAGATCTCACACCTGATCAAGCTCAGCAATTGGAGAGTGTCAAGTTACTGTTTCCTTCTTTTGCCGTACTCGGGTTGGGTAAAACCAACCTTGAGGAGCATGTTATTGAAGTAGAAGACGAAAATATTCCCATAAAACAAAGGCACTACCCCATTTCACCAGCAGTACAAAAGCTTATGTACGCCGAGTTGGACAGGATGCTGGAAATGGGGGTGATAGAGGAGAGTAATAGTGCTTGGAGTTCTCCAGTTGTTTTAGTGCGAAAGGGTGCGAAAAGTAGGCTTTGTTTAGATTCTCGGAAGGTGAATGCCAGGACGAAAAAGTTTGCGTATCCACTTCCACACATAGAGGGTATAATAAGTAGGCTGCAGGATACGAAGTTTATCTCCAGTATCGACTTGAAGGATGCCTTTTGGCAAATTCCTCTGGAGAGCAAGTCAAGGGAGAAGACAGCTTTTACAGTCCCTGGGCGGCCGTTATACCAATTCACGGTTATGCCGTTTGGGTTGTGTAATGCCGCTCAGAGAATGTCTAAGTTAATGGACAAAGTCATTCCTGGTCGTCTTCGGCAGAATGTCTTTGTCTATCTCGATGACCTCTTGATTTGTTCTCCAGACTTCGAAACCCATATGAAGGTACTGGAGGAAGTAGCTATTGCACTTAGGCAAGGTGGCCTGACTATTAATGTCGAAAAATCGAAAAAAGCAAATTTTGCTTTAAAGAAATAAAATATCTCGGATATGTAGTTGGTGACGGATGCATACGAACTGACAAGGACAAAATATCGGCGGTCGAGGACTTTCCGGTACCTAAGACCCCCAAACAACTCCGAAGGTTCCTAGGCATGACGGGCTGGTATAGGCGTTTTATACCAAATTATGCGTCTATAGCAGCTCCGATGACCGATTGCTTAAAAAAAGGACAAAAATTTGAAATGACAGACGAAGCAATTACAGCATTTCAACTACTCAAAACAAGTTTAGTTACAGCACCTATACTTACAAATCCAGACTTTTCAAAACATTTTTATATACAGTGCGATGCTTCAACCTCAGGTGTAGGGAGTGTGATTTTCCAGATGGATGACGAGAAAAATGAACGGCCGATAGCATTCATGTCCCAGAAACTTAATTCCGCTCAAAGGAATTATAGCGTTACGGAACTTGAATGCTATGCGGCCATTCTATCGGTAAAGAAGTTCAGGGCTTACGTTGAGGGTTTACCCTTTACTATAATCACCGATCACGCAAGTCTGAAATGGTTGATGACGCAAAAAGACCTTGCTGGACGGTTAGCCAGGTGGAGTTTTAAACTCCAAGGTTTCGACTTCGTGATCGAACATAGGAAGGGTGTCCAAAACGTGGTCCCTGATACTCTCTCACGAGTTCATATGGAGGAGATCACGACCGAAGACTTAGCGCCAGAGGTTGACTTTAGTTCACCACATTTCTCTTCAGAGGAATATGTTGAACTGAAGAAAATAGTAGAACAAGACAAAGAAAAACTACCAGACATTTGCATTTCGGACGGATTCGTTTATAAACGAACGGACATTAGAACAGGCGACGCAATACAAGACGACAGAGCATGGAAGCTATGGGTTCCTAAGGAGTTGTGTGAGGGTCTTTTGAGAGCCGCACATGACTCACCAGCATCTGGACACGGTGGCATAAACAAAACATTGTCTAAGTTGAGGCAGAAATACTACTGGCCCGGGATGACTACCGATGTTCAGCTTTGGGTGAGATCATGCGACGCTTGCAAGTGTAGCAAGCCCATCAACACCACAACTCGGCCGCCGATGGGACAACAGACTATTACTGAACGACCATTTCAACGGCTATATATAGATTTTCCTGGTCCCTATCCACGCACTAGAAACGGTAACACGCACATATTCATTGCTCTTGACCACTTCAGTAAATATGTATTTTTAAAAGCAATACGAAAAGCAACATCATCTGAGGTAGTTAAGTTTTTAGAAGAAAATGTTTTTCATGTATTTGGCGTCCCCGAATACATTCATTCCGATAACGGAAAACAATTTGTGTCGGAACTGTTCGCTAGTTTTTTAAATCGCTATGGAGTGAAGCATGTGAGAACAGCGATCTATTCCCCACAAGCTAACGCTTCAGAACGAGTTAACCAGTCGGTATAATCGAAGATTAGATCCTATCTAGGTAACGACCAAAAACACTGGGATCAACATGTCAGCAACGTAGCGTTTTCGTTGCGAAGTGTTTTACACGACGCTATTGCAGTTGAGCCCTATTATGCGGTTTTTGGTACACCTATGGTACAAAACGGCAAATCGTACGAATTGCTCCGTAAATTAGGCGCAATAAAAGAATCGAAAATCGAAATATTGGACAAGGACGATAGACTCGAACTAATCAGAGCAAAAATTTTTGAAAATTTAAAAATCGCTCATCAAAAGAGTGCAAAAGTGTATAACACTAGAAGTAGAGATGTGCAATATAAAGTAGGACAAATAGTTTACCGAAGAAACTTTAAACAAAGTAACAAAGTTGAAAATTACAACGCGAAACTAGGCCAAAAATTCATAAAATCGATCGTTTTGAAAACCGTAGGGAATTCTCTATACGCGATAGGAAACTTGAAAGGTGAAAAAGTTGGAGTCTATCACGCGAAAGACCTCCACGTATAAAGCAAATGAAATCTTAATGACGCACTCAGATGGTGTTGTTTTTCTTTTCTTTTTTTTTCACTGTGATACTAGGTTTAGTTAAATGTACTTCAGTCGTTTTACACAGTTTATATATTTATCTTACAGTTTTTATATATACACCTCTCTTCTGTAGTTTTTTTTTGTATTAGTTATAGAAGCTTAGTTTTTTTTTAGGATCTGTGATATTTTTTTTTAGTAGAAGTATCTGATTTTATTTCTAAGATACTTTATTTTATAGTAGGATCTGTGATATAAGCTCGTAGGCTGTAGTACCTAAGGTTATCTGTGATAGTTAGTCCATAAGTTTCAGTACCTGATTTTAAGCTGTGATATTTACATAGAGTTAGTAAAAGTACCTGATTGTTTTTTTTTATTTAGTTTATAGTTTATTTATAGCTGTGATAATTAGTTTAAAGTTAAGCATCTGATCTCTACATGTGATATTTACCTAGTCGCCGTACCTGAACTATAGTTAATCATTAATTGTTATTTAGTTTTAATAGAAGCATCTTTGCAACAACTGCTATAGTAAGTAAATATTAATGTCATGGACAGTATAACAACAAAAAAAAAAAAAAAAAAAAAAAAAAAAACCGAAGGTTAGAAAAGTTAAAGCAGTTTTATTAGTTTTGTTAGTGTAAAAAAAAATAAGATGCCCGACTCTACTAGAAGTATGAAATCTCAGGGAGTAGGCTCAACCACACTACGAGACCATTCAAAACGCGGAAAGAATACTGATAAAGTAGCTTATCCACTTTTTTTTTTACGTTTCAAGTGGCCTCACGACCACTCAGCCACTTGCAACGAGCCTGTTACGTGGTAAGCTTACCTGAGCTTAAGGGCGGTTAGCAATCACCGCACTGTGGATTCCAGACTCAGGGCAACATTGGTGAGCCCATGAGATCCATGGGGAAATACACGATTGAATCCTGAAAGGAATAGAACAAAAATTAATTTAGACACTATGTCTGTTTTTGTAAAACTCCAGATGTTGAATCTGAATTTTTACAATACAAATAACACACTACCTACATAGGCTACTTACCTCGAAAGTATTGCAAAATAGTCAAAATGATCTGAAAAGAAATTAGAGACAATAAAATATAATTAAAATCACTTTTATAATACAAATTTTAAAAAAATAAAACTTACCAATATAATTTTACTCCGTAGCACAGCCATGATGTTGTTTTGTTTTGTTTTTTTTTTGACATTTCACGAATTTCAATTCTTCAAGTATCCTGCCGTTTTCTTCTGCGCATGCAATAGTAGCTTGGTCTCTTTTCACACAAGGGAAAAGGGGGCAGAATAACTATTTCTAGCGCATGCGCAGAAAACTTTCGCTAAGTTTTATACTATGATGAAATGAATTTTAATGAATTTTTAAGGTGCGTGTTTAGGATAAGTGTTAATACATGTGAAGGAAATTTTAATAAAAAGAAATTTTAATAGTTTAGATAGTTTATTTGACTTAATAGATGGATAATAAGATTAGATTGATTTGATTAGGAGAAATAATAGGATTATGTTAGAATTATGTGATATTAGATTAGTGGAAGAGAATGAAGACTGAGACAAACATATATAAGGGCATGAGCGGTGGATATCTGTGTGTGCATAGAATTTTGGAGATGGATAAAGGGGGGAAATTATTAGTGATAGGGCTAGAAGATAATAATCCAACTATAATTAGTTTTGTGTTATTTTTAAGCAAAAGGGTTGAAAATAGTTATCTCACTCAGATGTAGTGGTAACTATTTACTTAGGTATTAGGATAGAGGCCAGGAACTAACCTAGGGATTTTATGGTCATTGTTTCTTGCGATAAGGTAAAGCGAAGAAGTAATTTTTTTGAAAGTTTAACTGCCGGTTAATTTTAAGCCCGAATTTAAAATTGAATTTTCTTAAATTAAAACTTGTCACGTTATTTTTGTGAATAAAACAAGTGTATTCTTTAAAAAAAAAAAAAAAAAGATAAAATTGAGTTCAGGTGGAATTCAATTTAAATTGAAGGTAAATTCAAAAGTGAAACAGTGATCGGTATATATATATATATACATATATATGAACTTTGATTCTTCTAGAAAGAATAGCGTCCTGAAGACGAATTTAAGGGCAATATTGTGAGGAGTTGCGCTTTTCCAAATTTTTAAGCAGAGGTATGTAACCATAATGGAAATCTTAAACGCAGGCTTTCTGACGAGTGTTTCTTTTAATTTAGGTTTAGGTTTGCTTTGTGCGAACGTAAAATTCACTACAGGGACCTAGGCCTCTGCCATTTTTTTTTTTTGTCTTCTTTTGACCTTCATTAAAGACATCTTTTGAGGCGAAAGAGTTCCTTTGTCCAAAGTGATAAAGGTCAAATCTTTTGAGGACACAAAGACCTAAGTCTACAGGAGGATTCTATACATATAGAAATTATATATATAGCTATCAACAGAGGAGACGCTACCGAGAGGGATTTGTGAAAGAAGGAGGTGTTTGGAAGGCAAAAGGGATAGATCAGGAGAAGGAAAGAAAAGTGAAGTTTGAAGAACAAACTGAAATATAAAAAGATAAAGGAAGAAGTGGTTAAAGAGAAAAGAAAAAAATGCAATTAGATATAGACATACTTACCATAAGTCCAAAGTTTAACGTAACGTAAATTACCAAGTGTGTAAAATTTGGTTCTCCAAATCGTTTTTTTTTTAAGTTATTAATTTTTTTTTTTTTTAATTATTTTTTTTTTTGAACTAAGAGAAGTTAAAAGTGATCTTAAGATTTAGTGATATATCAATTTGTTTAGAAGTGGTAGTTAAAGTGTCTACTCCTGATCTCCAGTGTGCTGCCGGCAGAACAACGAGGGACCAAGGTAAAAACAAGTGAGTAGTTGATAATTGGTTGGATATAAAGGTTCCATATATCGGAAAGCCTTAAGGTCAAATTTGCTTATCTTTTGTTTTTATTTATAGTAGTTTATTTTTTTTATTTTTTAATTTATACATATATATTCGGGAAAAGAAACGAGTGGGAGAGCTCGAATTAGTTTGTCGTTCCTTTTTTTTTATTTAATGAATTTTATAAATAAAACTGGTATTTGAAGTATAAAACTGAAAAACTATGGTGTGCTAATTTCATAGCTTACGGTGTGTGGAGGCTTGGTAATGCCGTCCTGATGGATTCTGGTTAAAGACGTGACAGGCCGACTTTTTACTATGAACTAATTCGTAACTGGTTGGGTCAACATAGGGGCTATTTCCAAGAACACTTGGCCATGGAAATAGCGAAGGAAGTGTCTACGCGATACTTGGGTGGGTTGGCCAGACCTTCGTCAATAACATCAGACGAACGTTTTGGAATTCGGTGTGACGATATCTAAGGGTGATAAAAGGAGGTGCTTTAGAAATAGGACTTAGGATTTTATTAGGGTTTAGTTCTTTTTTTGTTAATCTTTTACCTTTTATTTTTTTTATTATTCTTTTGGGTGAAGGGTTGGTAGAAGGGTATATTTAGTTAGTTAAGTTAGGTTAGTTTTTCTTTTATTGATCTTAATTTTTTTTTTTTTAAATTCGAAGCACCAAACTTAACTTTTCTCTTGGATATCGTCAGAGTCCCTAGATTTGTGTCACATTCAAATTATTATTACCTTAGGCACGAGTATAAATTAATGTTTAGTCGAGCAGGAGGTACCTTGAGAAGCGGCAAGAACCACCCCATACGACGAGCTGAGCCGTGAAATCACAAGCGTGCCGTAGCCACTTCTCGGGTACCGAAGAACTCCCCTGTGGAACCTTGGCTCCTAACAGATTACAAATGTGGAACTTGAATGAATCCGATCCAAACTATCCCACAATATCCCAACAGATAACCCAAATTACTAACCAACTCAGCATCCTAAAACCAAGAATAATTAAAAATCCTAGATTCCTTAATTTTTTTAGGAAGCGCGTGGAAATGGCTTGCTGGTAGCCCTGATCACGACGACTTTCAAATCCTAAAGTCCCAGTCACGTAGGTTATTGAACAATAATAATAAACAAGTTGTTATTAACCAAGCTTATACGAAAAGAATAAATAAATTAACTAACGTCACGAACGAAGTAATGAACCTACTAAGGTCAAACATTGTATTTAAAAATCAATACACATTAGATTTAAAATATAAACTTGATGTCATTAAAGCAGAATTAACTAACATAGAATATACACTTTTATGGGCGAAAAATGATGTTGTCACCTCATTTACTCTTTCTAAATCAGAAATAAAAATTGTTAAAGAAAGATTTGAAGAAAGGAATATACCATTTATAAATTTAGAAGAGGCACTTACTTTTTCAGAAATAAAAATTGCATCAGATAAAAAAACAATACTATACATTATTAGTATACCTACAACTGAAAAATATGTTTTTAAAAAACTTTTAATCAAGCCTGTCAAATATAATTATAAAATAATTAAATTACAATACGAAAATGTACTCACTTGCGAAAGTGAAATGTATGGCTTAAAGAAACATTGTAAAACATATAATGAACTAACAGTTTGTAATACAGATGAAATTATAAATCTTAGCGCAGAAAATTGTATTCGAAATCTTGTATTGGGTAAACCTTCAAGTTGCGAAGAAATTAACATTCAACATTTGCCAACAGTTGAAAAAATCCAGTTGGGAACCCTCTTTCTCAATCAACTCAATGGATCAATCATTATAGAAAATGAAGTGGTCAACATAACGGAAACCTTCATCATCCAATACCATAATTCATCAATCACCATAAATGGTCAAGAACTTGTATCAAAATAAGTACCATCCGCTAAGCCGCTGCCTGCAATCCTACATTCCAAATCATCAACAAAGACCTATAAAGAGCTTCTAACGTTGGAGATGCTCAAAGAGCTGCATGTCAATAACACTGCGTACATAGACGAAATCCAGGAGCAAGGAAAGATCCATTTCATAGCTAATTACACCGTTACATTACTTATTGTTATACTGATCATAGTTCTTGTAGTGTGTTTATCTGCACATAGTTTATGGTGACGAATACCACTCGTCACTTTATACGTCGCGATGCGACTGTTCAGATCAGAATATTAAATTGAACAGATCCTTATTAATTTTATTGTAGTTGGTTTTAGTTTTGACACCTAGAGGTCTTATGCATTATACCAAATTCTAAAATTGGAAACCACATCTCCATATTATTTTTTTGTATACTCTCTTCTTGATTTAACCTTCAACGAGGTAAGACCTACCTAAGAAATAAAGATTTGTACACCATCGATCGACACAATTTCTTTTTTTTCATAATCGAAATCATCGAGCAACCAGCGGGGATATTCCATATCCCAACATTTGGTCCAACGAACCGAATAAAATATTTATAAAAATATTCAACTATCAACGAGAAATCAACATTCTTACATCTATACCTACCATCGGTCGAATTTATACACGACAAATTCACCGCTCATATCAATCGAAGACAAGAAACAATTATCTCGAAAGCAACTATCGATGTCTTAGCATTATATCCAACCACGTGCTTGACTGAACCAAATCCGAAACTTTCAGTTTTTTTCACCTGGAAATTACATCATAATCTTGAAACTAAATCATAAAAACTAGTTTTGAAGAGGAACACCAAAACCTGCATGCAAATCTCCAGTATTTGTCAAGAAAGCTACAGGTTACCAACAAAATCCGAAAAATTGTCAATTCCACCACCACAACACCAGAAGGAAGCAGATTCATCAGCTTGCTCTTAATCCACATTAAATCAGCTTGCGATCAGATAAATCTGCAATCTCCGAGTTCTCTGCGAACCGTCATCATAATCGAAATCTGCACGCAATTCCCTTGATTGCTAACAAAACGTCATTCAACCACGCACGCTTTGATCACTGCAACCACAAAAGCATCATCATCTTGGAACTCTTCAAAATTTGACACTCTTTATTCAGCGTGCAGAATCAACTCGACCATTACTTAACATCTGTAATCATCACTCACTACTTGCTCCACCCGCCGATCGCCCAATTCCGCCGAAATTACAAAATCTTGGTACTCTTTATTAAGCCTAGCAGAAACAGCTTAATCGTTTGTTATCAACTCTAATCATCATCGCATTGCACACCAATCGCCCACCATCAGTCATAATCAGCCACTCATCAACACAACCCAAACAAGAGGCTCCTTATCGAAGACAACTTAAAAAAAAAAAAAAAAAAAAAAACAGAATCATCTCAACTTCCATATTAGAACATCATTAAAAAAAAAGGAGATCAGTAAATGGAGAAAACCATCATAAATTTCATAAACAGGTGCGTGCTTTATTAAAATCAGTGCATATATCTTAAATATCTATATTTTTAAATAGTATTTTCTTTAACAAAACCTTTTGCGCTTTAAAGAAATTTCATTTGCTAAATCTATAACCATATATTTGATGGTATTTTGATCCGAGAGTGATAGTGTTGTTTTACACAAAGTTTGAAAGCTTAATTTCTACATATATATGTAAATGTAGATATATAAAGTTTTATATTTATTCGCGGCTAAAAGTTTGAGGTTAGAATTTTCTGATAAGTATGTCTAAGCTAGACGATTTTATTGCTGCTACCGATCAACTGGTTCAATTTCAATCCTCTTTTAGGGAACTTCCTATTGTTGATAAATCTATCACCTTTTTAGAAACCTCTAAGGAGGAATTAAAGATACTTTGGTTAAAAATTAAATCGTGTTATAGTGATTGCGCAGTAGAAGATAATCAGGAACATATAGATTCTATTAAGGCTAAATATAGGTCATCATCAACCACATATATAAGTTGCTTAAGTGAAATTATAGATACATGCAACAAATTGAAACTCATCAAAGAAGATGATGAAAAATTAAATTTAAATGCGTTTTCAAAGAACAGTAGTCCATGCATAAAAGTTCCTCCGTGTGACACGGAGATTTTCTACGGAGATTATCTGACTTGGCCGTCGTTTCGTGACATGTTCACCGCGGTTTATATAAACCATCCGAAACTTTGCGCGGTTCAAAAGCTATTTCACCTTCGTTCTAAAACAAAAGGCGAAGCCTATAACATAGTTTCGAAGTTTCCACTTACTGTAGAAAATTTTGAGTTAGCATGGAAAGCACTTTCTGATCAATATGAAAATCGCAGAATTTTAATAAATAACCAAATAAAGAATCTTTTTAACCTACCTGTAATATCAGTGGAATCTGGCAAAGATATTAGGAATTTACAAAGGAATATTAACGACTGCTTGTCGATCTTAAAAGCCCATAAGTTGTCGATAGACTCCTGGGACCCTATTCTTGTTTACCTTTGTTCAAATCGACTTCCTGAGAGCACACTTTCATTATGGGAGCAGTTAATTAAAAATCCACGTGATATTCCCAGTTGGAACGAAATGGATCTTTTCTTAACAAATAGGTACAGAGCACTCGAAACCGTATCCGATCTTAAGTTTTCTTCAAAACCAAAAGGGCAAACTACTAAAGCACAACCTTCTCAGCAAAAACAAAAGCACAAAACTTTTCACACAAAACTCTATAACTTTAACTGCAAATTGTGTCAAGGTTCACATCCACTTCGACTATGTCCTAAGTTTTTAGAAATGAATGCATCTGAAAGGATGTCGAAAGTTAATGCATTCAAATTTTGTACAAACTGTTTATCGCCTTCTCATGAAATAAAAACGTGTCGAAGTAATTATCATTGCACAGAGTGCAAGAAAAGACACCATTCACTTTTACATAATCCATATGTTCAGAATCAATCCGTTTTATCAACATCTCCACCTGAATTTAAACCACAACAAATACAGTCCACTGCACCTATCAATTCTCATCAAGTTAATACTTGTTTCACTCAAAACAATAGCCGAATTCTTTTGGCAACAGCCTTGATTAATATATTTCATTTAGGAAATACGTATACATTGCGAGCACTTATAGATAGTGGCTCAGAAGTAACTTTATTATCTGAAGATACTCAACGAAAATTAAGATTGCCGGTAAAACCAATTCAAGCACAGATAGCAGGTATGAGTGCTGTAGTTACTGCTCATTCTTCAAAACTGTGCGCACTCTGCATCGGCTCTATGTATAGTCCATCTTTTACCTTATGTGCCAACGCAATTGTACTAAAAAAACTAACCGACGATTTGCCCTCTTGTTTCATACTTCCTGAGGAAGTTGCAAGTCCGCTCGATTTCAATCTCGCAGATCCATATTTCTATGAGACTTCCAAAATAGATATAGTCATAGGCTCCGACTTATATCCTTCGATTATAAAGGAGGGTATGAAACATGATATCTTCGGATCACTTGTTGCTCAGAACACTATATTTGGCTGGGTACTTTCCGGTCCATTTAAGAAAGAAAGTTTTAAATGCAATACAACTGTTTTATCTCATTTATCTGAAAGCTCAATCGATCAGCAGATCTCAAAGTTTTGGGAGATCGAAGAGATTCCTGATAAACCACTTCTTTCTCATGAAGATGAAATTTGTGAACGGTTATATTCTGAAACGACAACCAGAAATACTGAAGGTCGTTTTACTGTTTGCCTTCCATTTAAAACCCCAATCTCAACACTCGGACATTCAAGAGAAATTGCCCTGAGGCAATTTACTCGTATGGAAAACTCGTTAAAAAATAATCCAGAGTTTCATGTCAAATATAATGAGGTCATTGAAGAATATGCCACACTTGGATATATGAAGTTTGTTCCATCTGAGGAACTTATCAAGAACCACCAAATTTGTTCATATTATCTACCACACCATTCAGTAATAAAATCTGATAGTACCACTACAAAAATCAGAGTCGTCTTTAATGCTTCTAGAGTCAGTCAAGTAATGGAACTAGCCTTAATGATATATTATACACGGGTCCATCCTTACAAAGTGATCTCATGACTCTAATTTTGAAATGGCGGTTTTATCAATTTGTTTTTAACGCGGACATCGAAAAGATGTACCGTCAAATACTTGTTCATCCTGAACACACAACCTTTCAACGAATATTATTCCGTAGATCTGCGGATCGTGATGTTGAAGATTGTGAACTACAAACTGTAACCTTCGGCGTAAATTGTGCGCCTTACTTAGCGATACGCACTCTATTGCAACTGGCAAAGGACGTGCAACACACCTTACTTCTCGCTTCCGCTATACTTAAAAGGGAATTCTATGTTGACGATGTCCTTTCTGGAGCCCACGATGTCACAACTGCTTTAGAAGCACAAAGTCAACTCTCGCAAGCTTTAAGTTCAGCTGGGTTTTTCTTAAGAAAATGGACATCAAACTGCATAGATCTGATTAACCATATTCCTCCTTCAGATCGGTATGATCAAGATTTTCTTCAGTTGGAGGATAAAAGCATTTCGAAAACTCTTGGAATACAGTGGAATGCGAAGTCAGATTCTTTCCATTTCTCATTCAATGCATTAAAAAATGATTATCTCTTAACAAAACCAGCAGTACTCTCTGTTATTGCGCGACTATTTGATCCCGCAGGATGGTTAGCTCCAATAATCATTACTGCAAAGATCATAATGCAGCAAATCTGGCGTGATAGGACGTCCTGGGACACAACCCTTGTGCCTCTAACGTGTCATCGCTGGAAATCATTCTTTGCTGTTCTCCCTGAGATACGCGATATTCAAGTACCCCGATGGATAAATTACAGACCTACACATCCAATACAAATTCACGGGTTTTGTGACGCCTCAGAACAAGCGTATGCAGCAACTTTTTATTTACGAGTCCAGCAAAGCGAAAACAGCTGGTCTTGCAATCTTTTATGTTGCAAAAGCAAAGTTGCCCCAGTAAAACAGCTAGCCCTACCAAGGCTTGAACTTTGTGGTGCAGTTTTATTATCTAATCTTTATAAAAAAATTATAACTCAGCTTGACTGTTCTCAAGATGAATTATTTTTATGGACGGATAGTTCCATAGTGTTGTCATGGCTTAACAAACCACCCTGTACGTGGAAAACGTTTGTTGGCAATCGTGTTTCAAAAATTCAAACAAATGTTCCCAATGCAAAGTGGAACCACGTTCGATCAACGGATAACCCAGCAGACTTTCCAACACGAGGCTTGCATCCAAGGGAACTAAAGTCAAATAGCTTATGGTGGAATGGACCATCATGGCTCTGCCAAGAGTCATCTCAGTGGCCAAGATCTGCACTAAACGAAATCGAAGAAAAAAATCTCGAACTTAGACCTATCAAATCAAATCTAGCATCTTTAAGACCCAACATCGATAGCATTGTAGAGAGATTTTCCTCTTGGCCTAAGACCTTACGTATAGTTTGCTACTTAATTCGATTTTTTCAAAAAACACATCGCCCTCTGAAAAATAAGTTTTCCTACTTATCTCTGAAAATAAGCCAAAATGAAATTACTATTGCTAGGAATCTCTTAATTCGTTTAACTCAATCGTTTTATTTTAACGAAGAGTATCAGGCTCTTTCCAAAAATGAAACTATCCCACGGAAAAGTTCCTTAGCAAATCTTAATCCGATAATGGATCCAAACCAAATCATGCGTTCCAATAGCAGACTAACATCATCTACTCTTTCTTTTAACGAAAAGTATCCAATTCTCTTGCCTTATCAAGCGAAGATATCAATTCAAATAGTTCAATTTATTCATGAAGTCTCACTCCATGGTGGAAATCAACTTATGGTTCGCTTGATAAGATGTGAGTTTTGGATACCAAAAATAAAAAACCTATTTAAAAAACATATTAACACCTGTAAGGAATGTATCATCCATAAAAAACAAACGCAAAGTCAGATTATGGCAGAACTACCATTTGAAAGAACTCAAATCTCATCACCTTTTACTGTGACAGGCTTAGATTTCGCTGGTCCATTTTTAATAAAAAGTTTCGCTGGACGAAATTGCCGAATTACAAAAGGATATGTCTGTCTCTTCGTATGTTTTGCTACCAAAGCAATACATTTGGAAGCCACAAGTGACTTGACTACCCAAGCATTTTTAGCGGCCTTAAATAGATTCATTGCACGACGAGGTATGCCTAAGACGATATATTCAGATAATGGGACTAACCTAGTAGGTGCCAGTAAAACTCTGACAAATGAATTTAAAAAATTTCTTGCTTCTCTATCTTCAGAAGTTTCACAGCAATATAAAAACAGAAATCTCGAGTGGAAGTTCATTACCCCGGGGCACCCCATATGGGTGGATTGTGGGAGGCTGGCGTTAATAGCTTAAAGCTTCATTTTAAGAAAGTTGCGGGAACTAACAAGCTTACTTTCGAAGAGTTTTCGACTCTTCTTACAAAAATTGAAGCTTGCTTAAACTCCAGGCCTATCTCCCCCATATCAGAAAACGCATCCGACATTCCTCCGTTGACTCCAGGTCATTTTCTCAGAGGTGGACCTTTATTAGCTCCTCTAGAGCCCGCTGCAGACGAAAATTCCCTAAGCTGCGTTAAACGATGGGAAAAAGTTAAAATTTTACATCAACAATTCTGTCAAAGATGGAAAAACGAATATTTAAAAGAAATGACCAAAAGATATAAATGGAAATTTCCAAAAAGAGACGTAGCAATAAACGATCTGGTGGTCATAAAAGATGAAAATCTTCCCCCAAATGAATGGCGTTTAGGTAGAATAGTTCAGGTCCATCGGGGATCTGATGGTCGAGTACGCGTCGCGGACATAAGAACTCAAAATGGAGTTATAACCCGTCCAATCGTCAAACTATGTGTACTTTATTCATCATGAACGCTTCAAATCATTAAATATCATCAAATCATTAAATATCTAAAGTTGAAATTTTGTATATTGCACTGATTTAAATATTGCTCGTTTTTTTTTTTTTTTTTTGTATCTTTATTTTTTGAATAACATATCTTATAATTGTAATTATAAATTTTTTATTATTTTTTGAAAGTGGTACTTCCGAAACTTTTGCTTCTATTATTTTAATTTAAAATTGATTTTTAAATTTATTTGAACCTGTAATGAATTGTTTACTTATATATTTTACAGCCGTTGCTGCAAGGCGGCCGGTAATGTTCAGATCAGAATATTAAATTGAACAGATCTTTATTAATTTTATTGTAGTTGGTTTTAGTTTTGACACCTAGAGGTCTTATGAATTATACCAAATTCTAAAATCGGAAACCACATCTCCATATTATTTTTTTGTATACTCTCTTCTTGATTTAACCTTCAACGAGGTAAGACCTACCTAAGAAATAAAGATTTGTACACCATCGATCGACACAATTTCTTTTTTTTCATAATCGAAATCATCGAGCAACCAGCGGGGATATTCCATATCCCAACAGCGACATTGTGCACATCAGCACACCATAATCTTCCCACGATATGCAATGAACAACGTGCATTGCATGTCGTGGAGGAATGCACCCATATCAAGTGACGAGTGCTATTCGTCACTTGTTCTTCTTTATTTATTATTCTTTTTGCTGACTCCACAAATGTGTGAATATGGAGTCAGCATAGTTTTAAGTAAGATAGTTTTAAGAGTTAAGCTTTGTAGTCAGTCAATAAAGAGGATTCAATAAAGATATTACAATTGCTATTTGGTGTCTAATAAAAAACTCATTTGGAAGAAAGATATTAAATGGCGACCGTGACAGGACCGGACATTTTTTTTGTGGTGTAGTTAAGCCCGGCGGTGTGGATACCTTCGATTTTACTTCTTAAAAAAAAAATACGAAAAAATAAAGCATATAGAATTATATATTCTTAAACTATTTACGTCAAAAGAAAAAACTTATAAGAATGGTACCTTTTGTGTTTTGTGTGTATAAATTGTGTTATGTTTTGAATTCAGAAAAATATACGCCTATGAACGTTGGAAAAAAAATAAAAAAAAAGGATAAAACGTTTATAAAATTATCAAATGTACTAATAGAATACACAAAAAAAACACGTGAGAAACAAAGCAAAAAGTTGAATGTTAAAAACAAACAATCTTTAACAAAGTTGTAGAAAATTGTATTTGCTACAAAATATATAAAACAACTTTTTTTTCTAAAATCTATAGTTTAGGAGCTATAGCTAATTTAATGTGCATCATATATTCTTAGCACTGAGAAAATTGTACTAGTTATCGTTGTCAGACTACAATACAATACAACTGTAGTAAAAAAATGAAAAAAGAAGTCTACAAATTGCAACACTTTTTTTAAAAAATCTACTACAAAAAATATTCTCTTGATACTCTAACCTTGGCTCAGAAAAAATGAATTAGCCGTTATTTTTTTTTTTGCGTAAACGTTTTCGTCACCCGCTCAAATTAAAAACGTGTGAAAACGGATATTTCGTCTTCTTAATAAATAAAAATTATTAATTATAATGGGAGTTTTTAGCATTTCATACATAGATCTTAGCAGAAAGCTTATGGAATGCAACAAAGATAGATTAAAATTGAAATTGTTATTGGAAAATACAAATACGAGTACGTTAACAAGTGAACTAAATATTGATTTAATTGTGAGTGAAGTGTACAAACGCTTCTATTCTCAATTTAAAAAAAGGTTTTATTAATGAATAATGATTATAAACCAACTGTTATATTGTGTTGTGATAATTAATTATTTGAAAAAAATATTCCATTTTGTTTGAACTAAATTAAATTTTATTGTACTTTTTTGAATTATAACATTTATTAGATTCTTAAATTTTTTAATAGTGATGATTTGAAAACTATTTTATCCTCGGGCTGTGGTTTTTAACTAATTAAAGAAGTACAACTAAAATTAAATTTGTTTTAACAAAAATTAAAATATTTTATTTCCTTATTTTTGTTAATAAAAAAGGTAGTTGGAATCCAAACGAACAAAATCGCGATTTGAAGATAAGAACTCAATTTGGCTCGAGGGAACATTTAACATTGGTTTTGATTGTGATGAGGACGAGAATGACGTGACACCTTCAACTAGCCATAAATCTGTTCGACCGCGAAAATCATTTAGCGAGTGTTCTGACCGCGCTTAGCGATATACTCGTAAAAGGGAAGAAGTGCGTGCTTTGTTTCCCCAAGAGGTTATCAACTTCGCTTCTTCCATTGAATTAAAGTCAGATGAAAAAATTTGTAAAACAAGAACATGTTTACAAAGTTAGAACTTACTAAAGAAAAATATGAATACCTTATGCACTTTTTAAATGTCATTATATAGGAAGAATGGCCTTAATATAATCACAATAAGAGTTCTTTTAAAAAAAATCAAAAAAGCTGATTTTTTAATTATTCATTTTTTTGGTTCTAGGGGGAGGGGGAGAGTCAGTAGGTTGAAATGATTTATAATAACTTGTTATGAGTTAAGCTGTCATCCCTGAAAATTTCATCCAAATCGATTGAGTGGCTCAGTTTTTATTGAATTTTTTCCGCACTCCCATACAAATTTCCCCACTGTGCGCCGTCCTGTTGGAACCATATGTCCTCTAAGTCCATATCATTCAATTGGGGCCAAAAATATTTGGTTATCATTGAACGGTAGTGATCCCCATTCACAGTAACGTTCCGGTCTTGATCATCACGGAAGAAGTACGGCCCAATGACGTCGCCGGCCTATAAACCACACCAAACCGTAATTTTTTCGAGATGCAATGATGACTCATGGAGTATGTGTGAATTGTTACCTGACCAATACCACATATTTTGTTAATTGACGAAACCATTCAGCCTGAAATGAGCCTCATCGCTGATGATTATTCGATGAAAATCCGAATCATTTTCAAGTTGTTGCTCAGCCCAATTCACGAACATACGAAGCTTCTGGTGGTCAAGCGGCTTCAGTTCTTGCGTCAATTTAATCTTGTAAGGATGTAGGCCAAGATCTTTTCGCAAAATTCGCCACACTGACGTCACAGAGATGCCCAATGCTTGAGAATGACGTGTGAGAGACACATTTGGGCTTTCTGCAACTGAAGCCTCAGCGGCAGCAATATTCTCGACACTACGGGCACTTCCTTGTCTCACTGGCACGGGAACATTTTTTTTTTTTTTTTTTTTTTCTTTTTTTTCAAATTCATTTTTATTTTCAATTTTCTTAAAACTATCTTAAAGCTAGACAAAAATTCATAAAAAACTAGCCTACTTATCAATATCTTAATACTAACTTACTGGCCCCAATCGGACGCTCTAAGTTAAACTATAATAACTTAATGATAATGCCTTTCGGCCTAAGAACTATCTTAATACTAAATCCAGGTCGGTTTTATTTTTTACCGAGAAGAATTTACAAAAACTCGGTATATCTGTCTTTATTTTTTTTGGTTTTATATAAAACTTACAAACTACATAAAACTAAATTAAAGCTAATTAAAACTAATTACAACCTACTTATAAGCTACTTATAGACTACTTACAAACTAGAACAGCCACAGCAAGCATTTCCCGGTTTTATAATTTTTTTTTGTATTTTTGTGGATTTTAAGATTTTAAATTTTTTTTTTTTTTTTTTGTTTTTTTTTTTTTTTGTGCCACCCTGACTGTCCCTACTTATAACTAACAACCTAAGCCTATGCAAGTCGGCCATTCAAAAGAAAATAGCAAGGTCAACTATTAAATATCTGAGGAACTTCATCTTCGTTTTTCAACCACCAGAACTGGTTCTCCTGCTTTACCCTATCTCTTCGGTCCCGTTCGGCCACAGTCCTACTGAACCGAAGGTGCTCAGCTCCGTCTTGTGCGAGGACGTCCCGACTGTACAGGAGCCGCCGATCTACAGTTCTCCGGCAGACGTGGTAGATTAGCGGAACCGCCGCTCTATCCTGGATCAACCCTCGACTGTCTAGGGGGAGGAATGCATCGGGCGGAATAAAGCCTCTTAGACGCACACTCTCGTAGTATCCGTTGTTGGGGTAATAAGCCCCGAAAATTAAGCTGTTAGACGAGGACATCGCTCTTGCAATGTGACCTCGAATAAGCTTCAGCAAGAAATTATCTATCCTGTTTATGTTGGCCCCGTTGTATAGAACCAGGTTGGAATAGTTATGTTTGTACTCCGACTCTGGTGTTCTGTGCAATCCAAGGCAGCGTCGAAGACACTGCCTCTCAAACACCCTAATCTTTTCCATTTGAGATGGGGCAACGTTGAACCAAACCGGGCATCCATAGGCAATCATCGGCCGGATGAGGGCCATGTAGCAAATCACCTTCACCCTGCTATCAAGCCGTCTGCTATAAAACAACCGTTTCGTCAGGGCAAAGGCTCCCCTAGCCCTGGCCAGAGCAGCATTTATATGTCTGTCGAAATACAAATACTGATCCATCCAGATGCCAAGGTACTTTACTACACTTTTACTCGCCAGTGGATGTCCATTTGGCCCTACGATCACCAGCTTGCGCCAGTTCTTTCTCGTATCCCTTCTGGCTCCACGCAACGGAGTCCTAAACAAGATAGTTTCTGATTTCTGAAAGTTGATTTTCAACTTCCAGTCATCGCAATATTGCTGAATCTTCTCGCAGTCACGCTGCAAAAGAATCCTGATGACCTCGACTTTTGGAGCTGTTCTGTACGCAATTAGATCGTCGGCATACGCAATTGCCTGAGTTAGACTACTTATCAGATCGCTGGTGTAAATGCTGAATAGAATCGGCGAGTTGACCGCTCCCTGCTGAAGACCATTTTTAATATTAAAGGTTGTGGCAGAAGTTACATTGCCACTCTTGACAACAAACTTTCTGCCATTGAGCATATCATAAAGCATATATAATAGTGGTTTACTAATGCCAAGTCTGGTCAGCTTTAGATAAAGACCCTCTAACCATACGGTGTCGAAGGCCTTCTCCAAATCAACCAGACAGGCACCCGTACACTGCTTCTTAGATTTGTTCCATTGGACATCAGAAACGAGTTTCGACGCGGCATGAATAGTGTCATGTCCCGCCTTAAAACCGAACTGATTGTCCGGTATGATATTATTGTCCTCTGCCCACTTAGACAGAGCTCTATTGATAACTTTTTCGAATACCTTGCTGATACTCGGAAGAAGACTTATCGACCGGAGATTCGCCGGATTGGAGTTGTCCTTTCCCTTTTTCGGGAGAGAATGCACCACAGCTGTCTTCCACCGCACTGGATAATATGCATTATTCAGAGCGTTGTTAAACAGAGTGTTATAAATGTCTACTGCTTCTTGAGGTAAATGTCGAAGTACAACGTTGGATATGCCATCGACTCCTGCTGACTTCTTCTTCTTTAATGAATCGAAGATGAGCTGGAGCTCAACCTTCGTAATAAACAGGAAACTGGGCCCATTTTGCTCGGCGATTATGGCGTTTGCCAAATGATCTTCATTGAACCCGGTGAAACCAAGGTTCTCTGATCGCCATTGCGTGATGTCATTCCGAAAGTAGAAGTGATGGAGCCAGGCTCTGTTTTCCAGGTCGTGATTCGGGCGAATGCACGCATTCACCTTGTACACTTTCTGGAAAGCAGCCCCCACAGCCTCCACTTTCTCCTGCGGATCTTCGACAGTAAACAGGTCATCGTCCAAGACGGCATTCTCTGGATTAATTCCTGCTGTCAGAAGTACGTCTCTGTTGTCCGTCGTTCTTTGAAGCTTGAGACACGGAAGATCGTTCTGATCATTCCTTCTAAATATCTTGTTAATTTGCGGAAACATGCTCGGGTCGCTAGCATTAACGGCCCGAATTTTGTTGTCCCAATACAAATTAATTGACAACCGATAGTTTTCTTTAATTAGTTGGTTGATGTTCTTGATCGACGACTTCAGTGTCCCAATCTCCAGATTGTGAGGGTCAGTAAACCGTCGGTACAAAAGTTTGAGTCTTGTCAGCAGTCCGCTTTTTTGTCTGTGTAATGCGTCAATGGTCGCGTTCCGGTACATGTCGGTTGCGTCCCGTTGCTTGTATTTCGGTATTGTTCTGTTCATTGTTCGTTTGATTGTCTCGTCCATTTGTTCTAAGTATTGGTCTATTTCGTTATTTGTCAAATTTCTGTCATTTGGTGGGGATATGTTGTTCGATCTAATTTCGGTCGTTAAGGCGTTGGTAAAGCATGGCCAGCGCACCTTACTGTAATTGTAAGTATGCACAGGTACATACTCATGCAGCTCCACGAGCTCGTTCGGAAGCTGTACTACGGCAGCGAGTCCGCAGTGGTTTTTTATCGTACTCGATCGTTCGTAAACAGTTCCTTGGTCTTTGACCCATAGTGTCAGTAATTGTCAGTCTTGCGTCTAATAGCAATAAATCCAGATAGGCACCGCTTCTTGGAAACGATGGCCGATCCGTGGCCAGCAGTTCTATACGATATTCAGCGTTATACTGACTCATCCAATTAAAAAGATGAATACCTCTCGGATTCTGTACTTGATTTCCCAAATCTAAGTGTTTGGCATTCAAATCACCGGCCATGAGAAAGAAATTTTCGTCCAAGCTCAAGTGTAGACTTTCGAAAAGTTTTTCAAGCTCTGTCAAAAAATCAGTTGGCTGAGGTGATTCCGGTGCATATGCCGCGATCACATACATTCGCTTCCCCTGTTGGAGAGGAATGCATACGACACACGCCTCTAACAGCCGAAATCTACGTAGATCACTATTATATATAACTTTATCATTTATGCCTTTTCGTATGTAGATTGCGACGCCTCCCCCTTGAGTGGAGTTGGGTCGATCTCTTCTAACGATATTGTAATTGTTGTTAGTCAATTTATGTTTCTGGTTCAGCTTAGTTTCGCTGGCCATAAACACATCTGGACTTTGGTCTTTCAACAATTGGAAAAGATTAGCTCTACGTTCGGTCCTAATCAGTGAATTTACATTCACAGCAAGGATCCTAAGAGGCCTCTCCGGCAGCGCACCTTTAACCTATAATTTGCGTTAGGCTAGGCAAAACAGAGTAGAGATAGTCTACCCTAGTCGCCTGCTCCTTTATCTGGTTGTGAAGTCCTGTCAACTGGCCTTGAATTGCCAGCAACATGCTTCTTATTTCGGCCTGAGCGTCCGGCGCCTTTGGCACTATGGCCGGTTGGGCTGCCTTAGCTGCAGGCTGTACCGTTTTTCCCCTTTTTGCCATTTTGTACTGTGCCTGTGGATTCAAATTTTTTCATTAGACGCTCAATTGTTGATCTGCTAGGACGATTATGAAGACCATAAATTGGACGTAGCGCTCTTAACGTTGAGGCCTCTGACTCCGAATTTCGGTAGTAAATTTTAATAATTTCGACTCGTTGTTGGCTTGTGTATCTTTCCATTATGAAATGGCAAACATTACTGAAAAGAAATGTCAAAAGAGATTTTTCAGAAGTAAATTGTTTATACAATATTTAACAAAATAAAATAATAATTGTTTCATTAAAAAAGTTATTAACGTTTTTATGAATCATAAACAATAGCCCTGTTTTTAAAACAACAATTAGGAACTATACCAGTTGTTGTTGTAAATAACATGCTACTACATGCTACGAAGATGAAAATGCACTTAAAAACAACGGTAATGTAAAAAAAGCATATTTTAAATGTGCAACTCAATTATTATTATTTAATTTCTGCTCTCGTGTTAGATACGCATTTTCGTGGCTCCCTACCTATGTTAAGATTACATATTTGGTTAGAAATGTTTCCCATCTTTAATATTAATACTGACTATTCAATTATAAAACCCATGAAGAAAGAGCAATCAAACATTATTTGAAATTGTTTTTACAAATACGAATTGAGGGGGCACTTATTAACGTTTTTAGTATAAAAGTCTTTGCCCAATTTTAACGATTTCTTGATTTCTTACACAATGGAGCGTATCATGTTGGCTTTATTTTAAGACCTTAAACTTGAAGATCGGATGAGTAGAACGAAAGTTATGTGTGGTTATTTTTATGGGACTGTTCTCAAAGATAGAATAAAACAGCACATCGGGAATATAGGCTAGTTTATATGGGATTTGATGGCACACAATATTTGCGCTAACACAAGACCGAAATTGAAAGCAAAATATTATTAGGAGATACTTTGTATGGGATTAATATAGCACGTAAGGGTTGCAATCAATGGTTCAGGTTTTGCTAGTTTTTTAATGGCTTTTTATTCAAAAGGATGTTATGAATCCAAAAAAAATTGTAGAACGTTTCTAAGTCGAAATCTTAGGGTTTGCGCAGCCAACCTAGCCGACTGAGAGGAATCGCCACTGGGACATACATATATAGATAAATTTTAATAATAAATAATGATATGATTTCTAACATAACAAAATGTTAATTTAACATTTTAAATGTTATGAAAATTGATATTTTTTAATGTTGTTTTAACATAATAAATATCAAATTACTATTTTGTAATTAGTATTTATTATTATTAATTTAACATTTTACTTCTTGCTTTCTAAGCTGTACAAAGGTTCTGTAACAATCGCATCGATAAAATCATTCCAGAAATGATAAAAATTGAAACAAAATACATGGGGTTTGCTCCATTTGTTAACGTTTCTTGGCCAATTCTTTCGATGCGAGAAATACAGAACGCTGGCTCACGCTGGAGTAAACTGGAAGGCAAGAAGTTAAATGTTAAATTGATAATAATAATAATTACAAAGTATCAATTTGATATTTATAATGTTAAAACAACAATATCATATATAAATTTGATATTTAAAAATATCAATTTTACATTAAAAATGTTAAATTAAGATTTTGTTATGTTAAAAAATCTTATCAATTTGAAATTTTAGATTGTAAATATGACATTAAAATTATCAAATTGGAGTTAACACGGGGCATTTCCCACGTATATGCTGAGGTGGCATATTAGTGCATACGACTACGAGGTAAATGCACTGTGTTGTATCAAGGCCAAATAGGAATACGATCTCCATCCGCTGTTCCCATTGGTGGGAAATGCTGATGTTACAATTTACCCTTGCATAGGCGGAGTATCATTATACTTCACTTTGTTATTAGTCTTTAGTCTTAGTCTGGACTTAGAATAGCGCAGAATAAAATTTAGAGAAGATTTATTGATTCGTGTTTTTTATCTGTAAGTCGAACCGTTGGGCCGGCCCTCTGGGCTGGCGTTCGCATTTTTTTGATATCCTCGCGAAGGATATCTTTAACTGGCGCCCGAGCAGGGACCGGTATTCGTTTCGTGTCCTTTTTGCTGAAGGATCTATGCCAAGGCCAATACACTCCTTCATAGTGAATGTCACTGTACCCATGGGAACACAGTAGACTATTTGTGGTACCTTGAGCATAAAACTTTCGCATACCCATGGGAACATGCGGATATCCTTAAACGCTAAAGGATACGAGGGTGGAGTTGTTCGTGCCATTAGTAGGTTTATTAAGTTAAACTAAACAGGACTAACACGGCAACCCCCCAAGAAATACCGGTTCTTTTAGAATAGAAAATTAACGGATTTAATTTTTTCTTGCAGAAATACGAGAATAACATTACTGAACGAATTTGAAAAAAAATTTTTACGATAACTATAAAAAATATATAAACGAATGATGAAGCTGCTGTAAGTGAAAGAAAAAACAACCCAAAAAAAGAAAAAAAGCTAAGTCTATCGTGTTGCTTGTGCTGTGCTCAAAATAAAGTTTTTCTTTGCAAGTGCTGTTGAACGGGAAATTTGAGTTTCTGAGGCTACCCTTTGGGCTCAAGAATGCCCCTGCGATTTTTCAAAGAATGATCGACGATGTCCTGAAACCTTTTATTGGAAAAACGTGTTACGTCTATATAGATGACATAATAGTTTTTGGCAAGGGACTAGACGATCATCTTGGGAACTTAGATGTGGTGTTGGCCCGACTCGGTGAGGCGGGTCTGAGGGTCAATCTCGAGAAGACCTATTTCATGCAACAACAAGTAGAATTCCTAGGGTATGTTGTCTCAGCTGAGGGTATCCGAGCCGACTCAAAAAAAGTTATGGCAATTCAGAACATGGAACCACCCCAAAACTTGAAGGAACTCAAATCATTCCTTGGCCTTACTTCCTACTATAGAAAATTTATCCGCGACTATGCGAAGGTTGCCAAACCATTGACGAATCTCACAAGGGGAGAGAATGCGCAAATAAGAGCCAACCAATCTAAGAATGTTCCAATCGAATTAGGTGACGTTGAGCTCAAAGCTTTTAATGATTTGAAAATACTGTTAACATCTTCCGAGGTTTTAGCCTTTCCCGATTTTGAAAAACCCTTCACCTTAACAACTGATGCATCTAATTATGCGATTGGAGCCGTTCTATCGCAGAATGAGGACGGGAGAGACCGACCAATTGCATTCATTTCTAGGTCACTGAACAAAAGTGAAGAGAACTTTGCCACCAACGAAAAAGAAATGTTGGCCATCGTCTGGGCCCTAGATAATCTTCGGTCCTACCTTTATGGGGCCAAAAAGATACGCATTCTGACGGACCACCAGCCTCTTACATTTGCTTTGGGTAATAGAAATTACAATGCCAAGTTAAAGAGGTGGAAAGCAAGAATCGAAGAGTACAACTACGAGTTGGTTTACAAACCCGGTAAATCAAACTATGTGGCTGATGCTCTTTCAAGGCTTAGAACTCAGGTGAACCGTTTGCAAGACTCAGTAAATGAATCTAGGTCAAATGGAAACACAGTATATGAGCCATCTATGTCTCGTTTGGTCAATGCAGGTTCAGAGACCGAAACCGCGTCCTCTGAGAGCGGATCTACAACAGAAACTGCTGGTAGTGATCAAAGTGGATCTACAACGGAAACTGCTCATAGTGCCCAACAAGATGCATCCGACCTCATACCCCACGTGCTCGCGCCGATCAATGTCTTTCGTAATCAGATTATCTTTAGAGCAGACAAGGGCTTGGAGTGTTTCGAAGAACCACATCCTGGCTATTGCCGGCATTATGTTGTTATTTATGGACACGATAAAGGACCATTGACCCAGTTGCTGAGGTCCAAGCTAAACCCAAATGTAGTAAATGGTATTAAAATGCCAGAATGCTATTTAGGGATCCTGCAAGAGGTCTTTATCGAACATTTTTCGAAATACAAAATCAGGATCACGCAAAGAGTGGTCGAAGACGTGAAGAATGAGAACCGCAAATGTGAGCTGATTATGAAAGAACATAGAAGAGCACACAGGAATGCCAGGGAAAACAAGGAGCAATTACTAGAAAATTACTATTTTCCTGGCATGAATAGCCTCATAACAAAATACGTGAGAGCGTGCGAAATATGCAACACGAATAAGTATGATAGGCATCCAAACCGTCCTGAATTTCAACCTACACCAACCCCGCGTTACCCCTGCGAGATTCTTCATCTGGACATACTTGAGGTGCAGAATGAGAAGTTCATAAGTTGTATAGATAAATTCACTAAATTCGGGAAACTTTTCCATATAAAGAATAGATCAGTTCTGCACCTTAGAGACAAAATTATTAAAGTCCTTCACTATTTCACAGTTCCTAAAATACTTGTTACCGACAGTGAATGTAGTTTCGTTAGCCCAATTATCGCAAATTTTATCGAATTACTAGGTGTAAAACTATACCGAACCCCCGTAAATCGATCAGAAGTAAATGGTCAGGTAGAAAGGTTCCATTCAACGATCATTGAAATTTATCGATGTCTCAAAGTCGAATATAAAGATTTGCGCTTAAAGGAACTACTAAACATTGCCGTTGATAGATATAACAATAGTATCCATTCAGTTACCAAACTGAAACCAACAGACGTGTTCTTCGACAGATCTCCAAGAATTAATTACCAAAATCTTACAGACTTTAGGAAAAAGATAAACCATGACCTCAAAGCCGAGATCAAGAGAAAGCAAAAACAAGGAAATCATTATCGGAACAAGAATAGAACTTCTCCTAAAAAATATAAAAAAGGAGATGTTATATACACGGCATCAAAAGGAATTAAGGCAAAAAATAAGCCTTTATTCCGAAAAGATATTGTGGCAAAAGACAACCGTGTAACAGTAACAACCAACACGGGCAGAAAAATTCATAAGACCCATATTAAAAACTTAAACCAAGGTAATACGTAATGGCTCCTCGATAGTATAGTGGTCAGTACACCTGCCTGATATGCAGGAGGCTGGGGTTCAATTCCCCATCGGAGAGCATAAATAAAAAAATACCTAGTTTAATTTACAATATATATATGTATAGATATATATATATATAAAAAAAAAAAAAAATACAAAAAAAAAAAAAAAAAAAAAAAAAAGGCAGTGGCACCAAGCACCCCACCCCTTATAATGTATCATACACGAAAAATTAAAATCCTTTTTGAATTCACTTAATCCTTGCACAAGCTCAGAATGCACCAAAGCACAAGCAACAGCACCTAGCTACAGATATCAAGATTAATGTAACTAAATTACTCAATTGATTTTAATACTACGGAGTGATGTAAAATAAAAGTAATAAAATGCTAAAATACCTTTTAATGTAATCATGCTTAAATTGTACTAAAAAAATCATTCAATTATATGTAACTTTATTATAAATTCAATCATAACTGATCTACTCAATCCATTGTAATACTTTGAAATGACATGAGGTAAAATTGAAATATTACAAAAATGTAAGAGAAATACTTGTATGTATGTAATTCAATTTTTAATCTTTTCTGGTTTATCGAATATCCTAATGTTGAACTATTTGTATTAATAATTAATTTTAGTTTTAAATTTGTTTAATCAATATCTAATGAATATAGTAAATCATAAAAGTATCTAAAATTGTAAAATAACTATTATTTTATACTTAATTCTCTTTTATTCATAATTTTACTTATCATATAGTTTTATCCTTATTACCGCCGTGCAAGGGTTCAGCATATTCGAATACAAGTCTCCAATGGTCACCATCAAAGAAGGGCAAGGCTGGATCATCGATGGACATTTCAAATTAATACACGTCATCCGCCTGGATAAATTTGAAGCACTTTTGGACAAAATGACGGAAGTCGTTGAGGTCGAAATCTCTCAGCTCGAAAAGAAAATTGTTGCACGTCATCACCTTACTCAACTCCACGAACGTCTTGATTCGCTGAAAGGGAAAACTCATAGAAAGGAAAGATCAATCAACTGGATCGGATCCGCATGGAAGTGGCTGGCAGGTAACCCCGACGCAGCCGATTGGGACAAGGTATTGAAAAATGAAGATGATATCGTCAGCAACAACAATCAACAGTACAAGATAAACGAAAGGGTCTTAAAAATAACGGAAGACATCACACAAAAGATTAACTGGGTCATCAACAACACTGCCAATCAAGTAGCTTCATCCAACAGAGCCATGCATGAGCAAAGCATAATAGATGAACTCATGATTATCAAAGAAGAGGTCAACGAAATCGTTCGTGCCTGCCAAATGGCGAGGAATGGGATCGTCAATACCAATCTCCTGGACCAAGAAGAAATCAACAGGGTCATCAGCGAAGTTGAGACGCTACCATACGCAAACGTGGTAGAAGCGTTACAATTTGGCAAGCCGTCAGTCTTCACCAATAATTCCATGCTGTTATATGTCCTTTCAATGCCTAAGGTTAGTGAAACTGAATATAACCTTCTACTGACTAGAGCATCAATAATCGAGGAGAAACAAGTAGATTTACCTTTCACTAAAATTTTGGCGAACCATGAGGAAACCTACGGAGTAACATCTAACTGCCTCAATATCGGCAATGTTACAGTTTGTGACGAAACCTCCTTGGAAAAGCTAGATGAAGACGGTTGCATCGTTCGATTACTGAAAGGAGGTCATGCTAGTTGTATAATGCGTTCCAACCCGGCTGTAATAATAGAATTCATCAAGGAAGACGCCATATTCGTGACGAACTTCAAGGGAGAATTAATCAGCAAAGGCATCCCAAAAGGACTTTCTGGCACTTATCTGATTCAACTTTACAACGAATCAATTCAACTCAATAACAGGACATTTACTAGCCTGACAACCACCTCGCTTCAAGCTCTACCACCAGTCCTAACTAATACCACCACAGTTGAACATAAGATCGACATCGAATACCTCCACAATATGAGCATGAGCAACATAAAAATCCTGAACGGTCTAACGAATAAGTTGAATACTTACACCTTCGCGGATATGACGATCCTTCTAATGGTTGCAGCTGTAGTCCTGATAGTATGGTGCAAGATATATAGGAAAGTTGACTTACCTATAATACAACTACCACCACCGACAATATCTTCGCCTAACATCTCACGTTAAAGTTGATCTACGGGACGTAGATTTTCAAGGAGAGGGTAGTTAACACGGGGCATTTCCCACGTATATGCTGAGGTGGCATATTAGTGCATACGACTACGAGGTAAATGCACTGTGTTGTATCAAGGCCAAATAGGAATACGATCTCCATCCGCTGTTCCCATTGGTGGGAAATGCTGATGTTACAATTTACCCTTGCATAGGCGGAGTATCATTATACTTCACTTTGTTATTAGTCTTTAGTCTTAGTCTGGACTTAGAATAGCGCAGAATAAAATTTAGAGAAGATTTATTGATTCGTGTTTTTTATCTGTAAGTCGAACCGTTGGGCCGGCCCTCTGGGCTGGCGTTCGCATTTTTTTGATATCCTCGCGAAGGATATCTTTAACTTTGGTATTGATATTTTAATATTATTATGATAATTTCAACTTTTACTTTTTTTTACATTTTTACTTTCTTACATAAATGTCAAAGCGGTATGAGTGGCATATCAGTTGTAATATTTTTATTGTTGGACGACTTTTATGACCTAAAAATGTTAATTTTCCCTTTGTTTTATCAAACTTTTTTGTCGGTGTACCGCCAACGTTCCGTTTGCGTATGAGGTAAAGTATCTGGGAATGACTAGACGTGAAATTAAAATGAAAACCGCTCGTAAAAATGAAATGCGAAGTATTAAAAAGTCTATTAAGAGATATGAACTGGCTACTCGGTTTATATTCAAAGCTAAGTATTGAAAATAAGTTGATTTTATACAGGCAATTACTTAAACTTGTTTGGACTTACAGTATACAACACTGGAGTTGTATTATACGTTTATAAGAAACAAAGATCTTTACAGGGATCTCGGGATTCCTACGTTTTGGGACGTAATAAAATGTTGCCCCGAAAGCATAGAAATCGCTAATTCAACGATTATTGAAAATATTGACGAGTCGAATTTAGTAAAAAAAAAAACCTTCTGACTTGGTGCGGTGAACAGAAAACCGAGCACCAACTTTCACCTGAAATACGATTCTTAACTTCGTAAAAAATAAATTGCTAGATAAGTTTAATTCTGTTGCAATCGGGAGGTGGTTGTAGTGTAGGAAGAACCTCATATACCTATGAGCACGCGTTTTTCGGTCCTCATAGAGCCGTATGCAGGTCTTGCACCTACCCACGGAAAGAAAATTAATACAAATCCTTCACTCTCCTTCAATCAAACGATCCCGTTTTGGGTCCGCAAACGTAGTTAACAACGTAAGAACGACAAACCTAGTGAAAACAACAAGTATTAAAAGAAAATATCCTTATATAGAACAAACTGAAACATGCAATGACATTTTTTTAATGATCTAAGAAGTACCGACATAGTTGGGCCAGTCTGAAAACAGTTTGATTTCCCAGTTTGGGTGTCCTTGGTTAAGAGAGAGTTGTTCCCATTTTTGGACTTCGAAAAAGAGCTGTGGGTGGTTGGTGAATAGCACAAATATTTATTATTTGAGTTATGAGCCTCATTAACTTAAGAGCCGTTTATGAGTGCTTATTGAATACCACCCTTAGACTCCACCAAAACTTTATTTTTGTGTGGGCATTTGGATCCATTTAGATATTCTTAGGCTATGCACTAATATTGTATTTTCCTAAAAATATAGGTTTTAAATTTTTGGCACTTTATCCCTTTAACACAAGGAATCCGCATCATGTGTAGTCTTCCATCACAGTTGTTATAAATGTAGCAATTTTTTTCCTTTCATCATACCTGATCCTATCCATCGCTTCTCCTTGATTGCGGTAATGTCTGCCTTATACCGCGTGAAAACAGACTCAAGGTTTTGAGTTGGACCTGGGGTGTAAAGGGTTCTTACTTCTTTTTCTCACGCTTCAAGTACATATTCTCAATGTCAATATCATTATCTGACGCTCCTTGTGTTTCTGTCATAATCGATTTTCGTTTACGTGGCAGGAAGGCTAACCCGACGACACAACTGCTAAATCCGCAAGCCCAGATCTTTAGTAAGCCTTCGGATACACAAAAAAAAAAATTGATGAAAACACTGTAAAATTAAAATTTAAAATAAAATAAATAAAAAGTCGTCCAACATTAAAAGTATCACCATTGACATGTTAATCATATCGTTTTGACATTTATGTAATGTTTATTTGAAAGTTGAAATTATCAGAATAATATTAAAATATTAATACCAATTTGATAATTTTAACGTAATATTAAAAAATAAAATTTCAAATTGATATGTTTTTTAACATTACAAAAATGTTAATTTAACATTTTTAATGTAAAATTGATATTTTTAAATATCAAATTTATATGAGAAAATTGATATTTTTTAATGTTGTTTTAACATTGTAAATATCAAATTGATATTTTGTAATTAGTATTTATTATTATCGGTGGTTAGATGTTGTAGGAACTGGGGCCTCGTGCTGTATGTTTTCCTACATATCAAGTGCTTACATTACCTCCAGTTGGTAACCGCCGGATACTGGTCTTGGTTTTATGTCATGTCTTGCTAAACTTGTAAGTGTTGTGTTGATCAAGGAAAGAATTGCGAACACCAAATCCATGGCCCTTCAGATTGGAGGTTAGTGTGTTGGGCTAACGACCCCGCATCAGAAAAAAATCAATTGTTATGAAAGAGAAGCGAGAAGCCTCGGATAACGACCCCCCTCAAACAGACCCGGAACGAAAATGGACTACGACATACGAGTATGTACCTGGAATGTAAGGACACTATACGCCAGGTGCTACTGAAAAACTTGAATCCGTCCGCGCGCGGCAGAAGGCAGATATTACCGCGATCCAGGAGAACATCTCATCTCTTTTAAAGAGAACATGTTCTCTTTTTTGACTCCGATCTTTCTTATTCTTTCTTTTTTCATGAAATTCTTTTTTTGTTCTCTTTTTCAATTGTGTACTCTTTTTTCTTTTTCCTAAAAATTTTAGTATTCATCTGCAAAAGATTTATCTTATTCTATGTTCCCACCGGAGCAAAATCTCGGATTTCAGTCCGAATTTTCACATTTTCGCAAACAGTTTTGAGATTCCGAAATGCGGGATTTCGTTAAAATCTCAATGAAATCTTGTAAGTATGCGAACTCTTCCTTATGAAGAGACGCATATTCAGCTTTTTGAAAAAAATTACGATCTTTCAATCCAAAGGTAAAAAAAAAAAATATTATGTTACTGTATTTGACATTTGAGTGAAGAAAAACACAAACACATAAGCACACAATGGTAGTTGTTTGTGTTTGTATCAGACGAAATCTTGGTTTTGGCAGTGTGAACACCAATTTGAAATCTTAAAAGTTTTCAGCTCAGATCTCGGATTTCACTTTGGTGGGAACATAGTATTACTCACTTTTCATTAATGTAGGTACTTTTGTATTGTCCCCTTAAATAAAGCATTAACACACTGAAGTTAAAACCTACATTTCCTGAATGTAAATTCATGAACACGAACAAATCAAATCAATATCAATATCAATATCACAAAACTCACTACACCACCTCGGTACTCTTCTAACTCATCTAACATACAAATGTAGGCACAAGGAATTCATTATCGTTGTTGAAAAGAAAAAAATAATAAAAACTAGCAGCATCATGATAGGTTTTCTGTCAAAACCTTGCCAATGCCTAAAAAACATTTCGATGTATTACAGATCAAAACAAATATCTGAATTTAAATATCAATGTCTTATTATTGTGTTATGGTTCCTTTTGGATCCATCGACCAGTTTAAAAAACTGTTATAATCTAAAGCAGCGTCCAATAGGACTTACTAGATTTTGACAGAAAGCCGACGATATATCAGATTTATTTAAATAATATAAAAAAAAATCTATGATTAGGTACAAGAGAAAGGAGTTGAGCAAGCGGAAGTGTGTTTTTAATCAAAAGCTACAAAGGAAATATGGTTTCAGCGGGAGGAGGGGGGGGGGGGGTTCTTACAGTAGAAATTTGGATTTTCGAAAATGTCCCCTTTTCAGTGATTATGAAAAGAAAAGAGACATTTATTACAGCTGTCATTAAAGATTGCACAAGCTAGGATGCGGATTCGTCATGGAAAATTGACTTACTCGACCAATCAGCGATCGCCTGGCTGTGATCCGCATTAAAGCTACCTTCCAAAACATCAGCCTAATATGTGCACACGCCCCTAGCAATAAAGCTGAGGAGTCTAACAAGGAGGAGTTTTACGACCTTCTCCTGGACCTAGTCCTGGAGCAGATAGTTCGCCAGATTTGTGTTAACCTGGAAGGCACTATCTTTAACAAGGCTTCGTAACTGCTTGGCTATGCGGAAGACATTGACATCATGGGCAACTCCAAGCTAGCTGTACTAGAAGCATTCACAGCTATTGATGAACAGGCGAAACGCGTTGGTCTTGAAGTGAATGAGAACAAAACAAAGTATATGCTATCAACAAACAAAGCTTCATCTATCCATCGCCTAGGACAAAACATCACTGTTGGTAGCAGTAATTTTGAGGCAGTCAAGGAGATCACCTTCCTTGGAACAAACATCAACCCCATGAATGACACCTTAGTAGAAATCTGACGAAGAATTACCCTAGCAAGCCGCTGCTACTTCGGTTTGGCCAAATAAATGGGTTCAAAACTCCTTTCCCGAAAGACAAAGTGCACGCCTTATAAAACGTTAATTTCAATAGTTCTATTCTACGACGCCGAGTGCTGGACGATAAGTAAGAAAAGGGAATTGATACTGGGAACACAGAAAAATTCTTCAGTGGATATTTGGTCCAATATGCGAGGAGAGCGAATGGAGGAGAAGATTCAATCATGAGTTATTCGAGCTGTACCGACATGTGGGTGTAGTCCAATGAGCCAAAACACGTCGACTGCACTGACTCGGTCACATGAAGTGATTGGACAATAACGCTCCAGCCAAAACATCTTCGGATCCCAGCCCCCAGGTTCGAGATGACCAGGAAGACCATACCTCCGCTATAGAGACCAGGCGGTTTCACTGGAGGGAGCGGCTAGGGACCGCAACCAATGGAAGACCGCAATATCCCAGGCAGAGTCCTTCCATGGATCAATTTAAGTTAATATTCCATATAAGAATCGTTAAGGACTAACTACATTACTCTCACTTTTGTACAAAAGTGAAAAAATGCAATTATATGCTAGCTAGTTATGCCTTTACATAAAAAAAAACTCATGCTTAACAAAAACCTTTTAATTGAATTCCGAATAATTTTGTGAGTGACTGTATTTCATTACAGAGGGACACAGCTGTATATCTAAAACGAAAGAGCTCACAAAAGAAGGCAATCATTTTTTAGGTTTGCCACTAACATTTTATAAAAACTATATTTTTCCTTACAGAGGGCAACATCTGTGCATCTGTCATAAGCAGAACGAAATAGTTCATAAAAAAAATTCAATAATTTCTCTAGGTTTTCCTTAAAAAATTTATTTTATTCTTTCAAAAAAAAAAGGTATACATATAGTTTTACATTTGACAAAATTCTTTTTGATTGGTAATTAGAATAATTAAACGAAACATACAAGTTATAAATAATTTAATTATGAATTACAACCATTTTCGAACAAATTTTTCGTTGAAAGGCATTAGTTAAAAATCATGTTCTTTTTTGGTTTGAGGCAAAAAGTAAACAAACTAAATAACACATAAATTAATATAACACATATTTGAAAGTGCATTCATTTTGTAGCGTTATTTTGCTATATAAAAACGAGACAAGTTGCAAAAATAAACAAAAATAGTTAATGCATTCATTAAAGTAAAACAAATAAAACACAAACCCCTTCAAGAAACACATTTATCGAAAACACATCGGCGAACCGCTTTATATTGTTAATCAATTTTGGGCTCTTAATTGGAAGTTCAATAATATTTTAATAATTTCTATTAATTATCTATCACTTTTTGATGAATGCGATTTTTTAAGTTCTTATCTGTTTTTAATCTATTGAGAAGAACGACGAACATTTTCATATGTTTGTTAAACCCGCTGCGGATTACTTACAACTAAAGAGAAATGTCAATTCTTGCTTCTGTGTGTAAGAAGCTTATTTAAGTAAGCCGTATACAAATGTTTTCATCTACATTAATAAAACAACTTGGACAGGCCTTAAACAGGTCTTTTCGCACTTAAGTATACAAGCCTTGTATATAACTTACAAATCTCAATTAAAAAGCCAATTTATATTATAATATTTATGTGACTAATTATTTTTAAACTATATTAGGCTCTTAGGCTCTTTTAGGCTTTTTTGGTCTGTTTTTGTTTTGAATGCAAATAAAAAATTTATTCCATTCTTCTCCCAACGTTTCGTAAGAATTCCTTACTTCTTCAGGGGATTTTTTTATTGAATCTATTAATTATAAATTAACAATGCAGTAACTTTCTTCAATTAAATTAATTACAAATCTTTTCTTACTTTTGTACTAAATCACATTATACTCGTCAATATTTCCTTCCATTATTGCATCATCCCTTTGACGGCACTGACACAAAGTTGAAAATAAATTAACAAATAAAAACAAAATAAACAGAAACAAGAAAAACTTTCAAATAGAACAAAATGACATGTAAATTATCACAGTTTCAGCAGGTACTTTTGACTATAGTGCTACAGCATAGCTTTGTTTTATACTGTCGGTGTCTTCTTTTGTGTTCATTGTCCGTTTTATTTTTTGCTGGATACAGGCTCTCCAATGTAAGCCGGGTGTTCAGCTTCCTCTCTCTATCCAGTATTTTTACCCCTTCGAAATCCACCGAGTGTCCACTTTGTGCTATGTGTTGCGAAAGCCCTGTTGTCTCTTTTCTCTTTCTTACGTCTGCTTCATGTTCCGCTATTCTTGTCCCTAAATTTCTCTTTGTTTGCCCTATGTATACTTGACAGTACTACCACTTTACTTCAATTGAAGTAGATCTACTTCTTTAAAAAAAAAAAAATAAAATCTACTTCCTACTTCGCACCATCACCAAATTATTGAAATCTACTTCGTTTTAGAAATTTCTGTTTCAACTTACTTCAATTTTACATTAGTAGGTCAAATCTACTTTTTTTTCTCTTTTTAAATCAAGTATGAAGCCCCAGAACTTCCATTCAAATAAAAACAAAACTGACACAATTTTAATACAAAAATGAGCAATTTTACAAAACATAGAAACTCAACGCAGTCTTCTATTCATGAATCTTGTGAAAAGTTCGCTTGAGTGTGTGAATTTCAAATGTTTTTTTTTTAATTTTTGATTCACCCTTTTCTATTTTAATTGATGATCTTTGGTTTGTTTGCTTAACCCCTGACTTTAATAATTTTATTGTTCTTTTTATAAAAGAAAAATAGGTAAAGTACCTTAACTAAATAAAACTAAAAATTGCTATAAAACCATGATGCAAAACATACATGTAGAAATTAAGTATATTTTTTTTTAATTGAAATAGGTAAATATGGAAATATGAAGTCTGAAATATTTTCTTTTGTTTTGTTTTCAGTTTTTTTAATTTAAATTTTTAAAATATATAATATAGACTTGTAAGAAAAAAGTTAATTTTTAAATCTACTTCGATTTTTGTCAATCTACTTCCTTTTTTTCTTCAAATCTACTTCGACTTTTTTTCTCGAAGTAGTAACGCTGATACTAGATCACATTCTTCGTTCTCTTTTCCTTTGCATTTAATTTCATAAACTACGTTGTGTTGTTGTTGTTTTTGTTTTTTAGATTTGGTATTTGTAAAAATTGATTTAAGCGTTAGGTTTGATTTATGTGCGAATGATACATTCTCTTTTTTAGTAATTTTATGTAAATTTTTCTTGTCTGTTAGATTTGGAATATATGGTATAGAGAAAAACTTTTTGTCCCTTTTATCAACTATAGTTCTTGAATATTTGATATTGTCTTGATTTGTTTTTAAGTTTTCTGTTTTTTTCTTAATAGGTAGTTTATTATATAGTATGGGTAGTTATTCGTTTTTAGTATTGTTTTTATTTTTCTTATATTTTCTATTTCATATATCTTGTCGCTGAGGTCTAAGACTTTGTTTATGAAATTAAATGCAGTGTTTATTTTTTGTTTAATTGGTTGGGTGGTATGAAAGTTAATCATGCGTCCTGATGAAGTTGGTTTAGAATACCAATTGTATATGATTTGTTTGTTTTCTCTGTGTAATAGTAGGTCTAAATATGGAAGGCTATTATTGTGTTCGTTTTCTATAGTAAATTGAATTTTGTTATGGAATGAATTGAGAGCGTTAAGGATTGAGTCTTTTCTTTGATTTTGACGATAGCGAAGATATTAACGATAAATTTTATACGTATGCCTATTTTACCTAATTGCTCGACGGTGTCATCCAGAAGCTTATCCAAAATAACATCTGCGATTGTAGGAGACAGCAGATTACCCATTGGCATGCCATAAGTTTGCGTATAAAAGCTATCGTTAAACTAGAAATAGTTATTATCTCGCAGACACAATTCCAGGAGTTTTAGAAACTTTTGTTTTGGTATTGTCGTATGATTTTTTATTGTATCCCACTGTTTAAGAATATTTTTAATTGCCAAATAAGTAGGAATATTTGTAAAGAACGAAACCACATCAAATAAAACCATTACGTCATCATCTTCCAAAGCTACACTATGTAATTTTTCTTTTAGTTGGAAGGAATTTTTGATGTTGTATTTTTCGGATATGATGTTTTTAATAATATGTCCGATGTATTTGGAGAAATTGTAGCACGGAACATTCATTGATGATTATATTGGACGTAGTGGTAGGCCTGGTTTATGGATCTTTGGAAGTCCATATACTCGTAATTTCGGAGCTGTGGCTGCTGAGCAGTGTAAAATATTTTTCTGCCAGCGATCGAAATATTCGCTTTTGAAGAGTTCGTTTATGAGCGTGTTGTTTGTAATTTTTGTGTTTGATCGACTCTAATTGTCTTGTATGTGTTTTTGTCTTCAAGCAGTTTATTCATTTTCAGTTCATAATCGTTTTTGTACAATATTACTGTTTTATTACCTTTGTCTGCTTTTGTGTCATTTTAAAATAAATTTTTCATTCGGTGTATTCGGTGTACCTGCTGAAACTGTGATAATTTAAATGTCATTTTGTTCTATTTGAAAGTTTTTCTTGTTTCTGTTTATTTTGTTTTTATTTGTTAATTTATTTTCAACTTTGTGTCAGTGCCGTCAAAGGGATGATGCAATAATGGAAGGAAATATTGACGAGTATAATGTGATTTAGTACAAAAGTAAGAAAAGATTTGTAATTAATTTGATTGAAGAAAGTTACTGCATTGTTAATTTATAATTAATAGATTCAATAAAAAAATTCCCTGAAGAAGTAAGGAATTCTTACGAAATGTTGGGAGAAGAATGGAATAAGTTTTTTATTTGCATTCAATACAAAAACAGACCAAAAGAGCCTAAACAAATAAAAAGCCAATTAACTGGCTATTATTCAAAATTAATATTGAAAAACGGTTGACTTGTATATCAAAGCCATATTTTAGTTATATGCTAGCTATAGCTTACCAAATTCGAAAAATCGGACCTAATAAAAGTTAAATTGTTAGTTGGGTGGTGCATGCACCCTTCCAGGACATCTCCTCCATACTTGAAGAGTTCCGCAGGTAGGCCATCTGAGCCAGCGGATTTGTTGTTATTAAGCTTGTGGATGGCTTTCTTAATCTCTTAAGTACTGGGCGTTGGGACTGGATCTTCATTGACTGGTCTCATGCTTCTTTGTTCTCCTGTCGCTTCCTTTACAGAATGTCCATTGAGCAGCTGCTGGAAATGCTGCATAAACACGTCTACAATTCCCTGTGCTTCGGTGACTAGGTTTCCTTCGCTGTTTCGAAGAGCTTGCGGTTTTATAACCACATGCCAGTTGCTTAGCTATTTTGTAGAACTGGCGGGTGTTGGTGGCGATGCTAGACTCCTCGAGATACCTGAGCTTAGAGGCTGCGGATGCTCTTTTCTTTCTACGTAGGGTTTTCTTCTCTTTCCTTATCTTTTCACAGTACTCCTCTCTTGCTGGTCTTGTTAACCGTTGCAGCATTTGCATTCGTGCATTTTCCGTCTCCTGCTTTAATACCGCGCATTCCTCATCATTTTCTAGGTGGTTGATATCCTGTGATGGTCTCGGCTATCTTCTTAATGATGTCCCGATACAAGTTCCACTGGGGTACGGCAGTGAGTTTCCCGGTTAATTGCTCACTGTAGTCTCTGGCTTTCTTAGATGTGCTAATGCATGCTATATTGAATTTCTTCTTTTGGGTGGTCTTCGCTTTCTTTTCATTAGAGTGTCGAGCTCTGAACTTTGTCACAACAAGAAAGTGGTCAAAGTCCACATTTGCACCTTGGAAAGCTCCCACGTCCAAGATGTTCGATGCGTGCCTTGCGCCAATCAGCACATGGTCGATTTGGTTGGCGTTTCGACCATCTGCAGATCGCCAGGTTGCTGTGTGCATCCATCGCCTGGGAAACCTTGTGCTACTTATCACCGTATTACGAGCCGCAGCAAAGTTGATTAGTCGAAATCCGTTGTCTGTTGTCGTTTCGTGGAGGCTATGCCTTCGAACTAATCCGCCAAAGATATTTTCCTTTCCGATTTTAGCATTGAAGTCTCCAAGCATGGCTTTGACATCGTACTCTTGACAGGCTCCTTAGGCTCTGTCCAGGAGGTCGTAAAATTCCTCCTTGTTAGAGTCCTTAGCTTCATCGGTAGGGACATGTGCACATATTAGGCTGATGTTTTGGAAGGTAGCTATGATGCGGATCACAGCCAGGCGATCGCTGATTGGCTTAAAGTCGATGACTCTCAATCTGAGTCGATTTCTCATGACGAATCCGCATCGTAACATGTGCAATCTTTGATGACAGCTGTAATAAATGTCGCAATCTCTTCTTTTCATAAACCCTGATCCTATCCGTCGTATCTCCTGGATTGCGGTAATATCTGCCTTGGTAGGGTCGTTAGCCCAACGCACCAACCTCCAACCTGTAGGGACATGGACTTGGTGTTGCAATTCTATCCTTTATCAACACTCGCACTTACAAGTCTAGCAAGTCATGACATAAAACCAAGACTGGCGGTTACCAACTTGGAGGTAATGTAAGCACTTGATGTGTAGGAAAAGATACAGCCCGAGGCCCCAGTTCGTACAACATCTGACTTGATTCAACTTCTAAATTTATTTTTTCTCAATAACACTAAAACTAAACTAAACACACAATATTAAATCATATTTTATTGATCAATCAAAATTTATCTACAAACGTATGTAAAGCTTTTATTGATTCGAAAACATTTAAATACTTACTACTTTTTTATTGTATTATTTAATTTATTTTTGGTTTACTCTTCACTTTAATGTAGATATAACAAACTGCACTGAAGGTTATTCCAGAGGTACTAATGCTACAACTGCAATTGTTAGCTCCGTTCAACTTACAGAAATTGACATTTTAAAATATTTCACTTCTTATGTATCATTATCTAAATGATCGTGAAATTTAAAATTTTATTTTGATATTACGAGTATTATCAGTCCATAATATAAAAATGAAAAGAGATGTAAAAGGAAATTAAAATTTTTTGACATTATATAATGTAACTAACCTTAAAAATGTTGAGGTGATGTTTTTATTCCCATAAATAGGACAGATGGAGTCAATTTTTGATAAATTGATATGATGTGTGATTGGAAATGAATAAAATATCAAAACGATATACGTTTTTTTTTCAGTGTAGCAAGCTGTATAATCTTTTGCTCAACACCTTATGAGTTAAGCAAATCAAATCCGGATGGACGGTGCTAGTACCCGATGGTATCCATGGGAAGGTAAAATAACCACAATATACGTGTAGTTTTCGTTGCATCACTGGACATCGCCATGTTGATACCAATCAGTGACTAGCTGCTTACTACAACGCTACATTGGTTTGGTGTGTGTGGGAGAGCGCAAGAAAGTCTGTAAAATCTGAATTGTTGAACGGATTCTGATGAAATGGTTAAATTTTAAGGGTCAGTGTTGATTTTGAATGAAACACAAATCATTTTCGAAATTACTGCCATTTCTTTTTATTATGATGATATTGGTATGCTTCAATTATGTATGTAACAAAATGTCGACCTCGGCGGCACACCTCCATCCGATGGTCCAAATTTTCGATGACACTGAGGTACAATTGAGGTTCTATGCCATTAATGTTCCGAATTATCTCATCCTTTAGCTCTTTAATTGTTGCTGGCTTATCGACGTACACCTATTCTTTCAAAAACCCCAAAGAAAGAAATCCAACGGTGTCATATCACATGATCTTGGCGGCCAATTGACATCGCCATCGTCCTGTTTAAACCGCATATCCTCCACATTCTTATCTTCCAACTCGGGCCATAAAAAGTTTGTTATCATCTCACGATAGCGAACACCATTCACAGTAAATGCCTGACCGGCCTCATTTTGGAAAAAATACGGCCCGATGATGCCGTCAGCCCATAAACCACACCAAACAGTCACTCTTTGTGGGTGCATTGGATTTCGACATTCACTCTTGGATTATCATTTGTCAAATGCGGCAATTCTGCTTATTGACGTGTGCCTCATCACTGAAGATGATTTTCTTCGAAAATTGATCATCCACTGTTGCCATTTCTTGCCACCATTATGACCATTGACGACGCTTGAAATGGTCAAGAGCCTTTAGTTCTTGAGTCAATTGCACTCTGTAAGCATTAACATGCAAATCTTTATGCATAATGTTCATCAACGACGAGCGTGAGAGGTGCGATTGTTGGGCACGACGACGAGTTGAGGTGGACCACTATTGCGAACAGCAGCAATATTTTCTGAAAACTGGTGTTTTCACATCTCCTACAGACCCGGTTTCCGATTGTACGCACATTTTTACAATTAAATTGACTTAAAAATTCACGATATGCATTTTGATTTGAACGCCCATTTTAAGCCTGAATAACTTTAACGCGTTGCTCGATTGTGTATCTTTCCACGGTTCAAATTAAATTAGTCTGAAATTGAGAAATGTCAAATAAAATACAGAAAAAACTTTACGTTTAGATGTGGTTCACATTCAACTTCGGCTCTTAAAATTTAACCATACCTTACATATGTACATATTTTGTGAAAACTTGGCTAGGAAAAAAATAGTTAGAAAAAAGCTATTGAAATTTTTCAAAAATTTGAGAGTTTCGTTTGAATGAGATAATGTACAAAAATCTGAACAGATTTTAATGAAATTTGACATACATGTTTGAATTAGTCTTATAAAATTTGGTCAAGAAAAAATAATTAAAAAAAAAGTTGTTGAAATTTTTCTAAAATTTGAGGGTTTCGATATTGAGCTGAAATATTTTTTTTGTGAAATTTAAACTTTTTTATGTATATTATAATAAATATAAAAAAGAAATACTTCAAAAATGATATTAAAACGAACATAAAACAATAAATAGTATACAAAATTAAGCAGTAAATAGAAGTTATTATGCTAAAATTAAGTTTTTAGCGTCTTCACTAATTGGTAGTATTTTCTTTTTTGCTTGCGGCCTCAAAACTGTTATCAGTGGATCTGAGGATACGATGCATGGCATCTTCATTTCTTGAAATTTGACTGCGTTTTCTCGAATGAAAGCGTTTCATTTCATTCAATATTATTTGTTTTAGCAGGCAATAAATTTTGAGCTAATTATCAATTAGACGTGGTCGGTATTTAATTTTAAGTAAGAACGCAAATTATTCTTTTGATTTAAGTTGGATCTAAGTTTGATTAGACATACAATTAGTTCTAAGTAGATTTAATTAGATATAATATACATAATATACATATATGGCGTGAACATTACCGGCCCCTTTGGGATATGATGCCGAAAAGTTCTGTTTTCAAATTCAAATTTTACTTTTATACAAAGTTTAATATAAACAATTTATTAATTTATATAATTCAAAGAAAAGTTATAAAATTCAAAAGTTATATTAACAATTTATAAAAAACCATACATATGTAATCGAAGAAAAAAAGTTAAGAAAAGCTTGTAAAAAATAATATGGTAGTAGAAAAATGATGTGATTTCATCATTTTTTTTTTCAATTGATTACTTCTTGACAAATAATTTTATGTGTGCCTTTTAATTATAAAAAAAGAAATGTTTATAGAAACTTCATCTAAAAAAACAAGAAAGCTTAAAGATACTTCATCTAAAAGTGCTAAAAAGATTTATGGATATTCATTTGTTCCTTGGTTTAGTCATTTATTGGCAATCCACAAAGTTTGACTATAGGTCGAGTAAGCTAACCAAATCGCGTATTTATTGTTGCCACACGGAAAGAATTCTTAGATCAGATCACGAAAAATGAGCTGCAAATTACGAAAATGAATCCCGATTTATACCTTGTCTCCAGATTTCGTAATTTATGACTATTTGCTTGCAATTTGAAAAACTGAGCAATATTTATACTCAAAAATCGTAAAAATACTCTTAACAATCAATTATTCTATCGAGAGAAAACAAAAATTGCGAACAACAAATCGCAATTTGATTCAAATATTCCTAAATCGCACAGTTTGTAAATTTGCAAAAAAGATTTGTGATCACCACTTTTATTTCATGATATTGCGACTTTGAAAGATCAATCTTAACTCTACCCCCCCCCCCCTATTCTGCAGGTATACGACATTTAATTTAATTCATTTGAAATTCACCGTCTGGACTTCTTCAAGCGTGCCCGTGGTGGCCATGCAAAAGAAATCGAGTTCCATACATAATGGCATCAAACTTACTTTTACAGGAATAAGGAATTTCATTGATATCCAAAACCGTTTTTGTTTTATTTAAAAAAAACTTATTGAAAAACCCGATACTTTGATTTGAACTCACAACCCTCGAGTTGCGGAGCGAGCATGGCAACCACTTGGCCAATTTGCATTACAGATCGCTTGTGTAACTCGTTAATCATTAGATACGTACCATGTTGTGGTGCTTTATCTCTTCCAGAAGTAAATTGCGATAAGAAAGTCGTGATTTAAGAATTTTTTGTTGATGATTTGCAGTTATTCTCATGGAGTTGCAAATTGCGACAAAAATAACGTAAACCTGAAACTGAGCAAACTTAATTAATAGATATTTATCGCAAATCAATATTTGTATATGCTGTTTGTGAAATTATTCTTTTGGAGAGTAAATTACTCCTAAAAAGTTGTAAATTGCTATGAAAAGTACAAGCTTGAATCATGAATTCTAATTGCAAATCGCGAAAAAACAAATTTTGTTAATTGCTACGTTTTGAATGTTAAATTTCTTATATTAATTTGGGATCAAAATAACTTGATTTACGGATAAAACTTGACTCGAAAATTGCTAATGCAAATTTTGCAATTGGTGATTTTTGAATTCTTTCCGTGCACTCGCACTCTACCTTTTGGGCCAGGAAATACATTAACGATTCGTCCCCATACGCGAGTAGATGATAGATTTTCCTTTTTAATAACGATGATCTTCGGTAGAGTAATGCCATTTGGTTCTTTTTTGAAGTTCTTTGATATATTCTTCCTTCCAATGTTTGCTAGATTGATGCCGAAGTGATTTTAATTTTTCCCAGCGGTTTATCAGTGAAAGTGATTTTTCTTCTAGAGGTAGTTCAAGAAAGGTAAGAAGCGGACTTCCGGTCAGGAAATGCCCAGGATTTAACGCTAACAGATCGGTTGGTTCATTTGACATAGGAGATAAATGTAACAAGGTAGCAAAATATTCAAAAGTAATATTCGTTTGAGGTCTGATTTTCCGGAAATGGGTTTTAAAACTTTCAACATCGGCTTCCCAAAGGCCACATATATGTGGGGAACCTGGGGGGATAAAATTCCAACTCAAGCTTTGAACACCGTATTTAACAAGAGTTATTTCTGGTAGGGACGAAAGGAGCTTTTTGAAATCTCTTTTTAATATTGTGCCGGCACCAACAAAATTCGTTCCGTAATCTGAATAGATTGCTAGAAGAAGACCCCTTCTTGCAACGAATCTTGCAAAGGCAGCTAAGAATATGGCAGAGGAAAGATCACTGGCGGAGGAGAAAAATTACAACGCTCATCTGGCCTAAATGGTTTTTGTGGATCACACATGATTTAACAAGGATTTTGAGTTTAGTTTTCCAATAAACTTGTCGAATCATCCGTATCATCAAAGCGTTTCAACTATGAAGTGTTAACTCATGTATGAAACCAACTAAAAGTTATGTAAATTTTGCTCCATATGTCAAGATGGCGTTCACTGAACGAAAAATCTGCATTTGATAAACGTCCATGAACACGTAGAGTTTTATTGGAATCTAAGGTAAAATTTAAAGATACTATAGAAATTTTTAGACTGATATTGCGATTTGTAGATAAAGATTGGAATTCATTGAAGAAAAAGGATTGCTGACAAAGAGAACTAAGGCGGCGCTGAAAAAATTGAATCTCTGGTTGAGTGATACGACCGTTATCATAAGCAATTTCATTGGAAACTTTATACGGAGATAGCCGTAAACATGGAGAGAACTCTTAAGGCCCTTGGTAAGGAAGAAAATCTAGATAAAACATCGATAGGAGTAGTTACGGTGAAAAAAATAGAGACTGGTTTTAACTCAAAGTCCTCGGATTGTGGCTTGATGGCCACTGAGATTCTTTTTCACTAAGACATGGAGGGCCTTTCCACCAAAGATCACTATCTTTTATATTCGCTGGGGAAAGACTTCTCGTAGCAAGATCGGCAGAATTATCGCTAGATCTCAAATGATTCCAGTTCCGATTGCCTACATTTTCAATTATTTCGCTGGTTCTATTTGCGATTAAAGTCTTCCAACTACCTGGATGTTTTTTGAGTCATGATAAGACAACAGAAGAATTAGTCCAGAAAAAGGTTTGAAAATATTCCACTAGTATTTGTGGAAGGTAGTTCTTGACTAATATTAAAAGAAGAAGAGCCCCGCAGAGTTCTAAACGAGGTAAGGAAACAGATTTTACTGGAGCAACTTTCGGCTTTGCATACACTAAGTGCGAACTTATATTTCCATCTTGGTGCTGTAGCCATGGAACTGAACCTGCGAAGAAGGTGTAAACTCCGTCCATCTGGATATCTTAGGTAACTGGATATGTTTCTACAAAGGTTTTCCATTTGAAGAAAGTGGTGGACTCAATGAATTCATCCCACTTGGTTTCTTCTATTAAGATCTTTTGCATGAGGATTTTGGCAGTTACAGTAATAGGGGCCAGCCAATCTGCTGGATCAAAAAGTTCAGATATTACTGAGAAGACTTCTCGTTTGGTAGGGGTAGTAGAAAACTTGAGGGGCTGAGTAGTAAAATAGAAGAAATCTTCTTTAGCGTTCCAACGAATCCCCAGGGTTTTTGTGGTGTTGTCCGCATCGATTTTTGAAAAATTTTCGCTTGAGATATGCTGTAACGGTAGATGATCTAACAAAATGTAGGAATTTGAAGTCCATTCTCGTAGGGGGAAGCCTGCTGAATTGAGTGCTTCTATAACCTCAAGTTGAATACTTTTTGCCGTTTGAAGATCATGCGCACTAAAAAGAAGATCATCGACGTAAAAATCGGATTCAATTACGAGAGAGGATATTTATATGTATTAGACATCTTTTCAAAGTTGCTTGAGCGTTGTAATAGCTAAGTAAGGTGCACAATTCACCCCAAAAGTTACGGTGAGAAGTTCAAATTCTTCAAAACTTTCAACTGGTGAGGTTCTATATAGGATACGTTGAAATTTGGTTTGATCGGGGTATATTAAAATCTGGCGATACATTTTTTCGATGTCTGCATTAAAAGCATGCTTGAAAAATCATCACTTAATAGTAATTGACGATAAATCATTTTGCAGAGAAGGTTATAGTTATAGAAGGTATAGAAGGCATACAGTCATTAATTAATTAAGATTCATACCAGTGGACGTGGGGTTTGAAGCGTTAAAAACTACTCTCACTTTGGCAGAGTGGCTCTCTGGCTTGATCACTGCGTGATGAGGTAGGTAGTATGGTATTATGGCATTGTGACTTTCATAAGGAAGTATTTTACGCATGTGATTTAGAGTGCGGTATACGGTAGGTACTTGTGAATATTTGACTTGAAGATCAGAATTCTTTTGGAAGTTACATTCTGTTCGAACAAACTGTTGTAGTGCGTTATTTCTCGAATGCCCTAGATGAAAAGATGAGCCAGGCTGACAACTTATCTACCATCTGGAAGTCTATGATTAGTTTTTTCATAAAGGTCTTCACAGAATTTATCTGATTCAGAAGCATAGTATATTTGATCAGAAAGTTCTTCCAACTCCCAAAACTTTTTGATTCGGTCATCGAGGGATTCATTTGCCAAGATATGCGAAGTAAATGTCTGAACTGCGTTAGGGATCGGTCCTGAAAGAATCCAACCGAAGACTGTTTGTTGAGCTAAAAGTTATTCAGACATTTGTTTAACTACGTTGTAGATGATGCTTGGGTAGAGATCTGCTCCGCTGAGCAAATCAACCTGAGACAAGTTTTTGAACATTGGGTCAGCTAAATAGAGACCATTCAAATCATGGGCATCATTTAAAGAAAACGACATACTAGGTAGATTATTTGAAAGTTTTTTAAGGGCTATTGCATTCGCAGTTATGAATTCATTTGGATTTTCATTATTTATTATAGAAATCAGGCATTTTTTGTTTGATCTAGCTACTTGAGCACCACTTAGAGTTTGGATCGAAAAGCCTGAGGCTTTAGTAGGTATGTTTAGACGCTGTTGAGTCGCATCCATTACAATAGAAGACTCGGAGCCGGGGTCAATCAAGGTGTCCATTCGATGAATACCATATTGACCACGAATATCTACTAAAGCCATAGCGAGTAACACTCTTTGTTGAGCATGTCTATCGTATTACTACAACAACAAACATGAAAGAAATTATTTAAATAACACTAAAAACCAATTTTCTTATAGTCAAAGTAATAAACTAATAATTATGAACATTAAATATCTCGAAACAATTTTGTTTTCTTATCAAGTAAGAAGGAAATACACACATAACATATAATAATTTTCAGTCACACAACCGGGATCAACCATTTTCCACGGATTTTGAGATATGCGCAGAACTGAACAACCATGAAAACGCTAATTATATTACCTTCAATATGTGTATAGGTGATGAAGTGGACTGTATTTGAGACGTTGAATTAAAATTATTGGTATTTGGTTCTGGGGAACTGTGATTTAAATTGATGATATGCGAATGTAAAGTACTTGGTTGGCTACCTTGCCGAATAAAAGGTTTCGAATTTGTATCAAAATTACTAGAATTGGGAAAGGAACATTTTGATAAATGAAGCAGAGAATGGTGTCGTCGATTGCATGTACTGCAGGTGTATTTACTTGAGCAACTAGTGAGAACATGGTTTATAGATAAACAATTGACACACATATTGCTCAAGGTCTTTTCTCTCCAGCACGGGCATTTTTAAGAATTGTTAACATTGAGGGATATAATGCTTTCCAGAACACGCTTTACATGTAAATTCTTGTGCCTTAGTGTGAAAAAGATTAACACGATTTTGATTTCGAGAGTGAGATGTAACTGATGCAGAAATATTTTGCTTTGTGGTCATTCGAGGTTCATTCGACAAGGACGGTGACGAGGTTATATCAGAGTTGGATTTCAATACCGGGAACCTATTGCTTAAAAATTTGTCCATATCTTCCCATTTGGGAATTTCTGTTGTATTGGAAAGCGATTGCCCCCACAAAGCGAGAGTGGTAGGAGGTAACCGATTTAAATATGCAAAAATCCGAATCGGATCCCAATTTTCAGTGCATATATTTACATTGTGATTGAAGTGCTGACCTATAATCGTTTATGTCAGTTAGAGTAATTTAATTCGAATATCGAAACAACCTTTGTTTTGTTTCTTTATTACTTGACTGATTTATTTTAAATATTGTTTAGTTCATATTATGTTGCCGTTGGATAAATATCATATTTTTATTATTATTTTTCAATAAAACTTATTTGTTTATTTTTCAAAGAAAGAAAAGACTTATTATTACAAACTATTAACTTGGATTTTTATCATAACTGTGCAGAACTCAAATTCTCAGGTTATGGGCCCAGAATGAAAATATAAAAATTCAGTAAATTGGGTTGTAAGTGAATAAAAAGTCTGGAGAAATTTCTAAAATAATAAGTCTCGAGAATATTCTAGTTTAAAAAAAAAAATAAAAATGGCTGACGGTGAAAAAATTGTTTTTCCGAAGTTCGACGGAACAAATTTTAGTCAATGGAAATTTCGACTTGATTTGTTACTAGAAGACAAATCTTTGAAAAGATTTGTCGATGCTGGTTTGAACTCTTTGAAGGAAGAAGCAAAGACTCCTAGCGAAAAAAATCAATTGATGGCTAAAGATGCAAAATGTAGAAGTTTGATTGCGCAAACGATCAATGATGAACAGCTAACTTATATTATGGATAAACCTGATGCAAAAGAAATGTATAATGGACTATTGAGTATGTTTCAGCGAAGAAGTATCACAAGTCTATTTGTATTACGCAAACAATTAATGTCCATGAAATTTGATGGTAATGACATGCAAAAACATTTTTCAAGATTTGACAATATTGTTCGTGATTTACGTTTGGCGGGGGCCAAACCGGAAGAACAGGATCTTATTGTTAGTTTATTTCTCACGTTAAATGATAGATATGATGCTCTCATTGAATCACTCATCAGAATGGATGAATCTAAATTAACATTGGACTATGCAAAGAGTCGATTACTGGATGTGTTTGCTAAGCAAAATAGCAGTACAGGGCAAATTAAAACGATAGAAGCATGTGTAATGCAGGCGAAAAATCCTAATATCGTTTGTTTTAAATGCGGTAAAAAGGGTCATATTAAATCCAGATGCAGAGCCAAAGTCAAAACTTGGAAGGGAAATTCATTGAAAAATGAGTTTAGCGCTAACTATGCAACGATTGAAATGATTCAAAGGAGCATTCAATTTTATCTGCGATACAAGATGTTCAAAAAGAACAGATACGAGAACAAAAGATTGCTGTATGAGGAATGAATATGAACCAAACAGAATTTTTCAAAAAGAAGTGTTGCCGGCGAAACGCAATGACTCAATAGAAATCACGTTCACATTAGACTCTGGAGCAACGGATGATTTATGCAATGATAAACGATATTTCGAGCATTTGGTTGTCAACCAAACAATGAATATTTCTGTCGCAAAGAAGAATGAGAAAATCACAGCAACTCAACAAGGTGATATTTCAATCAAGACTTTTTATAAGGGTGATTCTTCTGTAAAGAAAATACCAAATGTATTATACGTTCCTGATTTAAAATGCAATCTTCTGTCAATCCGAAAACTAACGAAAAGAGGTTACAAAATTGTATTTGATGGTGATTATGCGCACGCATCCAAAAATGGCAAAACACAGTTTGTGGCGCGTGCAAGTGGACAACTGTATGAGGTGACTTTTCACGTAGAACATAATGTATTTGCTGGGATTGCAGGTGAGGACAATTTAAAAAATGTTTCACAGGATTTATGGCATTTTCGATTAAGCCATTTAAATGTGTTTGACTTGAAGAAATTAATCAAGCATAGCATGGTTGATGGCATCGACAAAATCAATATAAATACAGATGACAAATTTTGTGAATCGTGCGTTCTAAGTAAGCAAACACGACTACCTTTCGACAAAAGGGGTAATATACGATCGACAAGAGTATTGCAGTTAATACACACTAATGATGGATCATCATATTTTGTGACATTTACTGATGATTATACACGTGCATCAATGATTTATTTTCTGAAGAATAAGGGTATTCAGCAAATTTAAAGAATATGTCAACATGGCAGAAGCAATGCACGATAGTAAAGTTTCAAAAGTCCGGACTGACAACGGTGGTGAGTAAATAGTTAAAGATTTTAAGGACTATTGTAGATCAAGAGGAATTCAGATTTCCTACACTGTTGCTTACAATCCCAAAGTGAATGGTGTTGCTGAGCGATTAAATCGAAATCTTCAGGAAAAGGCACTCGCAATGTTAACAGCAAGTGGTCTAGATCGCAAATTTTGGAATGAAGCTGTTCTTGCCGCAAATTACATCAAGAATCGCTGTCCAACGAGCGCATTTGGGAAGCAATTTATTAATAAGACACCAGCTGAACTCTGGTATGGTCAACCGCCGAATATTTCAAACATATGGATTTTTGGTTCAATTTGCTACAGTCATATTCCATCTGAAAAACGGAAGAAACTCGAACCAAAGGCAAAGAAATGTGTTTTGATAGGCTACGCTTCGAACAATTCCTATCGACTTTGAGATATTGATAACAGTAAGCTGATCATTGGCCGAAATGTAACATTTCATGAGAAGTCAATTTTGAATCGAGTAAAAGTCAACGGTTTTTCGAATTCAGAGGCAGTTATAGAATTTGATAATTCTAATGGATACAATTCATCTATTGGGGCACCATCGGAAAACAGCACTGAAGAAGATGAATTTGAGAACTGCGATACCTAATATACTAACTGCAAAAATAAAATCCACAGTGTTAATACGGATTGCACTGGTAACATCGAGGCAGCTGAGACACCCAAGACATCGATTCGAAAAAGTGAAAAAGAACGTAAAAAACCAAATCGCTTGAACTTATTTGCGGAATCACTATTTGCTAACACAGTGACTTGGTCGACACATAAGCAAGGTACCATTAGTCAATCATCAATCCAACTGAAGCCGAATATGCAGCAGTCGTTGAAGCAATGAATGAAGCTGAATGAATCAAGCAATTACTTCGACAATTAAGCATTGAACCAAATGAACCAACGATTATTAACGAAGATAATCAATCGTGTATCAATGCATCTGAAAAACCTAAAAATCATAAACGATTGAAGCATGTAGCAGTTAAATACCATTTGGTTCGTGATACCATCGAAAAGGGGTTTGTTGAATTGAAATATATTCCTACTGGTGAACAAGCTGTGATATAATGACCAAAGGACTAGGCCGAATTCAATTCGAAAAACTTCGAATATATTTAAATTTAATTTAGTTTTGTTTTTCTGATTTTTATATTTTACTGCTCATAAATAGATAACGCAAATAATTATATAGTAGTACTCTTATAAAATTAAGAGGAGGTGTCAGTTAGAGTAATTTAATTCGAATATCGAAACAACCTTTGTTTTGTTTGTTTATTACTTGACTGATTTATATTAAATATTGTTTAGTTCATATTATGTTGCCGTTGGATAAACATCATATTTTTATTATTATTTTTCAATAAAACTTATTTGTTTTTTTTCAAGAAAGAAAAGACTTATTATTCCAAACTATTAACTTGGATTTTTATCATAACTGTGCAGAACTCAAATTCTCAGTTTATACTTCTTTGAAGAGTTCTTACATTCGAAGAAGCTTCATCCTTAAACCCAGAAAGATTCAATAAAATTTTTATTTGGCTATTTACCAAAATTCTCTTGTTCTCATACTGCGACCGCAATGCTTGCCATTCTAGATCGAAACTGGCATTGGTGAAAGGAAATTTACGAACTATATTGTGGGCTTCGCCACTTGTTTATGCTAGTAAATGAAATAGTTTTTCAACGGCTCCTAACTTGGGATGATTAAAGTAAACAGCTTTTAAAATACCGCGGAATGAAGGCCATGACACGTAATATCCTTTGAAAACCTCAGTGTCTCAAGGCGGTAACCTTAAGCATTGAGACACGGATGGTTTTTCCACTAAGGTGTCATTCGCATGACGAGATATTGACAAGGGTGTTTTCTTAACTTTGCTTGAAGTTCCAAAAAGAGTAATAAACAGGCTATTTAAGTTTTATTAGAGCTTGTTTACTTTTCCTCAATATTCTCAAAATCCTCTGTATCTTCTGACCCTACTGGGGATCGAATGTATTTCATATAACTTGATTTCGTACCAAACCATATACTTTTTAGCTCTTCCTTACTAGCTTCTAATGTACCTAGAGTACCACCAGTTTGTCGGCAAAAAGAATAAAACTGTCTAGCAAGGACATTTTAAATATTATGATAGAGTTCCGAAAAATATTTGAGAAACGTTTGAAAAATTTAGAAATTTACTCGAGCTATCCCGGTAGGTAGCTGGGAAATGAGTTAGATTACTATCCAGATAGGTGCTATAATAGTAAGATTGAATTCCGAAAAATATTTTTAAAAAATTGTATAGTTGTGAAATTAACTCGATCTATCCCGGTAGGTAGCTGGAAAGTGGGTTAGATTACTATTCAGATAGTTACTAAAATAGTAAGATAGAATTCAGAAAAATATTTATAAGATTTGTGTAATTTTGAAGTTAGCTCGAACTATCCCGATAAAAAGCTTGAAAGTGAGTTAGATTACTATTCAGATAGGTACTGTAATAGTAAGATAGATTTCCGAAAAATATTTAAAAAAAAGTTTGTGTAATTTTGAAATTAACTCGAACAATCCCGAATAGTAGCTGGGAAGTGAGTAAGATTACTATCCAGATAGGTGCTGAAATAGTTACATATAATTCCGAAACATATTTAAAAAATCGTATAGTTTTGAAATTAACTCGATCTATCACGGTAGGTAGCTGGAAAGTGGGTAAGATTACTATTTAGTTAGGTACTAAAATAGTAAGATAGAATTCCGAAAAATATTTAAAAAAGTTTGTGTAATTTTGAAATTGGTTAACTCGAACTATCCCGATAGGTAGATTTGAATTGTAGTACCTCGTGGCATGATAGTAAGTAGTAAGTGCGTTGGACTGTCATGCCGAGATCTGGGCTCGATTCCCAGCCGCTGCCACCTTAAAACAGAAATGTTTTTCCCGAGGAACTGCCTCTTGCGAGGAATTGACAAATCCTCCAAGAGTATACTTGTCATGAATAAGTGCTTCTCATCTAGCCGTTCGGACTTGGCAAAAAATTGTAGGTCCCCTCCATCCTTGCCAACAACACGCACACAGGAATGGCTGAGAGTTGTAAGTCACTAGGCCCTAGTTCTCCACGAGTTGTTGTGCCACCAAATTAATTTATTTACTTGACTCTGTAGGTAGCTGGGAAGTGAGTTGGTTTACTGTTCAGATAAGTACTGAAATACGAGTAGTAAGATTGAATTCCTAAAATATTAAAAAGAAGTAATTTTGAAAGTGGTTAACTCGAACTATCCCGATAGGTAGATGGGAAGTGAATGAGATTACAATTCAGATAGGTACTGAAATTGTAAGATAGAATTCCGAAAAATATTAAAAAAGTGTGAACATTTTTCAAATTTACTCGAACTAGCCTGGTAGGTAGCTGGGAAGTGAGTTAGATTACTATTCAGATAGGTACTGAAATAGAAAGATAGAATTCCGAAAAATAAAAATTTAATCTTGAACCAACGAATCAAAAGCAGTTGGGTAGCTCGAACTATCCCGATAGGTAGCTTGGACGTGAGCAAGATTTAAAAAAAACAACGCTAGGTTCTGTCTTAAAGCATAACAAAAGTTCCACTTAAAGCGCTGATTGTCTCGGTAAGTAGCTGAGACGAAATCCTTTTTTGTTTTTGATAGTGTATAATTAGTTTATAACAATATGAAAAAATCAACTTTGCAGCGACTGTTAAGTGGCGAAAACAACAAGAACTTTTAACAAAATATTCATCAATCGACGACTCAATTTCTCTTATTTTATATTGATAAGAACAGACACGAGCAACTATGGTCTTTCGTATTTCCTGCTCTGTCAGCAAAAAGGGCAGTGGCAGCATTTTTTTGTTTAAACAATTCGTATGATTTGAAAAGGAGTACAAATATGTAGTTCTCGAACCATATAAGACAGAAATGAAAATCCGTAACTTCATGTCACACGCAATGTGGGAATGTATATGTACATGTAATTAATAAAGAAATAAAATGTAAAATAAAACCTTAACCTTAACTTTAACCTTAACCTTAACCTTAACCTTAACCTTAACCTTAACCTTAACCTTAACCTTAACCTTAACCTTAACCTTAACCTTAACCTTAACCTTAACCTTAACCTTAACCTTAACCTTAACCTTAACCTTAACCTTAACCTTAACCTTAACCTTAACCTTAACCTTAACCTTAACCTTAACCTTAACCTTAACCTTAACCTTAACCTTAACCTTAACCTTAACCTTAACCTTAACCTTAACCTTAACCTTAACCTTAACCTTAACCTTAACCTTAACCTTAACCTTAACCTTAACCTTAACCTTAACCTTAACCTTAACCTTAACCTTAACCTTAACCTTAACCTTAACCTTAACCTTAACCTTAACCTTAACCTTAACCTTAACCTTAACCTTAACCTTAACCTTAACCTTAACCTTAACCTTAACCTTAACCTTAACCTTAACCTTAACCTTAACCTTAACCTTAACCTTAACCTTAACCTTAACCTTAACCTTAACCTTAACCTTAACCTTAACCTTAACCTTAACCTTAACCTTAACCTTAACCTTAACCTTAACCTTAACCTTAACCTTAACCTTAACCTTAACCTTAACCTTAACCTTAACCTTAACCTTAACCTTAACCTTAACCTTAACCTTAACCTTAACCTTAACCTTAACCTTAACCTTAACCTTAACCTTAACCTTAACCTTAACCTTAACCTTAACCTTAACCTTAACCTTAACCCTAACCTTAACCTTAACCTTAACCTTAACCTTAACCTTAACCTTAACCTTAACCTTAACCTTAACCTTAACCTTAACCTTAACCTTAACCTTAACCTTAACCTTAACCTTAACCTTAACCTTAACCTTAACCTTAACCTTAACCTTAACCTTAACCTTAACCTTAACCTTAACCTTAACCTTAACCTTAACCTTAACCTTAACCTTAACCTTAACCTTAACCTTAACCTTAACCTTAACCTTAACCTTAACCTTAACCTTAACCTTAACCTTAACCTTAACCTTAACCTTAACCTTAACCTTAACCGTAACCTTAACCTTAACCTTAACCTTAACCTTAACCTTAACCTTAACCTTAACCTTAACCTTAACCTTAACCTTAACCTTAACCTTAACCTTAACCTTAACCTTAACCTTAACCTTAACCTTAACCTTAACCTTAACCTTAACCTTAACCTTAACCTTAACCTTAACCTTAACCTTAACCTTAACCTTAACCTTAACCTTAACCTTAACCTTAACCTTAACCTTAACCTTAACCTTAACCTTAACCTTAACCTTAACCTTAACCTTAACCTTAACCTTAACCTTAACCTTTACCTTAACCTTAACCTTAACCTTAACCTTAACCTTAACCTTAACCTTAACCTTAACCTTAACCTTAACCTTAACCTTAACCTTAACCTTAACCTTAACCTTAACCTTAACCTTAACCTTAACCTTAACCTTAACCTTAACCTTAACCTTAACCTTAACCTTAACCTTAACCTTAACCTTAACCTTAACCTTAACCTTAACCTTAACCTTAACCTTAACCTTAACCTTAACCTTAACCTTAACCTTAACCGTAACCTTAACCTTAACCTTAACCTTAGATTACGAGTATTATATATTTATGCAAAACATACAAAAAATGAAATCAAACAAATGTTCTTACCATGTACATACTCGTAGTTTTATTGAAATTTTAAGTTTGAGGTTGTTACTGTAGAATACGGGAGAGTTGATGGATATGATGACGATGTTGTACTGCTGGTGGTGTCTGACGTCTTGGACTAGCGACGACAACGATGATAATCTGCTGAAGCGGTCTATCGTCTTAGACTAGCGATGAATACGATGATGATGATGATAGCGTTGGTTGCTCGTTGTAACTTGGGGCAGTCGTCTTTGGATTACGATGTTGCTGGTGGTGATGAAGACGTTGATATTGGCGGTAGTAGCTAGTTGCTACTTGTGGCAGTCGTATTGGGATGGACGTTGGATTTGGTGGTGTGGCTTTGCTTCTCTGTTGGTGGTTTTTCATGTTAGCATGGTTGTGCAACAAGCTATCTCGCAATTTTTCTGTTCACTGCTGCCATATGAGATGGATGGTGGTTGTGGAACCGTTGATGGTTATTTGATAGCAAGTTGTCACACAGCAGACATCAACACGAGATGCACGGTAAGGTACAGTTGCGAAGACGTTTTGTCGCCGGTCTAGGCAAATTATATGGTAGATCACTGGTGTTTTATCCGGCTCGTTATGGACCAATGTTTTAGTAGGCAAAGAATTTTGAGCTAATTATCAATTAGACGTGGTCGGTATTTAATTTTAAGTAAGAATGCAAATTGTTCTTTTGATTTAAGTTAAATCTAAGTTTTATTTGACATACAATTAGTTTTAAGTAGATTTAATAAGATATAATATATATTGCAGGGAGGCTGCCAAGTTCACACCACGATTACTGATGAATTGAGAATTACTGATACATTTGAAGAATTGTTATATTATGAAGCTGACCACTTTTTTGTGTAACAATATGACTGTATACAAAATTATTCAAAATAATCCACTATGAAGACGTCAAATTTCCGTTCGTTGCTCCCCCCCCTCCCAAATCTCTTTGCTAACATTGTTGTGTTTGTAATTTCATTTCATTCACAAATGGTTAAATGAAACGGAATTACAAATGTAAAGAGTGTGACAAGGAGGTAAAATCGTAAAAAAACACAGGCTATATAATCGCATTCTCCTCATCGCACTTATCAGCTGTTTTGTTCAACTTGTTTGCAAACTCAAATAATGAACGAAGTCGATGGTTCCCGTCTACATATTCACTAATACCTATTTAAACACCTTTTTAATGATATAGTTCTTGTGCCATTGGAAAATAATAGCACAAACAAAATGCACACAGTGATTAACTTAATGAAAAATAAATTAATAAAACAAACTCCCACAAAGTTTTTCCCTGTTTTTCTTTCTTCAGATTGACATCTTGAAAACACGTTTTTTTGTGTAAATGTAGACGTCAAATTATGAAGCCGACCACCTAATTGTCATCTTCAAATGGAAGTAAAAAAACTGTTATACATTATAAGGAATACACTACCCAGTGTATATAGAAGATCAGTGGCCGAGTCCCATAATTCCACACCGATCGCAGCGAAGTTAGTTACGATGGCGTAAATATACTTCAAGAATAAAAGAAAAACTCCTTGATGTGTTGCCGGTATTACTTGCCCAAGTACCCTGTTTTGCAACATCAACAATAATGCCAAGCCTTTCACGAAATTCCTGCTGAATTTTTTTCTTCCGAGCATCTCTAATTTTGCGGGTCTCATTGTTAGTTCTCCATGCTATAAATGGCAAATCGTAGGCAACATTTAGGATACGCTCCATAATTTTATATGAGCGTGGAGAAGAGACATACCTAATTTCAAAGCTTCCCTATTTAAAGGTTTGTTTTTTATTTGTATCAGGTTATTCATTCCCAAAGTTGTTGTTTCAGATATGAAACAGGATGAAAGCTGCGAGAGTTCCTGTTACAGATTTGGCAGTCTCTCCGTCCAGAATTGTGAACATGAGTTCGTGGTTGATAGTGAATTGACGATTGCCTATTTGAACTATCGTCTGAGATAAATTACTGATTTCACTTTCAATTCTTTGCTTCTCGTCTCGTATGATCTCTGCAGTTTCTTTAACAAAGAAAATTGGATGACTCTGCACTATCTTGAAGAGCTTGGTCGATCGTTATTCCACACAATAATATCCTTATTATCCCTCATAGTCATTTGAATTCATACCAAAGATGTCATAAACATAAAAGCGTCCAAAGTTTCTTCATTGTCAAATCTTTAATTGTACTAGGGCTGCCCTTAGGCACCATCACATCCCCATTTAGTGTTTAGTGTTAAAGACTCCCCTTCAATTCTTGTTATCTCTTCTGCTGTCTTCCTTTCTTATAACCTTGTTGCCGTATGGTCTAACAATTCTTGTAGTGAAGCACTTGCTCAGCGTACCATCATGTGTATATATAAAGGTTAGCACCTTTTCTTTGCCTCCATCGAATTATTATAAGGTGGTAAAACGTCATGTCCATCGTCATTGAGGACATGTCTCAATACTTCAGATTGTTACAATTCTGCTTGCATAAATAATGCAAGAGCCTTATATGGATGAAAATATGAAGAAGAAAAGCTCTCTCATGTTGAATCCATTTTAATGGGGAGATATTTTCGTCCGAATAATTTAGATTCAATAATTCTGAAACAACCGGTTTATTGAACTCACTATCTACTTCTATTGTAACGACTCTCGAATAAAAGAAGCGTTAAATTCCGGATTATACATGACACAAACCAACCTACGGAGAGCTTTGGTGAGCCTTAGAACTTCCAATTCTAAACGTCAGAATGAAGCTTTGGAAAGGGAAATTTATGGAAAATTTCCCCTATGTAAAGCCGTGGAAGCAAATACTGGAACCTTCAAGCAATTTCGGGTACATGTAAAATGGGTATAAAACGAAATGTTTCATTGGCAGTGGACACAGTTTAATTTTAATCGTGAATGAGTAAAGTTGGTTGTAATAAAAGTGAAAAGTAAAGTTGGTGATTTAATTTCAGTATAGTTGAGTAGTGAATAATCAATTGTTTTGTAGTAAGAAAGTAAAGTGTTTTAATTAACGAAATAAATAAGTGGAAGCTTAAATAAAGTAAATAAGTTTTATTAACGAACCTAAGAAAATATTACATTGGTGTCAGAAGTGGGATATAACTTGTTTTATTTGCGTATTCGGATAATAACTGTGAAAATAAGAAAAGACAATTCGCACCTTGGGCTTTTGATAGAAAAATATGTTAATAAATCAAAACAATTTATTTTACAATTCAATTGGTAAAAGGAAACCACAAATCTTAAAACTTTCATTAGGTCACAGCAAAAATATGAAAACTCTACCTACATACATACATAGGTATATCTTTATTTCTGTAATAAAAACAAAAAAGCAATTGGTCTCGAATGTCAAAATATGTTTAAGATGGCTTTAAGTAACTTTTAAACGCGGTGAATGGCGTTTAAGTTAAGATGCATTTAAGTAACGTTGCTTAAAAGTGAAAATTGATTATAGATACCGATTTTGCACTTAAGAGCAACTTACAGGCATTTTAAAGTTACGAAGCCTTTACATTTTCTTTATAAATACGGCTGTAAATGCTTTAAATTTAGTTGAACCTAAGGCAGAACTGAACAAGTGAGGTCTTCCTACTGCTGGAACAAAGAATGATCTCATAATTCGTATGAAGAATATGTAAGAAAACATGGAGAAAACCCAGACACATTAATATTTGATATTAAAATGGAGGAAGAGCAAGAGTAAGTTAGTAAGATGGACATGACCAGTATGGTGTCTCATCTGCTTGCCAAATTTTATAGTCAGGAAAGGAATTTTCTCGAACGAAGCCAAGAACAACAAAATGAACAAAAGAATCTTCTTGAACGATTTGATCAACAGTACCAAGAACAAAAGAATCTTCTAGAAAGCCAAGAACAAAGGGATCTTCGAAATCTTCTCGGAGGTAAGTGAGAAGCTTTTGACAACAGAACTATTGCCCTTGACGAGTGTTTCGATAAACAATTTTCGATTGACGATAAACAATGGTCGGCATTCGAAGCAAAATTCGGAGGTAAAATCGAATGCATTACAAAGGAATTGGATGACGTAAAGAGTACGAGTATGAACAAGTGAGGTCTTCCTACTGCTGGAACAAAGAATGATCTCATAATTCGTATGAAGAATATGTAAGAAAACATGGAGAAAACCCAGACACATTAATATTTGATATTAAAATGGAGGAAGAGCAAGAGTAAGTTAGTAAGATGGACATGACCAGTATGGTGTCTCATCTGCTTGCCAAATTTTATAGTCAGGAAAGGAATTTTCTCGAACGAAGCCAAGAACAACAAAATGAACAAAAGAATCTTCTTGAACGATTTGATCAACAGTACCAAGAACAAAAGAATCTTCTAGAAAGCCAAGAACAAAGGGATCTTCGAAATCTTCTCGGAGGTAAGTGAGAAGCTTTTGACAACAGAACTATTGCCCTTGACGAGTGTTTCGATAAACAATTTTCGATTGTCGATAAACAATGGTCGGCATTCGAAGCAAAATTCGGAGGTAAAATCGAATGCATTACAAAGGATTTGGATGACGTAAAGAGTACGAAGGTTCGAGAAAGTGCTGGCAACTAACCAAAGAGAAAGGAGATGCATCCACCAACCTTCGATGGACAAACTTCTTGGTCAATTTACAAGAAACAGTTTGAGGCAGTCGCAGCAACAAATGGCAGGGACGAGGAAGACAAATATATAAGTACGACGCTTGTGCTTAGAGGAATTGCTGCTGAACTGCTACAAACGATACCAGCAGATAAGAATGTCAAGTTCAGTGCTCTTGTTCAGGACATTGACAAACGCTTTGGAGATGGCCATATGCAATAAGTATTCCGTTTTCAACTCAATACTAGAGTCCAGCAAAGAGGAGATACTTGCAACAGGTCCAAGCAGACATCGAACGGTTGGCACATCTGGCATATCCGGCTGCAGGGGATGAAATCATCAACCAATTCGCAACAGAAGCCTTTGTCCGTGCCACAGAACCACTTTTTAGGTCTTGGAGACTAAACGAAACTATAAATTTCTGATTGTGGAGACAATATTAAACGGCAAGAAACAAGTGGCTACGATTGACACCGGTGCCACTGCCTTCATTGTTCGACGAGACTTGGTGAAGATGACATGGCTGCATAACACCAACACCTACTGTCTGAAAACTGGAACAGAAGAGGCAGAGAGAGTGTACAGGGAGGTTCGTCATACGATCCGTTTGGCAAAACTGGAGTTTTCACACCTGTTTCTGGTAGCAGATATATGTGACGAGCGCATCGTTGTAGTCGACTTTATGAAAGAGCGCGGAGTAATCCTTGATATCGGAAAGCAAGTTCTTAAGTACCAATTTATGGAGATTCCTATGGTTTATGGCAATGAAACCACATCAACTCTGAGGACTGTCATAAAGGAAGGCCTGCCACTTTCTTCGGAAGTGTTCGTTTGAACAAAAATAAAGGGTGATTTGGGTAGCTATGGATACCTTATGGTGCAGCCAGACTCTGAGCCGTCTTCCAAAAACATCATCCTTGGAAAGACACCTAACAACAACATGGTGCCCGTACGGATACTTAACATCAAACGGTACAAAGTCAAGCTTAGAAAAGGAGAAGTTGTTTTAAAGTGTGAATCACTGTCCGTTTTAACTAAGATTACAGGCAATGTTCTAGTGAATTAGCCAAATGCATTCCTCCCCTTAAACAATTCCGCCGTAATACTCGTACTTCTAGGAATGCACATCAGTTTACTCTTGAGCCCAATTTCGGACGTACTGTTAAGTATAAAGATTCTTTTCTGAGTCGCACTACCCGAATGTGGAATGCCTTACCTGACTCTGTTTCCCCCCCCCCCCTCCATTTTGATATTCAGAACTACAAAACAATATGCATCGATATCTCCTCTTGAATCCTTCCCTATTTTCCTAACGCTCGCACTGTGTTTAATCATTTAAAAGGTAGTCACAACCCCTTTAGTGCGTGCTTATTATAAAAAAAAAAATGTGGACACTCAACAATCTGTGGACCCGAGGAAATTAAACTCTATGAAAAAAAACTCTCAAGTCATCCAATTTAAGTAAACAACAGCTTAGTGTTGCTGGAAGACTCCTACACGAGTACGCTGATATACTCTCTTCACCCAGTGGGCAGTATGGTCGTACACAACTGGTGCACCATCGAATCGGCACAGGAGACGCTAGACCGATTCGACAACCAGCGAGACATCTACCATCAGCCAAACAAGCCGAAGTTGAAGAGATGATATCGGCGATGAAGAAAGATGTGCTAATCGAAATATCTTAAAGCCCTTGGGCATCCCCAGTTGTTCTTCTCAAAAAGAAGGATGGAAGTTTTTTTTTTTTAACTATATCAGTATAGTTGAGTAGTGAATAATAAACTGTTTTGTAGTAAGAAAGTAGTGTTTTAATTAACGAAATAAATAAGTGGAAGCTTAAATAAAGTAAATAAGTTTCATTAACGAACCTAAGAAAATATTACATTGGGGTCAGAAGTGGGATATAACTTGTTTTATCTGTGTATTCAGATAATAACTGTGAAAATAAGAAAAGACGATGGGTAACACTCTAAATGATTTAAATTTAGTTGAACCTAAGGCAGAACTGAACAAGTTAGGTCTTCCTACTTCTGGAACGAAGAATGATCTCATAATTCGTATGAAGAATATGAAAGAAAACATTAAGAAAACCCAGACACATTAATATTTGATATTAAAATGGAGGAAGAGCAAGAGTAAGTTAGTAAGTTGGACATGACCAGTATGGTTTCTCATCTGCTTGTCAAATTTTATAGTCAAGCCAAGAACAACGAAATGAACAAAAGAATCTTCTTGAACCATTTGATCAACAGAACCAAGAACAAAAGAATCTTCTAGAAAGCCAAGAACAAAGGGATCTTCGAAATCTTCTCGGAGGTAAGTGAGAAGCTTTTGACAACAGAACTATTGCCCTTGACGAGTGTTTCGATAAACAATTTTCGATTGTCGATAAACAATGGTTGACATTCGAAGCAAAGTTCGGAGGTAAAATCGAATGCATTACAAAGGAATTGGATGACTTAAAGAGTATGAAGGTTCGAGAAAGTGCTGGCAACTAACCAAAGAGAAAGGAGATGCATCCACCAACCTTCGATGGACAAACTTCTTGGTCAATTGACAAGAAACAGTTTGAGGCAGCCGCAGCAATAAATGGCAGGGACGAGGAACTGCTACAAACGATACCAGCAGAAAAGAATGTCAAGTTCAGTGCTCTTGTTCAGGACATTGACAAACGCTTTTGAGATGGCCATATGCAATAAGTATTCCGTTTTCAACTCAATACTAGAGTCCAGCAAAGAGGAGATACTTGCAACAGGTCCAAGCAGACATCGAACGGTTGGAACATCTTTCATATCCGGCTGCAGGGGATGAAATCATCAACCAATTCGCAACAGAAGCCTTTGTCCGTGCTGTATCTGATATCAACCTTCAGCGAGCAATTTGAACTGCTGCAAAACGCACACTTCCTGAGGCATTAGCGTTCGCCCTGACTATGGATGCAGCAGAACAGGCTTCTCAGCCTTCGAGTAATAGAAATTGAGGAGTGTTCATACCAAAGAACAGCGTTGCAAAAGAACCAACGAGATGGACCTGCTCGATGCTGGAATTATAACAAGACCGGACATTTCCAACGTCAGTGCAGATTACCACCTAGAAGGCCTGCATGTAAACATTGTGGAAGTGAAATGAAAACAATAACATCAATACTCCAACTCTACCTGTTTCCCAAAGAACCAACTTTGAGGGGAAGACGCTGGTTTCTGGTATCGATGGCCGCAGAACCACTATTTAGGTCTTGGAGACTAAACGAAACAATAAAGGTCTGATTGTGGAGACAATATTAAACGGCAAGAAACAAGTGGCTACGATTGACACCGGTGCCACTGCCTCCATTGTTCGACGAGACTTGGTGAAGATGACATGGCTGCATAACACCAACACCTACTGTCTGAAAACTGGAACAGAAGAGGCAGAGAGAGTGTACAGGGAGGTTCGTCTTACGATCCGTTTGGCAAAACTGGAGTTTTCACACCTGTTTCTGGTAGCAGATATATGTGACGAGCGCATCGTTGGAGTCGACTTTATGAAAGAGCGCGGAGTAATCCTTGATATCGGAAAGCAAGTTCTTAAGTACCAAATTATGGAGATTCCTATGGTTTATGGCAATGAAACCACATCAACTCTGAGTACTGTCATAAAGGAAGGCCTGCCACTTTCTTCGGAAGTGTTCGTTTGAACAAAAATAAAGGGTGATTTGGGTAGCTATGGATACCTTATGGTGCAGCCAGACTCTGAGCCGTCTTCCAAAAACATAATCCTTGGGAAGACACCTAACAACAACATGGTGCCCGTACGGATACTTAACATCAAACGGTACAAAGTCAGGCTTAGAAAAGGAGAAGTTGTTTTAAAGTGTGAATCACTGTCTGTTTTAACTAAGATTACAGGATATGTTCTAGTGAATTAGCCAATTGCACTCCTTCCCTCCCCAATTCCGCCGCAATACTCGTACTCCTAGGAATGCACATCAGTTTACTCTTAAGCCCAATTTCGGACGTACTGTTAAGTATAAAGATTCTTTTCTGAGTCGCACTACCCGAATGTGGAATGCCTTACCTGACTCTGTTTCCCCCCCCCCCTCCATTTTGATATTCAGAACTACAAAACAATATGCATCGATATCTCCTCTTGAATCCTTCCCTATTTTCCTAACGCTCGCACTGTGTTTAATCATTTAAAGGGTAGTCACAACCCCTTTAGTGCGTCCTTATTATAAAAAAAAAAAAAAATGTGGACACTCAACAATCTGTGGACCCGAGGAAATTAAACTCTATGAAAAAAAAACTCTCAAGTCATCCAATTTAAGTGAACAACAGCTTAGTGTTGCTGGAAGACTCCTTCACGAGTACGCTGATATACTCTCTTCACCCAGTGGGCAGTATGGTCGTACTCAACTGGTGCACCATCGAATCGGCACAGGACACGCCAGACCGATTCGATAACCAGCGAGACGTCTTCCATCAGCCAAACAAGCCGAAGTTGAAGAGATGATATCAGCGATGAAGAAAGATGGGCGAATCGAAATCTCTTAAAGCCCTTGGGCATCCCCAGTCGTTCTTCTCAAAAAGATGGATGGAAGTTTTATTTTTTTTTTTTTTTTTTTTATTTATTATTTATTTTCAATTTTCTTAAAACTATCTTAAAGCTAGACAAAAATTCATAAAAAAAACTAGCCTACTTATCAATATCTTAAAACTAACTTACTGGCCCCAACCGGGCTCTCTAAGTTAAACTAGAATAACTTAATGCTAATGCCTTTCGGCCTAAGAACTATATTAATATTAAAATTCTATATCGGTTTTTATTTTTCGCCGAGGAGAATTTACTAAAAACTCGGTATCATTGTCTTAATTTTTTGGTTTTATATATAAAACTTACAAACTACATAAAACTAAATTAAATCTAATCAAAACTAATTAAAAATAATTAAAACTACTTAGAACTAATTAAAACTATTTACAACTTATTATTAACTAATTAAAACCTACTTATAAGCAACTTACAGACTACTTACAAACAAGAACAACCACAGCAAGAATTTTTCGTTTTTATAATTTTTTTTTGTATTTTTGTTGATTTTATAATTTGTTTGTGCTTTTGTTCGTTTTATATATTTTTGTTTTGGTGCCACCCTGACTGTCCCTCTTTAAAACTAAATACCTAAACCTATGTAAGTCGGCAATACAAAACGAAAATAGCAAGGTCAACTATTAAATGTCTGAAGGAAATTCATCTTTGTTTGGTAGATTACCGGAACTGCCGCTCTATCCTGGATCAGCCCTCGACTGTCCAGATGGAGGAATGCATCGGGCCGAATAAAGCCGCTTAGACGCACACCCTCGTAGTATTCGTTGTTGGGGTAATAAGCCCCAAAAATTAAGCTGTTGCTCAAGGACATCGCTCTTGCAATGTGACCTCGAATAAGCTTCAGCAAGAAATTATCTATCCTGTTTATGTTGGCGCCGTTGTATAAAACAAGGTTGGAATAGTAGTGTTTGTACTCCGACTCTGGTGTTCTGTGCAATCCAAGGCAGCGTCAAAGACACTACCTCTCAAACACCCGAATCTTTTCCATTTGAGATGGGGCAACGTTGAACCAAACCGGGCATCCATAGGCAATCATCGGCCGGATAAGGGCCATGTGGCAAATCATCTTGACCCTGCTGTCAAGCAGGCCCTTTTTTTGGACTTTTGGAGCTGTTCTGTACGCAATTAGATCGTCGGCATACGCAATTGCCTGAGTTAGACTACTTATCAGATCGCTGGTGTAAATGCTGAATAGAATCGGCGAGTTGACTGCTCCCTGCTGAAGACCGTTTTTGATATTAAAGGTTGTGGCAGAAGTTACATTGCCACTCTTGACAACAAACTTTCTGCCATTGAGCATATCATAAAGAATATATAATAGTGGTTTACTGAAGCCAAGTCTGGTCAGCTTTATATAAAGACCCTCTTACCATACGGTGTCGAAGGCCTTTTCCAAATCAACCAGACAGGCACCCGTACACTGCTTCTTAGATTTGTTCCATTGGACATCAGAAACAAGTTTAAACGCGGCATGAATGGTGTCATGTCCCGCCTTAAAACCGAACTTATTGTCCGGTATGATATTATTGTCCTCTGCCCACTTAGACAGAGTTCTATTGATAACTTTTTCGAATACCTTGCTGATACTCGAAAGAAGACTTATTGACCGGAGATTCGCCGAATTGGAGTTGTCCTTTCCCTTTTTCGGGAGAGAATGCACCACAGCTGTCTTCCAACGCACTGGATAATATGCATTATTCAGAGCGTTGTTAAACAGAGTGGTATAAATGTCTACTGCTTCTTGAGGTAAATGTCGAAGTACGACGTTGGATAAGCCATCTACTCCTACTGACTTCTTCTTCTTTAATGAATTGAAGACGAGCTGGAGCTCGACCTTCGTAATTAACAGGAAACTGGGCCCATTTCGCTCGGCGATTGTGGCGTTTGCCAAATGATCTTCATCCGGTGAAACCAAGGTTCTCTGGTCGCCATTGCGTGATGTCATTCCGAAGGTAGAAGTGATGGAGCAAGGCTCTGTTTTCCAGGTCAAGATTGGGGCGAATGCACGCATTCACCTTGTACACTTGCTGGAAAGCAGCCCCCACAGCTTTAATTCTTGGTAAGAGTATTTTTTTTTGGTTCTGTGTGATTAATAAAACCTTTGTTCCTCTATTTGAATGCATTTATTATTTTTTTTCTGTATACACATGTGTTTGTGCTTAACTAAAATTTCCCCCTACTTTTTTTTTTTGTATCCACCTCAAGCTTTCAAGCTTTAGTTAGCAATTATTTGTCGTCCCTTTCTTTCTGTTTCAAATTATAATTTTCTTTTATTTTAATTTCAAATATTTATAACTTTTTCTTGCTAGCTCCTGTTAGCCAAGCCCGGTGGTCCAGGTAGCAAGGACACGGCAGTAGTCGATCTCGTACTGTGGAAGTGTGTAGACGTTTTCGGCTTCCCAGTTTATTAAAAGTAATTATCTCGGTGTGACGTAGTCAAGTTCAAATTAAACCAAGCGATTCCCAGTAGTGTTAATAGGACAGAGGAAGAGGTGGCAGACCCACAACCTGACAATCACGGGTTCGAGTCCCAGTCGGCTAAAATATATTTAGCTGCTTTTTTCCATAATAGAGAAGTCAAAAACTTCATCGAGTGGGAAAAACAGCAAATGGCATCGAACAACACGGCGGGGACATCGAAAGGTGTCCCAGCAACAACAACCAAGCAAGCGATGGCACCACCAGCCATACCATCGTATAGTGCCGCAGCATCAACGGCAAACGCACCAACGGCACCAGCAGCCGATGCGAAAAATAAGAGAAGGAAGAGGATTAGCTGTGCGCCAAAACCTCGTAAAGCGCGGCTCCACCACCACTCCAGCCCAGCTGCCAGCTGGGGTGAAGGAGACGGCGCGCACAGCCAAAACCACAGCAGCAGCAAAAATACAAGTACAACTGGACACCTTGCCATCCGACGATGACATCGAATATATTTCAGAGGGTGGCGAGGAATTGTATACAACGGGGGACAGCAACAGCAATCTGCTTGTTGACGTCACATCACCAGAGGCGTCCTCCGAAGAGGAAAATGAGGTGCAAGACGCACTTGACGAGCAGGCTATCAGCAAAACAATCGATGAAATTCGTGGCGAGATGGAACGCCTTAATTCCATCGTGACCCCTCTGATCCAAGCTCTCAAAAACAAGCAAGAGGCTCGTCGTGAAAGAGAGAGACAGGAGCGCGAGCAAAAAAAAGCGGTACAGGCGCCGCAAAAAGCAACGCCACAGCAAGAGCTGACATCTAAAAACAAGCAGCCAGACCTTAATGCTCAAGAGCAGCAGGAACAACAACAAGTGCCAAAGGAACAACAACAGCAGCAGCCGAAGGAGCAACGACCGAGAAAACAAACACAACAACAACAGCAGCAACAGCAGCAAAAATCACAGGAGCGGATTCAGCAGCAGCGAGGAGAACACCAGCAGCAGCCACAGCCGCCCAAAAATAAAAAAGAAAAGATGCCACCAATAAATACCTATAAAATGGAGCTACAGGAAACCATAGACCTGTGTAAGTCGGCCATAGGCCAAAACTTTTTTATTAAAAGATTAAGTAAAGATAGACATGCTATCCACTGCTCCACAGTGGCACAGCACAAAATTATAAATGAATTGTTGAAAAAATCCACGACTGAGTTCTTCAGTTTTACCCCCAAAGTGAATAAATTCCAAACGGTCCTCTTGAAGGGCATAGATTCCTGCACAGAACCACAGGTGCTCTTAAATGATCTCCGTCAAAAAGCGAGCGACGAACTCGACTTTATCGGGGTCAAGCCGTTCGCTACTGTCAGAGCCAGACGGGAGAAGCGGTCTTTGCCGTCCTTCTTAGTTCAGCTATCGCCCAGCAGCAAACTGGATAGGTTGAGGAGTATCACCGTCCTCAACTACCAGGTTGTTACTTGGGATAAATTAAAGAGACGTGGCGACATGCTTCAATGCATGCGCTGCCAAAGGTTTGGCCACGCTGCAGCAAACTGCGAAATGCAGTCACGCTGCGTTAAGTGTGGTGAGGACCACATTAAGAGTGTAAGCTCGGTGAAGAACTGGTCGAAGACATGACCCAGCTTAAATGTGCACTTTGCGGAAAAGAGGGGCACCCTGCTAATTATCGGGGTTGCTCAGCTTTTCAGAAAATTAGAATTAACAAAGCGGCTAAGCAGACAGCGGTAGAGATACGCCCATCAACGCGTGCTCCTACAGCAACACCCGTTAATCCCCAAATTTCCTACGCCCAAATGGCGGCAGGAAGGGGAAAAACGGTACAGCCTGCAGCTAAGGCAGCCCAACCGGCCCTAGTGCCAAAGGCGCCGGACGCTCAGGCCGAAATAAGAAGCATGTTGCTGGCAATTCAAGGCCAGTTAACAGGACTTCACAACCAGATAAAGGAGCAGGTGACTAGGGTAGACTATCTCTACTCTGTTTTGCCTAGCTTAACGCAAATTAGAGGTTAAAGGCGCACTGTCGGAGAGGCTTCTTAGGGTCCTTGCTGTGAATGTAAATTCACTGATTAGGACCGAACGTAGAGCCAATCTTTTCCAATTGTTGAAAGACCAAAGTCCAGATGTGTTTATGGCCAGCGAAACTAAGCTGAACCAGAAACATAAGTTGACTAAAAACAATAACAATATCGTTAGAAGAGATCGACCCAACTCCACTCAAGGGGGGGGGGGGGCGTCGCAAACTTCATACGAAAAGGCATTAATCATAAAGTTATATATAATAGTGATCTGCGCAGATTTCGGCTTTTAGAGGCGTGCATCGTATGCATTCCTCTCCAACAGGGGAAGCGAATGTATGTGATCGCGGCTTATGCACCGGAATCACCTCATCCAACTGATTTTATGACAGAACTTGAAAAACTTTTGGAATGTCTACGCTTGAGCTTGGAAGAAAATTATTTTCTCATGGCTGGTGATTTGAATGCCAAACACCTAGATTGGGGAAATCAAATTCAGAATCAAAGAGGTATTCATCTTTCCAATTGGATGAGTCGATACAAAACTGAATATGGTGTCGACCTGCTGGTTACGGATCGGCCATCGTTTCCAAGAAGCGGTGCCTATCTGGATCTATTGCTAATAGACGCGAGACTGTCAATTACTGACACTGTGGGTCAAAGACCAAGAAACTGCTTACGAACGATCGAGTACGACAGTGATCTCTGTGGACTCGCCGCCGTAATACAGCTCCCGAACGAGCTCGTGGAGTTGGATGAGTATGTACCTGTGCATACTTACAATTACAGTAAGGTGCGCAGGCCACGATTTACGAACGCCTTATCGAGCGAAATCAGTTCGAATAACATATCCCCACCAAATGACAGGAATTTGACAAATAACGAAATAGACCAATACCTAGAACAAATTTATGAGACAATCAAACGAACAATGAACAGAACAATAATGAAATACAAGCAACGGGACGCAACCGACATGTATCGAAACGCAACCATTGACGCACTACACAGACAAAAAAGTGGACTGCTGACAAGACTAAAACTCTTGTACCGACGGTTTACTGACACTCACGATCTGGAGATTAGGACACTGAAGTCGTCGATCAAAAACATCAACCAACTAATTAAAGAGAACTATCGGTTGTCAATTAATTTGTATTGGTATAACAGAATTCGGGCCGTTAATGCTAGTGACCCGAGCATGTTTCCGCAAATTAACAAGATATTTAGAAGGAATGATCAGAACGACATTCCGTGTCTCAAGCTTCAGAGAACGACAGACAACAGAGACGTACTTCTGACAGCAGGAATCAATCCAGAGGACGCCGTCTTAAACGATGACCTGTTTATTGTCGAAGATCCGCAGGAGAAAGTGGAGGCTGTGGGGGCTGCTTTCCAGCAAATGTATAAGGTGAATACGCGCACTCGCCCGAATCACGAACTGGAAAACAGAGCCTTGCTCCATCACTTCTACCTTCGGAATGACATCACGCAATGGCGATCAGAGAACCTTGGTTTCACCGGGTTCAATGAAGATCATTTGGCAAACGCCATAATCGCCGAGCGAAATGGGCCCAGTTCCCTGTTAATTACGAAGGTGGAGCTCCAGCTCATCTTCGATTCATTAAAGAAGAAGAAGTCAGCAGGAGTCGATGGCATATCCAACGTTGTACTTCGACATTTACCTCAAGAAGCAGTAGACATTTATACCACTCTGTTTAACAACGCTTTGAATAATGCATATTATCCAGTGCGGTGGAAGACAGCTGTGGTGCATCCTCTCCCGAAAAAGGGAAAGGACAACTCCAATCCGGCGAATCTCCGGTCGATAAGTCTTCTTCCGAGTATCAGCAAGGTATTCGAAAAAGTTATCAATAGAGCTCTGTCTAAGTGGGCAGAGGACAATAATATCATACCGGACAATAGGTTCGGTTTTAAGGCGGGACTTGACACTATTCATGCCGCGTCGAAACTCGTTTCTGATGTCCAATGGAACAAATCTAAGAAGCAGTGTACGGGTGCCTGTCTGGTTGATTTGGAAAAGGCCTTCGACACCGTATGGTAAGAGGGTCTTTATCTAAAGCTGACCAGACTTGGCTTCAGTAAACCACTTTTATATATGCTTTATGATATGCTTAATGGCAGAAAGTTTGTTGTCAAGAGTGGCAATGTAACTTCTGCCACAACCTTTAATGTTAAAAATGGTCTTCAGCAGGGAGCGGTCAACTCGCCGATTCTATTCAGCATTTACACCAGCGATGTGATAAGTAGTCTAACTCAGGCAATTGCGTATGCCGACGATCTAATTGCGTACAGAACAGCTCCAAAAGTCGAGGTCATCAGGATTCTCTTGCAGCTGACTTTGAGAAGATTCAGCGATATTGCGATGACTGGAAGTTAAAAATCAACTTTCAGAAATCAGAAACTATCTTGTTTAGGACTCCGTTGCTTAGAGCCAGAAGGGATACGAGAAAGAACTGGCGCAAGCTGGTTATCGTAGGGCCAAATGGACATCCACTGGCGAGTAAAAGTGTAGTAAAGTACCTTGGCATCTGGATGGATCAGTTTTGTATTTCGAGAGACATATAAATGCTGCTCTGGCCAGGGCTAGGGGAGCTTTTGCCTGACGAAACGGTTGTTTTATAGCAGCCGGCTTGACAGCAGGGTGAAGGTGATTTGCTACATGGCCCTTATCCGGCCGATGATGTCCTATGGATGCCCGGTTTGGTTCAACGTTGCCCCATCTCAAATGGAAAAGATTCGGGTGTTTGAGAGACAGTGTCTTTGACGCTGCCTTGGATTGCACAGAACACCAGAGTCGGAGTACAAACATTACTTTTCCAACCTGGTTCTATACAACGGTGCCAACATAAACAGGATAGATAATTTCTTGCTGAAGCTTATTCGAGGTCACATTGCAAGAGCGATGTCCTCGTCTAAAAGCTTAATGTTCGGGGCTTATAACCCTAAATACGAATGCTACGAGAGTGTGCGTCTAAGCGGCTTTATTCCGCCCGATGCATTCCTCCACCTAGACAGTCGAGGGTTGATCCAGGATAGAGCGGCGGTTCCGGTAATCTACCTCGTTGGCCGTAGAATTGTAGATCGACGGATACTTTATGTCCTCGCACAAGACGGAGCTGAGCACCTTCGGTTCAGTAGGACTGTGTCCGAACGGGACCGAAGAGATAGGGTAAAGCAGGAGAACCAGTTTTGATGGTTAAAAAACGAAGATAAAGTTCCTTCAGACATTTAATAGTTGACCTTGCTATTTTCTTTTGTATGGCCGACTTACATAGGCTTAGGTCGTTAGTTTTAAGTAGGGACAGTCAGGGTGAAAAAAAAAACATAGAAAAACAAAAAAAAAATATTATAAAATCCACAAAAATACAAAAAAAATTATAAAACTGGAAAATGCTTGCTGTGGCTGTTCTAATTTGTAAGTAGTCTGTAAGTAGCTTATAAGTAGGTTGTAATTAGTTTATAATTAGTTGTAAATAACTAGTTTTAAGTAGCTTTAAGTAGTTTTATTTAGTTTTAATTAGCTTTAATTTAGTTTTATGTAGTTTGTAAGTTTTATATAAAACCAAAAAAATAAAGACAATGATACCGAGTTTTTTGTAAATACTTCTCCTCAAAAAATAAAACTGACCTGGATTTAGTATTAAGATAGTTCTTAGGCCGAAAGGCATTAAATTATTATAGTTTAACTTAGACCGCCCGACTAGGGCCAGTAAGTTAGTTTTAAGATATTGATAAGTAGGCTAGTTTTTATGAATTTTTGTCTAGCCTTACAATGGTTTTAAGAAAATTGAAAAATAAAAATGAATTTCAAAAAAAAAAAAAAAAAAAGGACACGGCAGTCAAATCTTCGTGATATAAGTTCGAATCCTGGTAAAATTAAAACATTTTTTGTTTATTTTAATATTTTTTATTATTTAATCTTTTTTTTTATTTTTTGGTCTATTATTTTATTAATTTTTAATTCTTAACTTAAGTTTTCAATAAAATTTGCTCTTCAAAAAGTTTTATAGATAGCTCTAGTTCCTCCCCACTGTTTGCTTGCTTTGGGCCTTGTGGAAATCCTTACCACGCCAAATGCATCGGTTCAACTAATGTGTGACAAATTCGAAATATGCGTATTGGTATTGCACCGACTGCCGCAAGCTCTCTTTGTCTCAGCTGGCGTTTAAAATGGCTAATTTTAAGGTGGACATCATGAAGCTTTCTAAAGGCTTCGAAGAACTGCTTTTTAATTTTTAAGACGGAGTCTCAGGTTTTAATTCGTTAACACTTCCAAATGATCCAGTAGATGTCGGTTCATCTACTGACGACCTACTACTGGACCCTCTTCCTCTTTTGATCTCGCCATCCAGAGAGGACTTGCTTGCGCAGTCCAGCTCAACTGAACATTCTGTTAAGATATCAGTTGCCAAAAAGAACAACAAAAGAGGACGAGATAAAACAGTAGTTGGAAAAAACTCCAGCCCACCCCCTAAAAGAACTAATCTTATTGCTAGTCCCCATATTGCTTTAGAATTAGCTCCCCCAGTTGAGGTTATGGATTAAAGTTCAGGGATGGTTCCAGACGCAATCCCTATCCCAGATGTGGATTGTGCTACCACTTCCAATGTAAATAATGATCCTAGACCCATCAAAGCTGTTTCTAAACCGAGGACTATTTTTATTTCCCGCCTTGAACCAGATATCGTTGCGGATGACATTGTTTCCCAATTATTGGCTAATAATTGCATCCCAACGAACAATTCTATCAAGTGTACAAAAATTAGCAAAGCGAATAGTTTCGTTTCTTATTTTAAAATAGTAACACATTCCTCTTACTTCGATTCTATTTGCAATATTAATAACTGGCCCCCAGAAGCTTTTGTTAAAGAATTTTCTATTTAGAAAAATAGACTCACTCGTAGTTTGCCCAAAATATATCTCCAAAAAACTAAGTAGAATTACCCTCTTCTACCAAAATTTTAAAGGGGCTACGCAGCAAAACTGCTGATATTTATATGAACTCCCAAGCATTTTCACATGACATCTTTGTTTTGACTGAAATTTGGCTGAATTCAAGTTTTCTTGACACGGAACTTTTCAATCAAGAGTTTTTAGTATATAGAAAAGATCGTCATGTTGATAAGCTAAAAGGAGTTGGAGGTGGTGTCTTAAATGCAGTTAGAAATAAATTTATATCTTCGTCTATATCTTTCCCTTTTAATCTCTCTATTGAATTAATATGTATAAAATTAACTATACAGTTCAAACAGTTAAACTTATTAAGTGTATATATTCTTCCGAAAAGTTCGGACGCAGTTTATGTGGAACTTTCTAAAGCCTTAGATTTTGTTATTGACTTGTCTTGCTCTAACAGCAACATATTACTTCTTGGTGATTTTAATTTACCTCACATTCAGTGGGTTCCTTCTGATGACGAATCCTATCAAGAAGCTTCTTTAACTTCTACTCAAACTAAGCTTCTGCTTCTTGATAGAATAATTTCAACTAACTTACAGCAAGTAAGCTGTATTAAAAATTCTAAAAATCGAATTCTTGATTTGGTATTTTCTTCGGAGGCTAGTAGTACCTTGGTTCTAGAATCTAGTTCTGGGGTCACTAATTTAGATAACTATCATCCTCCTTTGGATATTATTTTTGACTTAAACAATCACCTTACTGAAAACAGTAACCCTTATGATTGCTCATATACTTTTGACTTCAAAAAAGCAGACTTTCAGTTGCTTTCAGAAGAAATAGCTAGGTCTGGTATTGAGAATATATCAGTGTAGCGATATTGACAAAGCAGTTTTTACTTTTTATTCCATCTTTAAGAACTGCATTAATAATACTATCCCTTTAAAACATCAAAGAATACGAACTTTTGTCACTCATGGTATACGAAAGAGCTAAGAACACTCCGAAATAAAAGAAACAGAGCATGGAAAGTGTACTTAAGAACTCTTTCACCAGTAGACCACAACTCCTACATAACCCTTTTTGAAGAATTTAAAACTCTTTCAAGAAATCTATTCACTAACCACGAAAACGAAATGGGTAGTTCTCTAAAAAATGACCCAAAAGCATTTTGGAGGTTTGTTAATTCTAAAAAAAACTCAGATGGTTATCCAGCAAACTTCGTTTATGAAAATTTTACGCTACTAGAAACCATTGATATCTGTAACGCTTTTGCCGAGAATTTTCGTAATTCTTTTGTTGACAAACCCTTAGATGTTGACGAAGATTATTTTAGAAATTTACTAACCTATGCCCAAACTAGCTGCAATAATATCCCAGTGCTACCGTGTACTATTTTACACCTTCTCTCATCATTAAATGATGATTACTCATCTGGTCCAGATGGAATTCCTCCTATACTATTGAAAAAGTGCAAATTTATACTACTTCAACCCCTTCAATTTTTGTTCGAATTTTCTTTAAGGACAGGAATATTTTCCCAATTTTGAAAAAAATCGTTTCTTACACCAATCTTTAAAAAAGGTGAAAAAAATGATATAAAGAACTATAGGCCCATAGCAAAGCTGTCTTGCATTCCAAAGCTCTTTGAACAAGTTGTATGCGAGAGCCTGGCATTTCACACTAAGAGTATCATATGTGATCAACAGCATGGATTTGTGAGAAGAAAATCAACGGTAACAAATCTCATTATCTTTTTGCATAAATATTCTAATGCATTAGAAAACGGAAATGAAGTTGATTGCATCTACACTGACTTTTCGAAAGCGTTCGATCAACTTAGTCATGAAATTATTGTATTCAAACTGAAAACTTATAGCTTTCCGACGTTTGTTATATCATGGATAAAGTCCTACCTTGAAAAAAGATCTTATCAGGTAATATTCAGAAATTGTCTTTCAAACTCATTCAGTGCTCACTCGGGTGCCCCTCAGGGAAGTCATCTGGGCCCGTTTTTGTTCATTCTCGCTATAAATGATGTTACTTCATGTATACGCTATAGTGATATTCTTATATACGCTGATGATATGAAGATTTTCAAAGCAGTACAATCTTATCATGATCATGTTCTCTTGCAGGCTGATATTGACAGTTTTAATCTTTGGTGTGATAAAAACAGCCTTTCTCTTAACCCAGTTAAATGCCAAACTATAACTTTCTCTAAAAAGCGAATAGTGAGCACTTTTGACTATTCCATTTCAGAGCACACACTCTGTAGTGTTTTAAGTTTCAAAGACCTGGGTGTTCACTTTAGTTCTGATTTAGATTTTACGGTACATATTAACTTTATTGTAAATAAAGCTGGGCAAAGGAGTTTAACGATCCGTATGTTACTCTTTCCTTATACAACTGTTATGTGAGACCCCATCTTGAGTATGCCTCCCAAGTATGGACCCCTTTTTACGAAATTCATAAAAGCCGTATTGAATCAATACAACATAACTTCATTCGTTTCGCTTTGAAAGGACTCCCTTGGGCTGATCCGTACAACCTGCCTCCTTATGAACACAGAATTAAGCTTCTGCAATTTCAAACTTTATATGAAAGGCGTGTTAATAATGATTTAATATTTTTCCACCAACTTATCAGTGGTGAAATTGATGCAGCTGACTTGTTAGCCTGTGTAGGCATTAACTACCGCGGAGGAGCTTACCATCTACGAAGATTTGAACTTTTTCACGTTCCTTTTCATAGAACTAACTATGGTATACACGAACCTCGTAATCGTATGTGCAGACTTTTTAATTTAAACGCTTCCTCTGTTGATTTAAACTTAAGTAAAGTTCGATTAAAAACATTGTTGCGCACCAGTGCTCCACTCTCGTGAATTCTTAACTTTGTTTTCTTAAATATTTTATATTATGTTTCTAATATTGTATGTTTTGTAATTGTTTAGTTCTGTTAATGTTTATTTATCTATTTTTATGCTTGTGTTAGCTTACTTAATCTACTAACCACTAACACATGCACTCATGATGAGCCTCTGATTGTAGAATGCAGCTTGCTTTAAGCTCACTACAAAAAAAATTCTGAAGTGTAAAAAAAATATCTTGTTAATTTGGGGGAAGATGCTCGTGTCACTAGAATTAACCGCCTGAATTCTGTTATCCCAATACAAATTAATTGACAACCCATAGTTTTCTTTAATTAGTTGGTTGATGTTCTCTATCGACGACTTCAGTGTCCTAATCTCCAGATCGTGAGTGTCAGTAAACCGTCGGTACAAGAGTTTGAGTCTTGTCAGCAGTCCACTTTTTTGTCTGTGTAATGGGTCAATGGTTGCATTTTGGTACATGTCGGTTGCGACCCGTTTATATGTATTTCATTATTGTTCTGTTCATTGTTCCTTTGATTGTCTCATAAATTTGTTCTAGGTATTGGTCTATTTCGTTATTTATCAAATTCCTGTGATTTGGTGAGGATATGTTATTCGAACTGATTTCGCTCGATAAGGCGTTCGTAAAGCGTGGCCTGCGCACCTTACTGTAATTGTAAGTATGCACAAGTACATACTCCAACTCCACGAACTCGTTCGGAAGCTGTATTACGGAGGCGAGTCCACAGTGATCACTGTCGTACTCGATCGTTCGTAAACAGTTTCTTGGTCTTTGACCCACCGCGTCAGTAATTGTCAGTCTTGTGTCTATTAGCAATAGATCTAGATAGGCACCGCTTCTTGGAAACGATGGCCGATCCGTAGCCAGCAGGTCGACACCATACTCAGTGCTGTATCGACTCATCCAATTGAAAAGATGAATACCTCTTTGATTTTCACTTTGATTTCCCCAATCTGGGTGTTTGGCATTAAAATCACCGGCCATGAGAAAGTAATTTTCTTCCAAGCTCAAGCGTAGACATTCCAAAAGTTTTTCAAGCTCTGTCATATAATCAGTTAGCTGAGGTGATTCCGGTGCATAAGCCGCGATCACATACATTCGCTTCCCCTGTTGGAGAGGAATGCATACGATGCACGCCTCTAAAAGCCGAAATCTGCGCAGATCACTATTTTATATAACCTTATGATTAATGCCTTTTCGTATGAAGATTGCGACGCCCCCCCCCCCCAGCCCTGAAGTGGAGTTGGGTCGATCTCTTCTAACGATATTGTAATTGTTGTTAGTCAACTTATGTTTCTGGTTCAGCTTAGTTTCGCTGGCCATAAACACATCTGAACTTTGGTCTTTCAACAATTGGAAAAGATTAGCTCTACGTTCGGTCCTAATCAGTGAACTTACATTCACAGCAAGGACCCTAAGAGGCCTCTCCGACAGTGCGCCTTTAACCTCTAATTTGCGTTAAGCTAGGCAAAACAGAGTAGAGATAGTCTACCCTAGTCACCTGCTCCTTTATCTGGTTGTGAAGTCCTGTTAACTGGCCTTGAATTGCCAGCAACATGCTTCTTATTTCGGCCTGAGCGTCCGGCGCCTTTGGCACTAGGGCCGGTTGGGCAGCCTTAGTTGCAGGCTGTACCGTTTTTCCCCTTCCTGCCGCCATTTGGGAGTAGGAAATTTGGGGATTAACGGGTGTTGCTGTAGGAGCACGCGTTGATGGGCGTATCTCTACCGCTGTCTGCTTAGCCGCTTTGTTAATTCTAATTTTCTGAAAAGCTGAGCAACCCCGATAATTAGCAGGGTGCCCCTCTTTTCCGCAAAGTGCACATTTAAGCTGGGTCATGTCTTCGACCCGTTCTTCACCGAGCTTACACTCTTAATGTGATCCTCACCACACTTAACGCAGCGTGACTGCATTTCGCAGTTTGCTGCAGCGTGGCCAAACCTTTGGCAGCGCATGCATTGAAGCATGTCGCCGCGTCTCTTTAGTCTATCCCAAGTAACAACCTGGTAGTCGAGGATGGAGATACTCCTCAAACTATCCAGTTTGCTGCTGGGCGATAGCTGAACTAGGAAGAACGGCAAAGACCGCTTCTCCCGTCTGGCTCTGACTGTAGCGAACGGCTTGACCCCGATAAAGTCGAGATCGTCACTCGCTTTTTGACGGAGATCATTTAAGAGCACCTGTGGTTCCGTGCAGGAATGTATGCCCTTCAAGAGGACCGTTTGGTATTTATCCACTTTGGGGGTAAAACTGAAGAACTCAGTCGTGGATTTCTTTAATAATTCTTTAATTATTTTGTGCTGTGCCACTGTGGAGCAGTGGATAGCATGATTATCTTTACTTAATCTTTTAATAAAAAAGTTTTGGCCTATGGCCGACTTACATAGGTCTATGGTTTCCTGAAGTTCCATTTTATATGCATTAATTGATGTCACCTTTTCTTTTTTATTTTTATTTTGGGGCGGCTGTGGCTGCTGCTGGTGAGCTCCCTGCTGCTGCTGATTCTGCTCTTGTGGTTTTGTTGTTGCTTTTTCGTGCGTTTGCACCTTCGGTTGCTGCTGTTCAGTTGGCAGCTGTTGTTGTTACTGCTCTTGTCGGTTCTGCTGTTTCAGTTGATGACTTGCTCATCGAGTGCTTCTTGCGCCTCATTTTCTCTTTTGGAGGACGCCTCTGGTGAGGTGAGATCCACAAACAGGTTGCTGTTGCAATCCCCAGTTGTGTATAAACCCTCACCACCTTCGGACATGTACTCGATGTCGTCATCGGATGGTGATGTATCCAATTGTTGTTGGATTTTTGCTGCTGCTGATGTCTTTGCTGTGCGCGCCGTCTCCTTCACCCCGGCTGGCGGCTGGCCTGAGGTGGTGGTGGAGCGGCGCTTGACGAGGTTTGGTGCACAGCTTATCCTCTTCCTTCCTTTTGTTTTTATAATCGGCTGTTGGTGCCGTTGATGTGTTTACCGTAGATGCTATGGCACTACATGACGGTATGGCTGGTGGTGCCATCGCTTGCTTGGTTCTTGTTGCTACAGCACTTGCTGTAGCTTTGGCTGGTGGTACCATAGCTGGCTTAATTGTTGTTCCTGAGACACCTTTCGATGTCCCCGTTGTATTATTGGATGACATTTGCTGCTCCTCCCACTCAATGAAGTTCTCGACTTCGCGATTGTGGAAAAAAGTAGCCAAATAATAATTGTTGCCCGACTGGGATTCGAACCCACTACCCCTGGATTCTCGGTCGGCCACCTCTAACTCTGTGCTATTGCACTATTAAATAAATCTGGTTATAATTTGTACTTTAAGAAGTCACTCCGATTTTAATTAAATAAAACTGTGAAAGCCGATAACGTGCGCACACTTCCACAGATCGAGATCGACTGTGGTCGGCCACCTCTTCCTCTGTGCTATTAACACTATTAATAGTTGCTTGCTCTAAACTGAATTTGACTACGTCACTCCGAAGTAATTAGTTTGAATAAACTGGGAAGCTGAAAACGTCTACACACTTCCACAGTACGAGATCGATTGACGGTCCGCCACCTCTTACTCTGTGCTATTGCACTATTGAATAATAGCTTGCTTGTAAACTAACTTGTACTAGTCACTCCGAATTAATTACTGTAAATGAACTGGGAAGCCGAAAACGTCTACACACTTCCACAGTACGAGATCGACGAGAAGGATGGAAATATTCAGTTCTGTGTGGACAAGCGGAGGTTGAACGATGTACAAGGAAAGACAGCTACACTCTGCCAAGAATCAGCGATACTTTGAATGCGATGGAAGGAGCTGAATGGTTCTCAGCGTTGGACTTGAAGAGTGGCTACTGGCAGGTAGAAATCCTTCCAAAAGTTTGAAAACGACGACTTTCTCCACAGGAAATGGTCTGTTGTAATTCAGAGTAATACCTTTCGGACTATACAACGCTCCGGCAACATTCGAGCGTTTGATGGAATTCGTTTTACAGGGACTTACTTGGAAGTCATTCCTGGTCTATCTGGACGATGTCATAGTTTATGGTAAGGCATTTGATGAACATTGTGGAACCTTGAGGCCGTTTCCCAGAGAAGCAAACTTGAAATTAAATCCAGACATATCATCTCGTCCCAAGGAGTGAAGACTGATCCTGAGAAAGTGGACAACGTTAAGAATTGGCCAACTCCACAAGATAAGCACCAAATTCTGAGCTTTCTTGGTTTCGCCACGTACTGTCGTCGTTTTGTTAAAGATTTTGCTGGGATCGCGAAAAGTGTTCATCAGCTTACCGAAAAATGCAAACCATTCAAATGGTCAAGTGAGTGCAGTGCCTGTGAAATACACCTGTTCTGACCTATCCGACACCGGGAAAACTTTTCATCATCGACGCTGACGCAAGTAACGTGTGTGTTGGAGTCGTAATAAGTACATCTATTGGCAGAAGTTGGTTTTTCGAACAGACCATGGTGCACTTAATTGGCTTTTGAACTTCGAAAATCCAGAAGGTCAAGTGGCAAGGTGGATTGAGAGATTGCAGACAAGCGACTACCAGATTCAACATCAAAGAGGAAGGTTACACTCAAACACTCCTTATCCCGGAGGCCATGCAAATTGGACTGCAAGCACTGCATACTTCAAGCTAATAAGAGTCGACCTCATTTACGGTGCCCAACACGAAGACTCAGATATTGAACCCATTCTTGCATGGAAGGTACACTAAGGAAACCAGAATAGGATGACATTTCCGATAGGAGTCCTACTCTTAAGGCGTATTGGCCACAATGGGACTCACTTCATGTACAAAAAGAAGTGGGAGTCCGCAGGCAGCAAATCATTCGTGATACAACTGATAGTTAGCTGATAGATTCCGGAGGACATTTGGGGGTCAATAAGGGGTTAGGCAGCTATTCTACTGACTTAATGCAAGAGAAGATGTCGAAAAGTGGTGCTGAAAATGTGATACTTGTTGTTTTTGTAATGTTTTTATGTTTGTGTGGGCTGTGTTTTACTTCTAAATAAAAAGAGTCTATAAATGTTCGTTTTTTTGTGTTTTTAATAAGTCAATTATTTAGTGTTTTAGTATTAAATTGTATACTTATTGCTGGGCTGTTGCTGCGACTGCAGTCTGTGGTGGTTGGCTTCAAAAGGTAAGATCATTAAACAAGGCAATTGCAAGCAGGTAGGAACAGCAAGTTAAGAAAATGAATACAATGAGAGATTTCAAATGACATTTCAATTATTTAAAGAGAATTGCTCAAAAGTAGTGTAAATTAATACTGTTTGTTTCTTTAGGGACAGTAATTAATTTAAAAGTTATAAATTCATGATATATATAGTATTATATTTAAGAGATACAAATTATTTTCAATTCGAGTTGTAAACACTTGTGTTGCAAGCAAAGGACCAGGCAGAATAGTCCAGAGTAAAATGCAGCAGTATAATGTGAGCACGCCTTTTGACAAAATTGCAATAGATGTTGCAGGCCCTTTTCCAAAAACTGAAAGCGGAAACCAATAAATCCTGGTAGTAATGGACTACTTCAGCAAGCGGCTTCAGGCATTTGCCATCCCAAATCAAGAAACCAAAACAGGTGCGGATCAGATTTTCTACAATTGGGTGAGTAAGTTTGGTGTACCTATGGAACTCCATTCAGATCAGTGAAGAAACTTCGAGTCCAAGATTTTTCAGGAAGTTTATGCGTTCCTTGGCATAAACAAGACGAGGACAACACTGCTTCATCCAAAATCTGATGGAATGGTTGAACGACTCAATAGAACCCTTAAAGAACACATTTCCAAAGTTGTGAGTGACAGCCATCGAGACTGGGATCGGCATATTCTGTTATTCTTGATGGCCTATCGAAGTTCAGTACATAGCTCAACAGGACATACACCATCGGAAATCCTACTCGAAGACACAATTCGACTGCGTAGTGAAATTAAATTTGGATGCTATGCAAATGAGCCACAAAAAATGGATGAGTACGTGGACAACCTCAAAGAAAGACTAATTGACATTAATGAAAGGGCAAGAGCGAATATAAAGCTTTCAGGTGATCGGATGAAAACGAGATACGACACATTGTTGTAGTAAGAAAGTGAAGTGTTTTGATTTACGAAATAAATAAGTGGAAGTTTATATATATGTAACGGGTGATTTTTTAAGAGGTTTAGAACTTTAAAAAAAAAAAAAACACAAAAAATTCGAAAAAATGAATGAAATATTTATTTGAATCGATAGTTTGAACCTTGCAATTTAATGTTTAAAGATAATTTCATGCAAATGTTGACCGCGGCTGCGTCTCAGGTAGCCCATCCGCTGAGTCCAATTTTGGCATACTCTTTCACACATATCGGCCGGTATCTCACGAATGAATGCATGGATGTTGGCTTCCAGTGCGTCAATCGAAGCGGGCTTGTCCCTATAGACATTAGCCTTGACATACCCCCACACAAAATAATCTAATGGTGTCAAATCGCACGATCTAGGCGGCCAATTGACCGGCCCGAAACGTGAAATTAACTGTTCACCAAACTCGCCTCGCAATTGCGCCATTGTTTCGCGTGCTGTGTGGCATGTGGCACCGTCTTGTTGAAAAAAGAACTTCCATTTCGGGCAAAAAAAAGTTTGTTATCATCGCTCGGTAGCGTTCACCATTGACAGTAACGCTGCGATTCGCATCATCTTTGAAGAAATATGGCCCAATAATGCCGCCGGCCCATAAACCGCACCAAACAGTGGCTTTTTCGGGATGCATTGGTAGCTGTTGCAATGCTTCTGGCTGATCTTCACTCCAAATGCGGCAATTATGCTTATTTACGTACCCATTCAACCAAAAATGAGCCTCATCGCTGAACACAATTTTTCGATAAAAAAGCGGATCCTCGGCCAGCTTTCCAAGAGCCCATTCACCAAAAATTCGGCGTTGTGGTAGGTCGGCTGGCTTTAGTTCTTGCACCAGCTGTATCTTAAAAGGCTTTACGCCCAAATCCTTCCGCAAAATTTTCCACGTAGTGCTGTAACAAAGGCCTAACTGCTGGGAACGGCGCCGAATCGACATTTCGCGGTCTTCTGTCACACTAGCTGATACGGCCGCAATATTTTCTTCACTACGCACAGTACGTAAACGTGTTGGTGGTTTAATGTCCAACAAAGTAAATTTGGTGCGAAATTTGGTCACAATCTTCCGAATAGACTGCTCATAAGGTCGAGAATGCCGACCATAAAATGGAAGCAGCGCGCGATGAACATTTCGAACCGAGTACGAATTTTGATAGTAAAATTCAATAATTTGCAAGCGTTGTTCATTTGTAAGACGATCCATGGTTAATTTGCAAACCAAACTGAAGCTGTTTGACAGTGACACAAGGTACTAAACACACGTCAGCTGTCAAAACCAGTGTTGCCAAAACCAAACCAGCTAAAAAATCACCCTTTATAAGCGGAAGTTTATATAAAGTAAATAATTTTTAGTACTGAACCTGAGAAAATATTACGGTATTTATATTTAGCTTCCCTTTACTTCATTTATTGGTTGACCAAAGAGTTATATATTTTTTTTAACCCTTTATATATATTAAATATTTATTTTTAAGTATACAAATCCTCAAAAGTCAAACAAAATTTAATAATAGGTACACAAAAAAGAAAGCAATAAAACTTTAAACAGTAATCAAATTCTACTGGTTAAAATTCATATGGAAAACGCAACAGAAAAAAACCCTTTTTTTATTTTTACCCGCCCCTAATTTTTGTCTGAAATCAATAAAGCTTGAAGATTAATCCTAATCCTTTTGTTAATTTTTTGTTTAGCTTTATTGCTTAATTTAAACTATAATTAAATACTAATAGTTTGTTTTTTTCCCAGAAAATTGAGTTGAAAGTTGAAAATGTTTGCAGGCAGAAATTAATAGTTTCGCAAAAAAATTGAATTTGTGCTTATGTATTCATTTAATTTAATTTTCTAAATTAAGGAACACATTTCTTTTAAAAAAAAATAGACATAACCAGTTCGTTCTGACAATTATTACCGAAGGAATTATAACTTTTTGATATATGCCACTGTCAAGACCGAGTTTTTTGAAACCCGAATCAATGAGACAAATTTTAACATAACTCCGGAGGTTGCAGGTTGCACTTGATTTTTTCTGTGTAGTGTAATTTGAGAGTTTGAAGCACACGTTGATATATGCATGTCTCTACTTGTAAGCAAATATAGTTAAATTTGAAACTCAAAAAGTTTTCATAAAAACTTTTTTTTAGAACCAGTGTTCATAGAAGGCTCATCTTACGAATTATTATTTATGTTTTTTGTTTTTAGATATTCAAAAATAGACCAATAAAATGATGCATAAAGTTCCTCCATTTATTTAAGGAACTTCGGATAAAATAATCAAAATTTTTTTGAAAATATGGTTTGCGACTTGAATAAATTTTTATTTAACTTTGAGGGCATGTAAATAAGTACATAAAGTGTATATATTAAAAAATACTTTGATATTGTAATTTTTTCTCAGGTTCGTTAATAAAACTTATTCACTTTATTTAAATTCTCCGCTTATTTACTTCACAATATAAAACACTTAACTTTTCTAACAATACAATAATTTATTGTTCATCATCATTAAGGCTGCCATGGCATAACAAAAGACTAAAAAATCTAGGAAATGTAAGAAATAAAGCTTTCAAGCGTTTCAAATTGATGGGCAAAATGCTGATAGATTTCGTTTCCTTCAATTTCGAAGAGAATTTGATTTTTTAAATCGTTTTTTATATAAACAATACATTAATTCCGCTGAATCAAATATAAAAAAAAATATTGAATCATTCTGGATTTTTATAAATTCGAAGCGCAATAACGTGTCTCAGTTTCCACATTGTATGGAATATGAAAATGAAAAATCTAATGATTTACAATCTTCTACCGACCTTTTTGCAAATTTTTTTAAATCGTATCAGGTCTAAGTATTCAAATTTCAATGCCGATATTAATTTTTGTCTTCCCAATCTGTCTGTGAATGAAGTCTTAGAGGCCTTATGTGAATTGGATATTTCTAAAAAAGCAGGCTATGATAAAATTCCGCCCCTTCTTTTATCAAAATGTTCCTCATCTATCTGTTTTCCTCTGACACTCCTTTATAACAAATCACTCTTGTCAGGAGAGTTTGTGGACGAGTGGAAAATATCATTTATCCACCCTATCTATACAAGTGGTCCAAAACAATTGATTTAAAATTATAGGCCAATTTCGAAAATTTCAGCTATTCCAAAACTTCTTGATAAGATTATTACTGATAAATTCTACTCATCCGTGAAACAGTTCTTATCGCCTAGTCAACATGGTTTTATTAAAGGTCGCTCATCGGCCATTAATCTCGTTCTTTTCACTAATTTTTGTTTAAATGAAATCGAAAATAGTAATTTTCTTTTATGGTTAGAGTCATACCTACTCGTATCTGATAGAAGTCAAATTGTTAATATTTCTGGGTAATGCTCTAATCCAATTAGTGTTGATTCAGGTCTTCCTCAGGGAAGTCACCCATTCCCACCCATGGTTCATTGCTCTTCCTAATTTTTATTAATGACTTACCTTTAACCTTTCATAAATCTAAATGTTTAATGTATGCTGACGATGTAAAAATTGTGTATACCATTCGCAATTTAAATGATTGTTTAAGTTTTCCGATGGAAAACTCACCTAGAGTTAAATTTTTTGAATTGCAAGATTTTTAGTGCAATCAGATCATTTAACGCTATAAATTATTCATATAATTTCAACCATTTACCACTTTCAAGGGTTGAATTGGTGTAGGATCTTGGTGTGTTTGTCGATTCAAAATTAGATTTCAGAGCCCACATAGATTTTGTAGTAATCAAAGGCAATTCAATGCTTGGTTTTATAAGACGAAACTCAAATGAATTAGGAGACGTATATACACTTAAAACCTTATTTAATTCATTAGTTCTCTCTCATCTTGAATATTGTTCTGTAATTTGGAGTCCATATTATTAGAATGGTGTACAAAGAATAGAATGAATTCAGAAAAGATTTACTAGAACGGCACTTCGAAATATTCGGAACTATACTTCAAGATGTGCACTTATTAATTTTAAAACGCTTGAAGTTAGAAGAATTACTCAAAGCATAATATCATATAACAAACACAACTTGGAGACCGAAAAACTAACAATGAATCTAACAGCTGAAGAAGCAATACTGGTCTATAAATACAAAAACATAAAAATCAAAATTATAAAAACTACAATGAACATCAAATTTAATAAAAAATGCCTTAAAATAAACGTAACCCCCAAGTACGCTCAAGTAAACATCAAACAAACATCAACTGCAGCCTCAAGAGCTCAATTAATTGCAGAAAAGACTTGGATAAAAGAAGAAACTTAACCAAGAAATATATGTAACCCACCTACAATTTCTAAACAATATTCACCCCGCCATTATAAACCAAATTATTGAAAAAATAGAAGAACAAATTTATACAATCACAAGAAAAATAGCAAAAAAACACAAATTTAAAATACAAAAACTTTCATCAAAACAAAACAGCATTCCAGAAATAAACAACCATCACCACAAGTTCTACCCTAGAGTAGTAAATTGTACAAATATTCAATTAACAGAATCGGAAAAAACATTACTGAGTAAAGGCTTGAAATTCAATTTACCAAAAATAAATAAAAACAACATAATAAGAGAAGTCACTAACGCAGAAGCCACAATCAAAATAATTCCAACATTCCAAATCCAAAACGAAACAAGAGCAGTCATCAACAGAAAACTAAAACAAATTTTAAAGCACAACCATAACTATAATACTCCAAAAAGTTATAAGGAAAACATTAAGAACATAAAAAACATACAAAAGAAGTTGGAAGAAAACAATGCAATATTAACAAAAGCAGACAAAGGAAACACCGTTGTTATTATAGACAACCAAGAATACATCAACAAGACGGACACATTTATAATCGACAACAATATAGATACATTACCAAATGACCCTACTAAACAATACGTTAAAGAAATAAACAACACAATAAATAAATGCAATAACCTATTTACAAACATAACAAAACAACAACTTAAACAACCAAACGCAAAAGCTCCACACTTCACAGGACTTCCAAAAATACACAAAGATGGAACACCGATAAGACCTCTAGTTAATTATACCACAGCCCCTAGTTATAAAGTCGCTAAAAAACTAAAAACATTAATAAAAAACAACATCAAATTGCACAACAACAATAGCCTGACTAACTCAACGCAACTTATAGAAAAACTAAAAGACATACATATTTCATCACAATATAAATTGATATCATTTGACGTCACGAACATGTATACTAACATTCCCATAGAAGAAACAACAAAAATACTACAAGACAATCTAGAAAATAACAACAATAAATCAACAACAAATCGACGAATTAATACTACTATTAAAAGTAGTATTAAAACAAAATTACTTCACATTCAACGACAAATTTTATAAACAAAAAGAAGGCTTAGCAATGGGATAACCACTCAGCGGTTTCATGGCTGATATATATTTGAACTTCTTTGAAAACAAATATATTCTATCAACGAACAATAAACAACAACATAAAATAATTTCGTACTCAAGATACGTTGATGACACATTCATCATTTTTGACGGAACATATAGACAGATAGATTTATTAAAGAATTACATTAACAAAATAAATAACAACATTAAATTTACAATCGAAGTAGAGAACGAAAATAGTTTAAATTTCCTCGACTTAAACATCCAAAAAAGCAACAACAAACTAAAATACAAAATTTACAGAAAACCGACAACCACAGACATCACAATCCATAAAGATTCACACCACCCACAAACGCAAAAAATGGCCGCATACAACTCACTCATCAACAGATTATTAACAATACCAATGGATAAGGAAGATTTCAACAACGAACTGAACACCATAAAACAAATCGCAATTTCAAATGGATACAATAAGGAAACAATCGACAAAATACTAACAAAACAGAAAAGGAAAATCGTGAACAAATATAATAATAGTAATAATGACAATAACAACGCAAACGAAAAATTCATTTCGATGGAGTACACGAACATCTTGCCACAAAAAATAAAAAACGAATTCAAAAAACTAAACATAAACGTTTCTTTCAAAACAAATAATAATTTACAAAAACTAATGCAACCCAAACGAAATTTCGACATAAAAACATGCAACGATTGCAACAAATATTATATAGGACAAACAGGTAGAACTTTTTACGAACGATTCACAGAACATTTACCAAAACCTAACACAAAATCAAACTACGCTTTACACTTAATTGACAACAAACATAACTATTCAGACTTTGACCAAAACTTCAGCCCATTACACTTTTGTAAAAAGGGAAGACTACTAGACGCACTAGAAGAGTACGAGATTTACAAAGCAAACAAAACAGAACAGGACAAACTACTTAACGACAAATTAACATTTAAAGCAAACGCACTATTCGACACCGCAGTAACATACTACACGAGATAAAAGAAGACAAAACATAAATCCACATTAAATATAATCACAGATGACAACAAATCTAACAACAAATTCAATCAAACAAAAATTCGCCTGATGATGGAAATTTATTTTCCGAAACGCGTAGCAAAAAATCAAAATTAAGTTGTGATATAAATTAGTAAATAAACAAACAAAACTATAAAATATAACAAAAATTCTTTTTATTTTATTTTCACATAATATTTACTAAAGATATTTTATGTAATCGTATCGATTCAATCGAATTATTGTCTCTAATAAAGTTGTATGTCCCGGAATAAATTCGGAACAGACGTGTACTTTTTATGTGTCTAATCAAAGAATCAATTATGGTTTGAAAGAGCCTATTTCACGATCCTTGACATTGTTTAATTCCGTCTGCAATGAAGTCGACATTGTAGTGAAAAGGGATCAATTTAAACGACAAAATTAGACTTTTTAACTAATCATGTGTTAATCTGCATAATCATACTGCTTGTTAATCAATTAATTGTTTTGTATCAAAGCCATGTTTTAATATTTATTGTCTACTTTTATCTTGTAAGCTTATTTATCATAATAAATGTAATCAGCAGACTTTATTCCATTGATAAATATATAAATAAATAAATATTTGCTCTTGTTCTTTCGTGAATGTCCAAGATTTTCTTTTAGGTTTTCCACATAGTCGTCAATTTCTTGGGGCTTATTACCATAACATCATCCAAATTTAATCTCACTTGGCACTCGAATTGTGTTCCCGAGCAGGATTTCTGATGGTGTATGTCCTGTTGAGCTATGTACTGCACTCCGATAGGCCATCAAGAATAATGGAATATACCGATCCCAGTCTCGTTGGTTGTCGCTTACCACTTTGGAAATGTGTTTTTTAAGGGTCCTGTTGAATCGTTAAACCATTCCATCAGATTGTGGATGAAGTGGTGTTGTCCTCGTTTTTTTAATGCTGAGGAGTGTACAAACTTCCTGAAAGATGTTGGACTCGAAGTTTCTTCCAAGATCTAAATGGAGTTCCATCGGCACACCAAACCTAATAATCCAATAGAAAACAATCTAATCCACGACTGTTTTAGTTTCCTGGTTTGGGATGGCAAATGCCTCAGGCCACTTGCTAAAGTAGTCCATGACAACCAGGATTTATTGGTTTCCACTTTCGGTTTCTGGAAAAGGTCCCACAACGTCTATTGCATTCCTCTCAAAAAGCGTGCACACGTTATACTGCTTTAATTTACTCTGGATTTTTCTGCCTGGTCCTTTGCTTGCAGCACAATTATCACATTTGCGGCACCATTTTTCAACGTTTTCTCTTGCATGTAGCCAGCAGAATCGCTGCCTTACCTTCTCCAGTGTCTGATCCCCAAATTGATCCCCAAATGTCCTCCGGAAGCTCCCTCATGCATCTCTTGAAGAACGTCATTGACTTTGGATCGAGGTACGATTAGCTGCATCACATATGATTTGCCGTCAGTGGACTCCCACTTACGTCTTAGCATTTCTTCTCGTACATGAAGCGAGTCCCATTGTGCCCAATACGCCTTAAGAGTTGGACTCATATAGGAGATGTCACCCCATTCTGGTTTCTCCTGGTGTTCTTTCCATGCAAGAATATGTTTAATATCCGAGTCTTCTTGTTGGGCAGTCCTCAGCTCTTCATTACTCCAACCGTAAATGGGATCGATTCTTAATCGCTGGATGGCAGCTACCTCCTTTTCTTCTTGACGTGTGCAATGCTTGCAGTCGGGTTTGCAGGGTCTCCGAGACAAGGTATCTGCGTTTGAGTGCAGATACCTTCTCCTCTTCGATGTTGAATCTGATCGTCATATGCCTGCAATCTCTTGAGTCACCTTGCCGCTTGACCTTCTGGATTTTTGAAGTTCAAAGCCAATTAAGTGCGCCATGGTCTGTTCGAAGAAGGAACTTCTATCCATAGATGTACTTATGAAAGTGTCTTGTAGCCGATATTAGAGCTAGAAGTTCTCTTCTGGTCACACAGTAGTCACTTTCTTACTTTCAGAGTACCTTGCTGAAATAAGCGACGACCTTCTCTTCTCCATCATGAGCCTGTGACAGTACGGCTTCAATTCCCACATTTATTGCGTCAGCGTCGATAATGAAAGGTTTCGGATAGGCCAAAACTAGTGTATTGCATAGGCGCTCCTTAAGATCCTGAAAGCTTTTCTCGCACTCATTTGAATGGTTTGCATTGCATTTTGGTAAGCTGATGCAAACTTTTCGCGATCCCAGCAAAGTCCTTCATAAATTGACGATAGTACGTGGCAAGACCAAGAAAGCTCTGGAGTTGATGTTTATCCTGTGGAGTTGGCCAACTCTTTACGGTGTCTACTTTTTCCGGATCAGTATTCACTCCTTGGGAAGAGATGATATGGTCCAATTATTTTACCTCATACTTGAAAAATTCGCACTTGTCTGGATTCAATTTCAAGTTTGCTTCTCGAATCGTCTGGAACACCACAGGCTTAAGGTTTTCACAATGCTGATTAAATGTTTTACCATAAACGATGACATTGCCCAGATAGATCAAAAATGACTTCTAAGTAAGTCCTTGTAAAACGCACTCCATCAAACGCTCAAATGTTGCCGGAGCGTTGCATAGTCTGAAAGGCATTACTTTGAATTACCACAGACCATTTCCTCTGTAGAAAGCCGTCTTTTCTCGATCTTCCTAATGGATTTCTACCTGCCAGTAGTCACTCTTCAAGTCCAATGCTGAGTACCATTCAACTCCTTCCATCGCATCCAAAGTATCGCTGATAGGGGGTAGCTATCTTTCTTTGTTACATCATTCAGCCTCCAATAGTCCACAAAGAATCGAGTACTTCGATCCTTCTTTTTGGGAAGAACGACTGGGGATACCCTAGGGCTTTTAGAATTTCCGATTAGTCCATCTTTCTTCAACGTCGATATCATCTTTCAACTTCGGCTTGTTTGGCTAATGGGAGACGTCTTGCTGGTTGTCGAATTGGTCTAGCGTCTCTTGTGTCGGTTCGATGCTTCACCGGTTGTGTACGACCATACTGCCCACTGGGTGAAGAGGGTATATCAGCGTACTCATGAAGTAGACTTCCAGCAACGCAAAGCTGTTGTTCACTTAAATTGGATGACTTGAGAATTTTGGCCTTCATAGAGTTCAATTTCCTCGGGTTCACAGATTGCGGAGTGTCCACTTCTGTGATCTTACTCGTAGTTATAGCGGACACTGATTTACACTTTCCTACAACTGCTCCTTTTCTCAGTTTGACTTCGTATGGTTTGATGTTAAGTATCCGTACGGGCACAATGTTGTTGTTTGGTACCACAAGAGTCTTCTCCAAGGATGATGTTTTGGGAAGACTGCTTAGATTCGGGCTCCATCATAAGGTATCGTTGGCTACCCAAATCACCCTTTATTTTTGTCCAAACGAACACTTCTGAAGAAGGTGGCAGGCATATATTTTCCTTTATGACAGTCCTCAGAGTTGATGTGCTTTCATTGCCATAAATCATATGTACACATTTCGGTACTTAAGAACTTGCTTTCCGATTCCAACGATGCAATCGTCACATATAAGTTAAGCATTTATTTATTTATTTATTTATTTTGCAGAATAGGTTGCTTTGACCCTTATTGTTCGAATACTAAATTATATCTGACTTAAAAATAATTCTACATTAATTTAATTTCTTTTGATTTCTTACTTGCTACCTTACATTCCCACAGTTATAGTATTTCTTCGGAAATTTACCTGAACGAGCCAGACGCATGGTTAGCACTTCTGTCGGGTCAACATGATTCGCATTCGTGTTACCTCTTCCCCTCTTAAAAGCGATCGTCATCGATTTTCAGAAGTATGGTAGGTTATTGAACTTAGGGTTGTTTTGATATTGGATAGAGTTCATCTGGACCATTATAAATTTATCCACTATTGCTATTGGTCCATTGACTTCTTTTTGACGTTTGGCAAGATCTTCCATATGATCAATATTATGAAAAGAAATCCAACGACGGAAAATAAGGAATATGTTGTTACTTGATGGTTATTACTTACTGTTTGCAAGAGATGAATTTCGTTAGTGTTATTAATATGAAGATCCTTCATCATTTCTAGTGAGAGTAATTCACGGTATTCGTTTTCCTTAGGATTTGTTTGGAATATTGCCGGAAGGGGTTTTATGATAAAATCTGTGGCCACAAGCAATAACCGCTTAAGTCGATTTAAGACAAAACTAAGTTTTTTGAATATTCATGATCTACAAACGTTATTTTGTTGTAGAAAAAAATCCTGAGTTCTTAGCTTTCATTTTCATTGAATTACATCGATTTGAAAAATACGTTTAAGTCATTTTCACACCGAACAGCATTTGCAATAAACGCTTAACCCTCATAAGAATTTGAGAACTTCAAAACCTCGGTATCAAATAATGACCTATGTCAATTTTAGCTACATTAACAAATTGAAAAACTTTTCACAAATTGACTATGCATATGCAAACAATAACAACCTGGATCGACTTAAGCGCCTATTGCAAATTGAAAATTTTTTTTTCAATAAACCTAGATCGACTTAAGCGCCGTTTGCAAATCTAAAAATTTTCTTTCAATTAAGCAAAACAGATTTAGGTCATTTTTCCATATTTCCTTTGGAAATTTGAAGGAGACTAAGTGAGGTAGGCTATTATTGAAAAATTAAAATTCTAGGAACCCAAGTATTAGGTAGATATAAGCGGTTCTCTCGAATGCATGGGTGAAACTTCATTTGACTTAAGTGTGTTTCGAAGTGAAGTTCTATTAGGAATTCAACTAAGATAAACGTGTTGCGACAAGTGTTCATAATAATAAAAGCAGTGTATCAATATGAGTTCCCGGGCCTTGCAAATCTTAAACCTTGCTAGAAAAGGGGTGTTTGGTAAACGAGACACAGTTTTTCATAAAGGTAATATTAATATGATTAAAACCAGCCTTGAACTTTCTTAGTTTTTAAATTATTATTTACATATGTATGTATAAAGATGCGAAATTTGAGCAACGACAGAAAACAAGCAATCGATATCAAAAAACAAATGGTTTAGGTAAATTGTTTTTATGTTCCCTGTCTATTTAACAGTGTTCATTATATTTTTTGTCCTGTGTGCGGTTTGTCCAATTAGCATCCAATGGCGACGGCGAGTTGTTTTCAGAACCTGTAATCAGTGAAACAAAGTCATCTATTGATGCAGTTGATTATGACAATCTGGATATTGTTTTTGAAGAATTTGGTGGCAATAACAACACAGAATTCCAATATGATTTCAGTTCAGATGACAGTGTACGGGATCCAAATTTCGAGATTTCAGAAATGGACATTTCTTCAGATTCTCCTGAAGAAGAACTTTTGCAGATGGGAGTGCAGATTGAGCAGAATTTAGTGGATTCTCCTTCACATAATGCAGTTCAAAACCAACAAGAATATGACTCCAGTAGAATTATTGCAAAAAAAAGAAACCGAGGGGAATCTTACACTCGAAAAACAGGTGTAGTTCAAGCAAGGCAGTGTAAGCCTCTTAATAGCTGCTGGAAAAATTGCAAAGACAAAATCGATTTTCAAAAACAAGCAAATTTTTGAATCCTATTGGGCCTTGGGGACTTCCAATCAAAGAATACTTTTTATTGGAGCTTTGATTGAAATTGAAAACAAGAAAACACAGCGATTAGAAAAAAGTGAGATCTCTCCACGAAACCGACAGCATCACGTAAAATATTTCATCAACATTGAAAAGGCTAAGATTCATGTTTGCCAAAAGTGCTTTAAACAATGTTTCGGTGAAACTGAAAGTTTTCTGGAATCTGTTGTCAAAAAGAAATTGGAGCAACCAAATATCCCTTTTAAGGATCATCGTGGTGTGGCAGGAGGAACCAATAAAATATCTGAAGAAGTGGTTGAAGTTGTTAAAGCCCATATAACCAGTTTTCCGGCCTACGAAAGTCTCTATACAAGACGGGACTCATCTTGCAAATATTTTCATGCAGATTTGACATTGGCAACTATATTCAAGCTGTTCTGTGAAAAAACCCAACAGTTTCTATTAGCTTAAGCAAATTTTCTCAGATATTTAAAGATATGTAATCATATTATATATATTTTTAAAAGGGAACATTTTTATTAGGAATTTCGTATTTTTGTGGTAGGCATGAATTTAAAATTTCAGAAGCCCAGCATTGACACATGTAACAAATGTGACACTCTGAAAATGAAAATAGAAGCAGCAAAACGTAATGGAGCTGATGAGCTTGCAACCCTTCAATGCGATTTAGACCAACACCATATTATGACGGAGCTAGCGTATGACTCGAAAAGGGAAGACAAAATAATGGCCAAAGAGAATAATCGAACAAAAGTATTTGCTTTCGACCTACAAAAGTGCCTTCCTACGCCATTTCTGCGAAATTCGGTAAGTTTTTACAAGCGGCAGTTGTGGAAGTACAATCTTACTGTACATGACTTTGCCACAAATACCCCATATTGTTTCATGTGGCATGAGGCAATGGCTAAGAGAGGAGGCAATGAAATTGCATCATATTTGCTGAAGCACATTCAAAATATAAGCACTGACAAGGATGTTAACCATTTAATACTATATAGTGACTCGTGTGGTGGCCAAAATAAAAATTCATTCGTGAGTACAATGTTTTTAACATTTTTGCAAGCCAACTCCAACATAGAGGTCATAGATCACAAGTTCTTAGAGCCAGGTCACACTCATATGGAGTGTGACATAGATCATGCGCTTATAGAAAAAAAAGAACACAGGTGCGTATTCATCATCCTCATGATTGGTACAATTTCGTACGAACTGTTGGTATAAAAAACCCATTCAGCGTAATTGAAATGGACCCTGAAGAATTCTTCGACTTTGGTACTTTTTCAAAAACGAAACTTATGTGGAGGAGCCGGGATGAAGATTCCAACAAATTAGTATGGAATAAAGTGAGATGGCTCAGATATACAAAACAAAACTATGGAAAAATTGAATACAAGGCAACCCTGGATAAAAAACAACCATTTTTAACCATAAATGTTGCAAAGCGTGGTGTTAATTCCCTTAAATTGACTGATATACCAAAGGCACCATCCAAAAACTTAATAAGTTTAAAAAAGAAAGCTGATCTTCAAAGTTTACTTTCGTATATTGGCCCTTCGATTTATGCATTTTATAATAGTCTAGAAACGGATATGCAACCTGCAGCTGATATACACCCTGATTTGTTAGATGAAGATGGAAATGAAGAGTGCTAAATTAAATAATATTTTTTTTCTTCTTTCTGTATTAATTAAAATTAGTCTTTTGTTCTTTTATATATAAGTTTTTTCTCTTCTTCGTTTTTGTGAATTTCTTTTTAAATTATAACTTCATTTTTATGTTTCATTAAAATATCGCTTAGATCAAAAATAAAACAAAAAATCGTATTTAAAAACAGCTTATCTTTATTTAAGAAAACATGAACGGACGTTTCCAATTTGCAATAACAGCTTAAGTTATATAAGCTGGCAAGATGGATCAGAATCAATTTTGGAATAACAACTTTAGCAACGTTTGTTTAAATAAAAGTTGCAAATAAGCATATTTAACAAAACCAAAAATGTGAATCGATTACGGTTAAGACCCACTTTCAGAATCAATAAAGTTTTTGTTGCTTACATGCCTTAGATATTTCCAGGATTAAATTTAAACTTCAAAGTGCTCTTACCGAAAATAACATTTTCAGACTTAAGCGGTTATTGCTTGTGGAAATCTTCTTTGAAGATGTATGTATGAAATCTTATTTGAAGATGTATGGGATTCCATTTAAGTTGATGGATATGTCCCGGAATTTGACCAAAAATGTTCCGTTTAAATTGTTATTTACTGTATTGCAGGTAGCTGGTAAGCTTTTTAACAAATTAGGAATGCAAGAGTCGTTTGTAATATTAACAATATTTTTAGAGTTGCAAATTGATAAATTATTAAATGTTTTACATATTTTTGTTGGTCATTATTTCTTAAAACTACATCGTATAAAATTTCAGTTACAATATTTTTAATTTTGATTGGTTTAATTAATAGATTTTCGTATATTTCTTTGTTTGTTAAAGGAATGTTTATTATATAAAGAATTGACAAATTATTACTTATAATTTTAAATTCTGCGAAATCTAAAGCTTCTTCTATTTTTGTGTAAGGTAATTGTTGTTCATAAAATATTTTAGTGGCTAGATCTATTTTATTTCTTGACAATATAAATGAGTTAATTGTACCTAGTTTAGCCCAATGAATAGCATAGATTATATTTTCTAGTTCTTCTTTTACAATTTTTATTCTATACTTAAGATCAGTAATGATTTCATAATTGATTTTATTATTATCTTTTAGTAAATTTGAATTTCACTCTGAATTTTTGTAATGTTATTTATTCGTTCATTGTATAACTCGTTAATAATGACTTGTTTATTATTATTTTTCAAAACATCTGTATTGTATTCTTTTATTACAAAATCATCATGATCTGGATTGTCAGCAATCTATGAAATTTGAAGAGCGTTTACTTTTAGTTTTAAGGTTATGTAGATAGTTGCGGATTGGTTGAATTTCATCTGATAGCAAGGGGAAAATTGTTTGGTTATGGGTTGTTTCGAGATTAAGGATTGGTGATATGTTGGAAAGGAATTGATTGTATTGGTCAAGATTAATACTCTGGATTAACTTTAAGTGTCCGTTTTGTATCTTGGTTTGTCCTGTATGTAAAGAAACGATTTGTGAATTTGAAAACTCCATGATTTGTTTTTAATATGATTTTATGGGTTCAGTAAAACTCAATCAATTAACAATAGTAATTCATTTAATATTAATTAATAGCAAAATTATAAAAACTAGAAAGTATATACGTATTAATTTACAATTATAAAATATTCAGGAATGGTTGAGTAGGCAGAAGAACTAGTCACGTTGACGGCTGGATAGAGAAGGAAGTAACCTCCAAACATGTGGCCGGAAAATAACATTCATTTTGACGAAGTGCATTCAGCAATAATTATTGTCAAATAAGTTTATGGCTGTTTCGTGGAACTGTCAAACTCAACAGCTCCTCCAGACTTATTCAGAACCAAACGTGATTCTTCTATTCCTTAAGCGATGAGAACGTCTTGATCTTGATCGAGTAGAAACTTGTTGCTGATGCTCTGAATTCGATAGCTCCTCATTAAAAATGGGATCAGATCTTCGCTCCGACGACTCCAAAACGCTTCTCTTTAATATTGGATTCGATAAACTGTCAGTCGATGAGAGTTCAATCACAGGCGTAGACTTTGGACTCTCAAATACAATGGAGTCTTCACATGGCGGTTGTGTTGATGGCAAAGGTGAATGTGAAGACTGGGACGGTTGAAAATAAGATGAGGATGATGGCAACTGTGATGGCGATGGTGGAGACCGTGGTGATGAAATCAGGCTTTCTGAAGTTAATGAAGAAAATGGATTAGTACAATTATGATTATTACTTGCCTCAACACTTGGTGCATCATCTTTATGATTTGAAACTGTTCGGGCACGGATTTGGTTTTGGTGACGACGCCAGGAACCAAGATTGGTTTCCACTTGATACATTTTCCTTCCCATTGATTTGATAACAACTCCTTCTACCCATTTGGATCGTTTAAGATATTGACGGACGAAAACTGTTTGTTCTGTTGAGAATTTTGTCATGTAATGTTCATTCTCTTTTCTGTTGAGATCTGGACAGAGGGCGGATAAGACAGTACGGTGGCAACGACCGTGAAGCTTCTCAGCAGGTGACTTCCCATCTGCATCTGGAGTTGTACGATATGTGTTGAGGAATATTTGCAACGCGTCTTCTCTGCGTGATGTTGTACATAAAATCTTAGCTAGCGAAGTTTTGAACGTACGCACCATACGCTCTGCAGCACCGTTTGATTCAGGGTTGAAAGGTGCGGACGTCAGATGAGTTATGGCGTGTCGTTTGCAAAATTCTTTAAACTCTGCCGAAGAAAATTGAGTGCCATTGTCTGACACTATAGTTTTAGGTAACCCTTCCAATGCAAAGACGGAACGAAGGGCACTAATTGTTGATTTCGAAGTGGTAGACTGCATTCGAACAACGAATGGAAACTTCGAGAACGAGTCAACGATGATAAGCCACATACATTTTTCAAAAGGACCGGCGTAGTCGATGTGGATTCGTTCCCAAGAGTGTTCGGTAACAGGCCAGCTGGTATACTGCTTGGCAGGCTGGGACGCATTAATTTGGCAGGCATTGCACTCATTAACAGTCTGGTGAATCATCTCATCTATGCGGGGCCACCAACAGTAGCGACGGGAAAGCTGCTTCATCCTGGTTTCTCCCCAGTGACCCTCATGGAGTAATGTTAAGACCCTTGGCTGCAAACTTTGCGGAACAACTACTCTGGGCTGCTCAGTCTGTAACAAAACAACATTAGTACACACACACAAGCTTAACCTTCGTCGAAAATAGGGTAATAAATTAGCTTCACAACTTGGCAACTGTTTTGGCCACCCATGCTGGATATAAAATACTACCTTACTTAAAATTTGATCTTTTTTAGAGTGTTCAGCTACAATAGATGAGTTAATTGGGAAATCGTCAATGCAGGAATTGTAAAAAGAGTTCAAGGCGTGACACGATTCATCCAATGCATCAAAGTCCTCATCGGGTCCAATTGGCAATCTTGACAGACAGTCAGCATTGGCATGCTGTGCTGTTGGTCGGTAACGAATCGAGTAGGTGTAGCTCATTAAAGTAATTGCCCAGCGTTGGAGTCGAGCTATTGTCATTTGTGGAAGCTTCTTGCTAGGGTTGAAAATTGTTACTAAGGGCTGGTGGTCAGTGATCAACTCAAACTGACGCCCGTACAAGTACTGGTGAAACTTTTTTACTCCGTATATGATTGATAGGGCTTCCTTTTCTATCTGGCTGTAGTGTTTCTGTGATTCTGTCAATGTTTTTGACGCAAAGGCTATTGGCTTTTCAGATCCATCCGGATATATGTGAGAAATCACAGCACCGATTCCGTGCGATGATGCGTCTGTCGCAAGAGAGACTGGCAGTTCGTTTTGAAAGTGTACTAGCCTTGATACACTCATGAGTTTCTCTTTGAAAATGTTGAAAACTCGTCGCTGTTCACTACCCCACACGAATTTTACATTTTTTGAACGTAGTTTGTTTAATGGAGCAGCTATCTGTGCAAAATTTTCTATAAACTGATTGTAATTGTAATAGTTAAGTTTTCCAATGAATGCTTCTAAATCCTTTAGATTACTGGGTTCAGGCAAGTCTTTGATGGCAAGAAGTCGTGACTCTGATGGACGAATGCCAGTTGCATCTATTATGTGACCCAGATATTCTATTTTACTTTTGGCAAACTCACATTTCTCTAAACGGCACCGTAGACCATGATTTTCCAGTCGTTCGAGAAAAATTTTTCAAATTTTCTAGATGCTCGTCTTTGGTTCTCCCAGAAATGATGACGTCATCGACATAAGCAGCGCCAAACAATCCTGCTGTTAGTTGTTCGATGTAGTTCTGAAAAATTCCCGTAGAGCTAGCTGTACCAAAAGGTACACGCAAATATTGAAAAAGTCCAAACTCGGTAGAAATGACACAGATTTTCTGAGATTCTTCGTCTAACGGGATCTGGAGATATGCATCAGACAAGTCTATTTTAGTAAAGTAGCACCCACCTTCAAGGCTGTGAAAAATGTCCAAAACACGTGGGAGAGGATAGCGATTAACTATAAGCTGAGGATTTATTGTTTGTTTGAAATCCCCACAGATTCGAATAGAACCGTTTGCTTTCCGAACTGGCACAATGGGGGCTGCCCATTGACTTGTCTCAATTCGTCGAAGAATACCCATTTTAAGAAGTCTTTCTAACTCGGCTTTAACAAGTTGTTTTTGTGCAAATGGCACGGGACGGTATTTACAAAATTTTGGCTGCGCGTCAGCTCTTAACATCAGATGGCCAACATAACTATTGCTGCAACCTAGCTCCGAATTGAATACTGATTTATACCGTTCGCAAAGTGTTTTAGCTTCTGAAGCTAGTTGTTGTTGCGCTTTATCACAAACATCATCTGAAACTTGCAGGGCTAATTCTTTATTCTGATGGTTTATGCGAAAATCAAAAGCATCAAACCAGTCTAGTCCCATTATGTTGGAGCCATATTCAATATCCACGACTAATAAAGGCAACTGACGTATAATGCCTTTCCAAGAAACTTCAACGCAAATTACACCCTTTACTGGCACCTTTACATCACCATACGCTCTCAGTACCCGGTCTGTTGATTGACAATTCGGTTCTCCTAAATTCTTATAACCCTGCAAACCTATCAACGAACAGGTTGCTCCAGTGTCTAATTGAAAATCTAGCGGAACCTTGTTTACCTCAAGTGAAACAATTAACTTCTTATCTCGGCCTTGAGAGTTACCAATTGATTCTTTTAGAGTACAGATCTCTGCATGCTGCATTTGGTGAATAGAATGTGCAGTTTCTCTAAGGTTTTTGTTTCGATCATTATTAGAATTTGATGTGTTCGGATTAATACTTGAGCGCGGTTGATAAGAGCGATGTCTAGAACTGGTGCGATTACTTTGTTGGTTATGAGAAATGTCTCTTTGTCTGTGACGTTGACCACGAGCACATGTTCGCCCATTATCATTTGATTTCTTATTCGAGAGACATACACTTTGGATATGCCCTCGTCGATGGCATTTGTCACAAACAGAATCTAGATGTTTACAATTTCTGCGGTCATGTTTTACATTGCAGTCAGGGCATGACTTTCTACTAAAATAATTCGTATTTTGTGACTTACTTGGGTAAATTGCGTTGACTTCGACAGCATGGGAAGTTGTTCTTTTTTCACTATCCTTCAAAATTGTTGAAACTCGCTGAGATAACTCAAAAGCTGTGATGATGTCCTCCATCTTCTTTAAGGTTGGATCGCTGTCCTGTGTGGCTGCTAAGCGAATATGATCATGCGGAGTATAGAAAACTATCATGTCACGGATCATATATTCAGCGTAAGATTGATTACACCCCTCTTTTCGGCAAGTGAATGCACAGTCCTTGGCAAGTCCTTTCAGATCAGCGATTCAGTCGCAGTAGCTTTGTCCTTGTAACATTTGATGTCGAAGGAATTTTCATCTCGAAGCGAGAATATGCAAATCAGATTTAAAATGTTGTGTGAGCTGAGAGGTTAGCTTGCTAAATGTGTGTGTACTTACGTCTGTTGTTTCGAAAAGTTTCCTCAGTAGTTCCAAAAGATGATCGCCGCATGATGACAAGAAAAATGACTTTTTTACATTTTCTTCTGTGACGGAGTTCGCCTCAAAATGTTGCTGGAGTCGGAAGAGGTAATTTTCCCAGTTAGCTTTGGCTGGATCGAAAGCTTCAAACTTAGGAACGGTGGTCGATGCACCCGACTTGTTTTCCATGAGCTCTTTCATCATGGCCAGATTGCTCTTCATAAGAGACTCAAACCATTCTTGCTGCATTTTAATCTGTTTGTCATCCCATCCTCGTCGCCAATTAATATGATTTTATGGGTTCAGTAAAACTCAATCAATTAACAATAGTAACTCATTTAATATTAATTAATAGCAAAATTATAAAAACTAGAAAGTATATACGTATTAATTTACAATTATAAAATATTCAGGAATGGTTGAGTAGGCAGAAGAACTAGTCACATTGACGGCTGGATAGAGAAGGAAGTAACCTCCAAACATGTGGCCGGAAAATAACATTCATTTTGACGAAGTGCATTCAGCAATAATTATTATCAAATAAGTTTATGGCTGTTTCGTGGAACTGTCAAACTCAACAGTATTTCAGCTTGGCAAACGTGTAAGGTACATCTGAAAAAATAATTAATTTCTTATGTTGCTTTTGTGGACTACGTTTCCAGATTCAGTTAATATTGTGGAGTTCTTATTTTCCTTAACAATTTCTTATCTATATCTTATCAGCTTGGAGCCTATACGTTTGTTGTTTTTGACATAAATAACCTGGCCTATTTCATAATCTTTAATAGTTTCTTTCTTTTGGTTGTGGTTTTTAGTGTCTTTTTCCTGTTTAGTTTTGAGTTTTTCAATGTTGATATGTCTTGTTTTTTCAAATTCTTCGGGGTTTAGTCGGGGTACTCGTCCATGGAATAGTTCTATAGGTTTTCTGTTTGTGGTGTATCTTAAGAATTTTCTCTTCTTGTTTGCTTTGATTGGGTATGTCTTCAACAATTTTTTGTGTGAATCAGATGCGATAGTCTTTGAAATGTAAAGGGAAGACTTCTTGTACACGTCCCATTGTCATTTCGTCTGTATGAAATCCGTTAATAGTATTTGGGTTAAGGTATCTTTTAAAGATATCGATACTGAGGGGATTAGATTTTGCGCTGAGCTATCAGCACTATGATTTGTTGGGATCATTGAATTAATTTCTATTTTTGGAGGCTTAGAGAGGGAGTCTGCAACACACGTTTTCCTTCCCTGGTTTGTATTTTAGCTAATATATGCATTCCTCCAAAATGGATTTCCATCTTTTCGTTTTGGAGTTCTTATTTTTGTTACTAAGAGCGTTAGTAAGTCAGGTTGGTGGTCTGTAAAAATGTTAACTTCGTGGGATCCGTATAGGTAATTTCTAAGAGAGTTCAGTGACCAAATAATTGCCAACATTTCTTTTTCGTTAGTGGCATAATCTTCTTCTGATTTGCTCAACGTTCTAAAAGGAAAGGTTATTGGCTTGTCGTCCTGGTAAAGGACTGCACCGATTGCGTAGTCAGAGGCATCAGTTGTTAGTTGAATACTTTTTTCAAAGTCTCGGTTTTGAAGTATGATTTCTGCAGAAACAAGATATTTTTTTCAATTTGTTGAATGCATCAATGGCTTCTTGATATACTTGAATCAGTTTTTTCTTTGACATATTTTTGGATACGTGTCCGTCTTCGCCTCTTAAAAGGGATGTCAGGGGTTTCGCTAATTTTGCATAATCCTTAACGAAGCGGCGGTAATATCCTGACATTCCGAGGAAGGATCATAGCTCTTTTAGGTTTTTGGGAATAGGGCGGTCAACTATTGCTTGAATTTTTTTTGGATTAGTTTTTATACCGTCCCTGCCAATAACAAAACCTAAAAATTCAATTTTTTTCTGGAAAAATTCGCATTTATCCAGCTGAATTTTCATAATCGCTTTCTTTAATTTGTTGAAGACTTTTTGGAGATTTATGAAGTATTCGTCCTCGTCTTTTCCAAAGATCGCAATGTCATCAATGTAAACATAGCAACATTTTCCGATAAGGTCCATTAGGATGTCACCCAAGGCTCTTTGAAAAATAGATGGAGCCTTTCTGAGACCAAATGGAAGACGGGTGAATTCAAACTTGCCACTGTTCACCGAAAGGGCAGTTTTCCCTATATCAGATTCTTTTAATGGGACCTGATGAAAGCCACTTTTCAAGTCCATTATAGAGAACCACTGGTTTTTACTAAGATTTGCAAGAATTTCATAGATTTTGGGAATCGGGTATTTGTCGGCTATGGTTAAAGCTTTAAGCTTACGGTAATCAATTACCATGCGTAATTTCTTTTCTCCTGAGGCGTCCTTTTTTTTGGGAATTTCCCAAACATTTAAGGTGATTTTGATGACCTTATAATACCGTCTTCTAATAATTTTTGAATCTCTTTTTCGACCTCGTTCTTGAGTGTCATGGGATATGGATAGGACTTTGAATACACAGGATCTCGAGTTGTTGTTCGAATTTCTCCTTTGACAGTGGTAGTGTAGGTCAATTTTTCATTTGGTTCAGAAAAAAGATTAGGACAGTTACGAATGATATTAATGAGTTGGGTACATTGATTTTTAGACATGTGATCGCTTCTAATATTTATATTGTTTATAAATTGTGGCAGATGCTGTTTAAGAAGAATTTAAATTCTTGGGTGAGTAGAACTAGGGTGGAGGGACATATGATTCTTTTTTGTATGGGTGATTGCATTTAGTTGTTTAAGAGTGGCGCGCCCTATAATGCCGTCGAATGAGATAAGACTGGGGAGGATAAAGAATTTTATTTTATCAGTTTGGGGGCCAAAAAGTTGAATAAGTGAGTTTAGTGTTATTTTGATGCTACCTCCTACAGAGTTAGCATAAAAATGATTTTTATTAAGAATAGGATTTTTTATACAGGGTGGCGCACCAATTGTGCTACAATAAGAAATTCAAATAACTTTTTTTTTAATCAATGTATTTCATTTATTTTTTTTTTATTGGTTAGAAAATTAAATTTTATTTTAAATAGTTAGTTGTTTTTAAAGATTATAGACCGCAAATGACCTCCACGCTCTCCCACGCATATGCGGCACCTGATCAAAAAATTATTCATTGCGGCCTGAAGAGTTGAAGTTGGGATCGCCTCAATTATTGTCGTTATGGACTGCTTTAATTCAGTTAAATTCCTGGGCTTCGTTTTAAACACCTCTTGCTTGACATAACCTCATAAAAAGAAGTCTGGTGCTGTCAGGTCAGGTGACCTTGGGGGCCAGCGAAGAGTGGAGTTCCTAGAAATTAATTTGTTTGCGAATTTTTTGTTTAGCTCCGCCATAACTGGTCTGGCTATATGTGCAGTTGCTCTATCTTGCTGAAACCAAACGCTGTTGAATGATATACGTCTTCGGCGCAGTTCTGAGTAAAACAACTACTTCAACATCTTTAAATAACGGTCCCCATTGACAGTAACGGTTACACCGTTTTCTTCAAAGAAGTACGGCCCGACAATACACCTTGATGAAACTGCGCACCACACAGTGACTCGTTCTGGGTGCAGTTCCGTCTCATGGAGCATTTCTGGATTAGACTCATTCCATATACGGCAATTTTGCTTGTTTACATTGCCGTTAAGATCAAAATGGGCCTCATCAGACATGAACAAACAATTGATCAATGTGTTGTCTTCTTCGGCCATTGATATCATTTTTTGGCAAAATTCCAGGCGAACAGGCAAATCCTGAGGGTTTAAGTTGCTAGTAATTTGGACTTTGTACGGAAACAAGTTTAAATCGTCATGAAATATCCGTTGTAATGACCGTCTACTAACTCCAATTTGCCCCGATAAGTTTCGGGTCGAAACGCTCGGATTGGCCTGTATTGCAGATGCTACTGCTGCGATTGTATCCTGAACCCGAACATTGGCATCTCGATTGTACGGCCTTCGTGCGATGCTTCCAGATTCGGCAAACATGTTTACAAACCTCATAATGGTCCATCTACTCGGGGGATTACCGCCAAACTCCCGCCTAAATTCCCTTTGGACGGAAATGACGGACTGCAAAGCATGGTACCGTTGCACTATCCAAATTCTTTTCTCCGTATCCCAAGCATCCATTTTTATAAATCTAAATAGTAACCTACAAAATAAAAAAAAAATAAGCCGATTACTCACACAGAAAAAAAGTTATTACGTTTTATTTTTGTAGCACGATTCGTGCGCCACCCTGTATGTCGAGGCTAAAAGATTAACCTTCGTCCTTGATTCGGATTGAGTGTGACAGATACGCTGCATCTTTTGTGGTGGATCCGTTTGCTGTGAATGTTGGCGTTTTTGGGTAAACTATTGATTTCTTGGTCTATTCTGATAATTTACTTTTTGAGTTTGGAGGGAGTAGTCAATCGACATCGGTTTCGGTGGAAGAGGTCGTTGATTAGGTGGAATTCTTTGTTGTTGTTGTTGTTGGTATCTAGGTTGGTATTGCACTTCCCTATTAAACTGCGGTTGTTGAGAGTAGTGTAGTGTGTTTATGTGCACATAGTGTATGCACGGGTCAGGTGACGAATACCACTCGTCACTTGATACGTCGCGAAGCGACATTGTGCACATCAGCACACCATAATCTTCCCACGATATGCAATGAACAACGTGCATTGCATATCGTGTTTATATTATTCTTTTTTCGCATTTGATATTATTCTTTTTGCTGACTCCACAAATGTGTGAATATGGAGTCAGCATAGTTTTAAGTATGAACACATTATAACAAATAAAATTCATCATTATTAAATCAGCTCTCCGACAATACACAAGTCTTTTCTTTTATTTTAAAAACATATTACATGGCGACCGTGACAGTGATTCTGTCCATATAAAATTAAAAAAATAAGTTTTTTTTTTGTTGTTGTTGTTTTATTAACTTAATTCAATCCAAAAATGTCTTTATTTTAAATTATTAAAAAAAAAAAAAAAAAAAACACATCGGAACATTGTGCGTTTTAAAAATATCAAGCCGGCAAATCGCTTGTCCAATTATTTGTGAAGTGCGCATTTTGATTACAAATAAAAAGAGGAACCATATTTGGATAGAAAATACCCTTTCATCCACAACCACGACGAACATGTTTGCCTCCTAAAATCAGTTGAAAAGTAAATAATGATATGATGTGCTCGGAAAGTGTAAAAGCGATACGAACATGTTTGCCTTTCATCTACCACTACCCACCACCTCGTATTCCTTCATCATTTTTAATTGGGAACGAACAAAACTTCCTTTTACGACAAAATAACTCGTGATATACATTCATTAGAAAGTGATCATTCGGAAGTTGACAGACCACTATCGCCATCTGTGTGGACCTCCGACCTCAGCTAAACTCAGAAAACGAAACAACAATAATCTTCAAATCATAGCTGCCCAGCAATCAAATGATGATGATCAAATCAATCCAGCCCAGCAATGGTAATATATTTTTATAATTCATCGTGAAAAAAAAATGTGTGTTAATTGTTATATATGAAGCTTAAATCTATTGAACTAATCTGTTTATTGTAAATCTATTGAACTAATCTGTTTATTGTACAAACCATCGAAAATCCAATATTTAATTACTTCTAAAAGAAATTTGATGCATTCTTCTGCCGTTCTGTTTTTTTTTTTTTAAACAAAATATAGTCAATCGTCTCAAATACTCCTTGCAAGTCTAGAATAACTGTAACAAAGATTATATGGAATCTTTGCTCGGTATTGCTTCTTCTGTTTAAAATCATTGAGGTTTAAACATTAATTTAAAATGGGAGGTAAAACCTCCAAAGTAAAGGATAGCACAGCAAATGTGTTAAATGTTGTTGACGTGATGGATAAAACCCCACACTTAGAAACACAAACTATGCTCATTTCTTTATTGGTTGTCCTCACGGCAGTAAACTTAATTCTTAAATTTTATCTGTTGTATAAGCGTACACTTAAAAAACGCTACATAAGCCGAGCAAACGACTTAGATAAAATTTAAAATGGAATGGAAAATATTAGCTATAAAAATAAACGGTTTTAAAGACAATTTCCAAAAATCTTACAAATGTATTAACAAAAATACAACAATAAGAGTAGATACATTAAAAAACCATATTAAAACACTAATATCCCATTACAATAGTATTGTCAATGTTTTCAACGCATACAAAAATGAATTGACAGCTGATCATGAAAATGATTGTAGGAAGCTTTTAAAAACACTTAACACTAAGTTAAAAAATATTAGCATTAAATGGGAAATTGAAATACATGTCCCAGATGAATTAGAGCTTCACGCTGAGTTTAATGAAAATCAAATAGAAAGTTTAGACGAATCAAAACCAGTAGTAAATACAGAATCTGACAGTGAAATTGAAACACTGGATGAATTCCCACAACCAATTATAAAAATCAAGGAAAACATGGCCCAAACTTTAGTAGAATTTCTTAAACTGGCCTCATCACTCTTACCTGAGTTTGATGGAAAGGCAGAAAATTTACAAAGCTTCAAAGATGCCCTTCTCCTTATTGATTCATTAAAAGGAGCACACGAAGTATCAGCAATTAGTCTCATAAAGACCAAACTAAAGGGACATGCTAGAAATCTAATAAGTAATGAACAAACGATAGTTGAGATAGTTGAAAAACTAAATGCAAAATAAAAGGAGATTCAGTAGATGTAATTTCTGCGAAATTACTAAATCTACAACAAAAAAATAAGACAGCAAATCAATATGTCCAAGAAATAGAAAAATTGACGAAGTGTTTAGAAGGAGCCTATATCAACGATGGTTTAGCTTCTGATTTTGCTGCTAAATACAGCACAACGCTCGCTGTCAAGGCTATGACACAAAATTGTTCTATTGATAAGGTAAAACTTATAATGCAGGCTGGCACATTCAGCGATATGAATGAGGCCATGTCCAAATTCGTAAATAGTTGCACAGATGCAACCGGACATTCTAATACTGTTTTGTTTTACAAGCAAACCAATAATAGAGGCTATCGTGGAAATTACCACGGAAGAGGTAATCATCACAATAATCGCTACCGCAATAACCAAAACAATTACAGGGGAAATGGCCGATCTAGAGGCAACTTTAGAGGCCGTGGTAACTCGTACCGTGGCCATAATAATAATAACAACCACAATAATGTTCGAATTACTCAAAGTAACTCGGAAAACTGCCAAGACCATTTAGGAAACAATTTATAAATACAAAGGTCCATGCTATCAATTTTAATCTCAATATTTTCGTGTCATTTATAAATGTATTTACTAAACATAAACTCACATTCCTTATAGACACAGGTGCAGATATTTCACTTCTAAAAGAAGATTCTGATTTTTACCAAGACGTCCAAAATGACAAGATTATAAGTATCCAAGGAATAGGCCAGGGAATAGTTAAATCCCAAGGTCTAGCCCCAATAGAGCTTCAAACAGATAAATACATCATCCCACACAATTTCCATATAGTAAATTCAAATTTTACAATACCATGTGATGGAATCATAGGTATGGATTTTATAAAACAATTTAACTGCAAATTAGACTTCAAACCAACTGAAGATTGGTTTATAATCAGACCCAATAATTTAAATTTTCCGATTTATGTTCCAATAACATATAGTTGTGGTAATAATTCACTACTTCTACCAGCAAGATCACAAGTAATAAGAAAAATTGAAATAAAAACAACAGAAGACCTCATTTTTATTCCCAACCAAGAAATAAAACATGGCATTTATGTTGCAAATGCAATAGCAACATCACAATTTGCATTAGTTCGTCTATTAAATACAACCGATACTAACCAACTGGCCAGTTTAAATAACTTAAAATATGAACCACTCTCAAACTATGATGTGGTCCACACTAATCGAAATAGTAGAACAGAATCAGTCCTAAATCAACTAAAGAAAAATTTTCCGCCCCAATTCAAAAAACAATTAACAGAAGTATGCACCGAATATAGTGATGTATTTGGATTGGAAACCGAATCCATAACCACAAATAATTTTTATAAGCAAAACTTGAGATTGAAAGATAGCGAACCAGTATATATAAAGAACTACCGAAGTCCTCACAGTCATGTTGAAGAAATTCAAAAACAAGTTAAAAAATTGATACACGACAAAATAATCGAACCGTCTGTATCTGAATATAATAGCCCGCTTTTACTAGTTCCCAAGAAAGCCCTACCGGGTTCCGAAGAAAAAAAATGGCGATTAGTAATCGACTATCGTCAATTGAATAAAAAACTTTTATCTGATAAATTTCCACTCCCAAGAATTGATGACATCCTTGATCAATTGGGTCGAGCAAAATATTTTTCATGCCTCGATTTAATGTCAGGTTTTCATCAAATCGAACTAGAAGAAAGTTCCAGAAATTTAACGTCTTTTTCAACGAGCAATGGCTCATATCGTTTTACGCGACTACCTTTTGGTTTAAAAATAGCGCCAAATTCATTCCAGAGAATGATGACCATAGCATTCTCTGGACTTGAACCTTCACAAGCATTTCTCTACATGGACGACCTTATGGTTATAGGCTGTTCCGAAAAACATATGCTTAAAAATCTAACAAATGTTTTTAACATATGTAGAAAATACAATTTAAAATTGCATCCACAAAAATGTTCATTTTTTATGCATGAAGTGACTTTTCTGGGTCATAAATGCACAGATAAAGGAGTATTGCCAGATGACAAAAAATATGACGTCATCAAAAATTATCCAGTCCCACACGACGTGGATAGCGCTAGACGATTCGTTGCATTCTGCAACTATTACAGACGATTTATTAAAAACTTCGCCGACTATTCACGGCACATAACGAGGTTATGTAAAAAGAATATTCCTTTTGTGTGGACAGATGATTGCCAAAAAGCATTTCAATATTTGAAAAATAAATTAGTTGAACCAACCCTATTACAATACCCAGATTTTAAAAAAGAATTTTGCATAATAACTGATGCAAGTAAACAAGCATGTGGAGCGGTTCTAACCCAAAACCATAACGGAATTCAACTCCCAATAGCTTATGCATCACGTTCATTCACAAAAGGTGAAAGCAATAAAAGCACAACAGAACAAGAGCTCACAGCCATTCACTGGGCAATAACACATTTTCGACCATATATATATGGCAAACACTTCATAGTTAAAACAGATCACAGACCACTCACGTATTTATTCTCCATGACAAACCCCAGCTCAAAGTTAACACGCATGAGGCTAGAATTAGAAGAGTATGACTTCACGGTTGAATACCTAAAGGGAAAAGACAATTTCGTGGCAGATGCCCTGTCTAGGATAACAATATCCGAGCTCAAAGACTTACAAGCTAGAGTCCTGAAAGTCACTACCAGGCACCAAAGTAAACAGAAAAAATCCTGCGCAGGAGAAAAACAAGTAGATCTGCATAAGCAATCTCTTGACATTGCTTCTAAGCCCAAAGTATTTGAAGTCATTTTTAATGACGAAGTACGAAAAGTAGTGACCTTGCGAATAACGGATTCCTTATGTTTATTTAAACGTGGGAACAAAATTATAGCAAGAATTGTAGTTAGAGATTTATATACCAATGGAACTCTCGATTTAGGTCAGTTCTTCCAAAGGCTCGAAAAAGAAGCCGGTATATTAAAAATCAAAAAACTAAAAGTGGCACCGTGCGAAAAGATTTTTGAATTAATTTCAATTGAATCTTTCAAAAATATGGGCAACAAAATATTAAAATCATTACGAGTAGCGCTACTCAAGCCGGTGACCCAAATAAAAAATGAAAAAGATCAAGAAGCAATACTGTTTACGTACCATGACGATCCAATTACAGGAGGTCATACAGGCATAACTAAAACGCTAGCAAAAATAAAAAGACACTTTTATTGGAAAAATATGACTCGTCATATTAAAGAACACATAAAAAGATGCCACAAATGCCTGACGTCGAAAACAACTAAACATACGAAAACACCACTGATAAAAACAGATACACCCACATATGCTTTTGACAAGGTAATAGTTGATACAATTGGTCCTTTACCTCGATCAGAGAATGGAAACGAGTATGCAGTCACTTTAATTTGTGACCTTACAAAATATTTAGTAGCCATTCCAGTTGCAAATAAAAACGCAAAAACGATTGCAAAAGCAATATTTGAATCTTTTATTCTGAAGTACGGTCCAATGAAGACGTTCATTACGGACATGGGAACAGAATACAAAAATTCTATTATAAACGACTTGTGCAAATATTTAAAAGTAGACAATATAACGTCTACAGCACATCACCACCAAACCGTTGGAACAGTAGAAAGGAGCCATAGAACTTTTAACGAATATATTCGTTCCTATATATCCGTTGACAAAACAGATTGGGATGTTTGGCTTCCATTCTTCGTTTACTGTTTCAACACGACACCATCTATGGCACATAATTATTGTCCATACGAACTTGTTTATGGTAAGCAAAGTAACTTACCAATAGAATTTAATTCAATAGATAGGATAGATCCTATATATAATGTAGATGACTATGCTAAGGAAGTAAAATTTAGATTAGAAACGGCATATAAGAGAGCTAAAATACTATTAGAAGTAAATAAAGCTAAAAATAAAGATTATTACGATAAAAAAATAGTTAGTCTCGATTTAAAGTTAGGAGATAAAGTTATGCTAAGAAACGAATCAGGTCATAAGTTGGATCCCGTTTATTTAGGCCCCTTCGAGGTCGTAGAAATTGAAAACAATAATAATATAATTATAAAAACAAATAAAAACAAAAAGCAGAAAGTACATAAGAATAGATTAAAAATATATAATACTTAAGAGTTTTAATGAAATAGAAACAACAAATTTGTTTTTTTAATAATGTTTAATATTTGTTCTCCTTCACTCAAATTTTTATTAAACATACATTTTTCGAGTTTTTTTTTTATCAATATATGTACAAAAAATAATTTCTGTAAGCAAAAAAAAAATAATAAGAAAAATAAAATAAATAAATAATAAATCAAATATTACTGACAAAAAAAAAAATGATGTAATAATTAAAATATATGAAATAAAAATATATTAATTTTTAATTTGTTAATCATTAAAATTTATGTACAATTAAATAACTCCATGTAATTACGTTATTTCCTAAAAGAAGGGAGGTGTAGTGTGTTTATGTGCACATAGTGTATGCACGGGTCAGGTGACGAATACCACTCGTCACTTGATACGTCGCGAAGCGACATTGTGCACATCAGCACACCATAATCTTCCCACGATATGCAATGAACAACGTGCATTGCATATCGTGTTTATATTATTCTTTTTTCGCATTTGATATTATTCTTTTTGCTGACTCCACAAATGTGTGAATATGGAGTCAGCATAGTTTTAAGTATGAACACATTATAACAAATAAAATTCATCATTATTAAATCAGCTCTCCGACAATACACAAGTCTTTTCTTTTATTTTAAAAACATATTACAGTAGGTATAGGAGTAGGTTTTTGAAGAACTTTGTGAATTGTTAGCATGTTGTGGTCTAAAGTCTACATTGTAGCTTTAAACACAAATGTAAAGCCTGGGGAAGATCTACTGGCTTTCTTACACAAAGTAGCCGAGGAAGATCTCCTTTAAGTCCTCTGACAAAGGTATCTAGAGCTTTGTAGCGATAACACTAAGTCATGTTATTCATAGAATCCTGAATCATTGCAATTGATCCTAATTTATTAAGGATCAAGGACAAATGGTGATAAACGACCTGATAGAATTCAAAAATCGTGCTATTATCTTGAACCAGAGTAGTCATCTGATATTCGAGTGTGCCTAAATCCCTCTTATCTGCATAATGCAGAGTATCGCATTTTGAAATTTTTTCCCAATCAAGGGGTGTGTTATAGGACTTGAGTACTACTTCAGCATGTCCTGTTATCTTATTTCGTATGACAGATAAGATACCGTAGTATTTTGGAGTACCCCTAAGATGCTCATAAATTTTAAGAATTCTGTCGATGCTTTTTTTCCATGAATTAAATTCATGTGTTTGCCCGGAGAACTCCTTCAAACTTTTTATCACGTCAGGTTTTTTATCTAAATCATTCAGATTATTATCTCCTTGATTAATCGGTTGATCTATGTCGTTATTTATATCGGCTGCAGGGTTCATAGTAGAATTGAAAATTTGTCTTCCCTGAATTCATAGGGTTTTACTTACTAATCTAGTAATAAGTTGAACTAATTTATTGTGGTTAGCCGGTTGAGGAAGTGGAGCGGGTGGAGGAGCTTGACCACGAATAGGTGGTCTGATTAAATTATTCTGATTAGCCATATTTTAAGAAAGGTAAAATGAGTGTAAAAAATAGGAGTTAGCAAAATATCGAGGAAAAGGGTGGAAACAAAAAAGGCACTTAAATATTTATGCTTTACAGATGAATTGAAAGCTTTCACCAAATTGTTATTTAACTATATGATTTTAAATTTCAATGAGCTCAAAAAAATTAGATTCTTTCAAATTTAAGTTTTGTTTAAATCCAGAATTAAACCACTTATTTTCTGTTATATTAACCTTATTTTGTTCACAATGAATATTTCTTTTATTAATTTTAATTTTAATAATTTGAAGAAAATTACTTAAATATTTTATTTTGTAATTCTTCTAGTAAATTTTTTTAAATTATTCAATAAACTAACAAAAGTAGTATGAATTGTTGATTCATAGTTGCTGATTAAAAAATTTCTTAATTTTCTGTCTTTGGTTATCGGCCTCTTGTCTTCGATTTGCTTTAGTTACTCGCTTACGACACGTTGTGATTTTGTATGCACAGATATAGAGTAATACGCGGTTAGACGGCAATGGGTAGCACAATTCGAACACGTATTTTTCTGCACAGAATACAAATAACACGCAAAATAATAGCAATGGTTAGCACAGATTGGACCCGTATTTTTTTGGGCACAGAAATTAAATGTCACGTAAATTAATGGCAATAGTTGGCACAAATTAAACGCATATAGTTCGAGGCCACACAGGTTGGGCGCCAGTTAATCAAACACCAATTAAATTTTGGAAAAAAATTTTTTTTGCAGAGTAGGATGCTCTGACCTTTATTCTTCAACTTAAAAATAATTCTACATTAATTTGATTTCTTTTATTTCTGAACGAGCCAGACGCATGGTCAGCAATTATGTCGGGTCAACGTCAATTCGTGTTAACTTATATCTGCTACCAGAAGCAGATGTGAAAACTCCAGTTCTGCCAAACGGATCGTAAGACGAACCTCCCCGTACAGTCTGGCTGCCTCTCCTGTTGCAGCTTTCAGACGGTAGGTGTTGGTATTATGCAACCTTGTCATCTTCACCCAGCCTCTTCGAACAATGGAGGCAGTGGCTCCAGTTTCGATCGTAGCCACTTGTTTCTTGCCGTTTAGTATTGCCTCCACAATTAGACTTTTAGTGTTTCGTTTAGTCTGCGAGGCCTGAATAGTGGTTCTGGTGCCATCGATACCAGAAACCAGCGTCTGCCCCTCGAAGTTGGTTCTTACGCGTTTCTCGGTTGGGAAACAGGTAGACTTGGAGTATTGATGTTATTGTTTCCATTTCTACTTCCACAATGTTTACATGCAGGTCTTCTAGGTGGTAATCTGCCCTGACGTTGGAGATGTCCGGTCTTGTTACAATTCCAGCATCCAGCAGGTCCATCTCGCTGGTTCCTTTGCACCGCTGTTTTCTGGCATGAACACTCCTCAATTTCTAATTCTCTTACTCGATGAATAAGATGAGAGTACAGGAAGTGTGCGTTTTCCAGCAGTTCGAATTGCTCGCTGAAGGTTGATATCAGATACAACACTGACAAAGGCTTCTATTGCGAATTGGTTGATGATTTCATCTCCTACTGCTGGATATGCCAGATGCGCCAAGTGTTCGATGTCTGCTTGGAGCTGTTGCAGAGTTTCTCCTCTTTTATGGACTCTAGTATTGAGTTGAACGCGGAAGAATTCTGGCATATGGCCATCTCCAAAGCGTTTGTCAATGGCCTGAACAAGAGCACTGAACTTGCCATTCTTATCTGCTGGTATGGTTTGTAGCAGCTCAGCAGCAGTTCTTTTAAGGGCAAGCGTCAGAGCTAAATATTTGTCTTCGTCGTCCCAGCCATTCGTTGCTACTGTTTCTTGTAGATTAACCAAGAAGTTTGTCCATCGAAGGTTGGTGGATGCATCTTCTTTCTCTTTTTGTAGTTGCCAGCTCTTTTTCGAACCTTCATACTCTTTACTCTATCCAATTCCTGTGTAATGCATTCGATTTTATCTTCGAACTTTGCTTCTATTGTCAATAATTGTTTATTGACAGTCGAAAATTGATTATCAACAGTCGAAAATTGCTATCGACACGCTTGTCAAGGGCAACAATTGTGTTGTCGAGCAGACTTGTCTGTTCTTGGAATTGTTGTGGAAGTTTTTTCTCTTGATTTTCGAGCAGACCCTTTTGTTCACTGTTTTGTTGTTCGAATCGTTCGCGAAGATTCTTTTGGCTGTCGAGCAGCTGAGACTTCAAAGTGGTTATGTCCGGCGATCTTACTTGTTCTTGCTCTCAACGGCGTATACAAGGGGGGGGTCACGGGGTCATGACCCCCCCCGAGAACTCAAAAGATATACGCAAAAAATAATAAGAAAAGCAAAAATATTTGCAATCTTAAAATATAATTTCAAAAAAAAAATTTTTTATAGCTTTGGAATAGACAACCTACTCATTATTGGTAAAGTTTATTTACCTTCTCCTATCAACATTTACAAGCCATTGCCCGAAAAATACTATTGGGGTTTTATTGTCGAAATTAAACATTTTTTTTTTTGGTTAAGATTTATCAAATAGACGATTTTAACCACTTGCATTCAGAACATTTTAGCATTGATGTATTTTTTGATTCAAAATCAATTTGGTAGATTTACGTTTTTTGCAGATATACACCCTTTAATTCTCAAAGTATTTTCAATATTGTTTTTAATTGGTTTAACTTACTTATTTTGTGAGAATTTTGTACAAAATATTAAGGAAATCATATTCGATAAAAAATAAATGAACGAATGTGAATTACATGAATATTACAATGAAAAACAAAAATTTTACTTTAAGCCGTATTCCATACACCAGGGCCGTTCCGACTCAAACCCAGTACCAACATGTTTCAGTATAGGTTACGTACGAATTACCAGCAAAAAAGGCGATTTAACTAGTTGAAATGTCGGTTTATATCGACTTTTTTGCATGTAAGAATACCTATTTTGGTTACTAGTTCATACAATTTTTAGTTTCGAACTTAGACAAATAGTCTAAGCCAAAGAAGAAAGTCGAGAAAAGGATCAATTTTCGATATTTCTTCCCAATATTTAGTACAAAAAAAAAAAGTTGATATAAATTGATTTTTTAACCTGTCGACATTTTTATTTTGAGTTCGATATTTTTTCTATCTTTAATTTCATTCCAACACAACGTAACTTACAATACATCGCTCTGATTGGAATGTTTGAATGAAATCAACAAGTTTTTCTTGATAATAATCATACATTCTTGTCTGACTTTTAAACACGAATTTAACAGTTACTATTAATTTTGGATTATGTTTAAAATACATTTTCTTTTGATCGTTTCGATCGTATATTCGATTGATGACAATCCAGCGCAAGTTAAGCGTGCTTTTAAACATTATTCCCTTAACTATGAATTGATCACAATATCGGTAAATCAAAGTCAATTTGTTCATGAAATGATCGTCGTTTTTTGACGCAGAAAGCCTCATGACAAATAATATGTTTCATTGTTAGTTTTTCGGTCTCCAAGTTGTGTTTGTTATATGAAAATAAAATAGAAAGAAAATTTTTGTTATATTTTATAGATTTGTTTGTTTATTTACTAATTTATATCACAACTTAATTTTGATTTTTTGCTACGCGTTTCGGAAATAAATTTCCATCATCAGGCGAATTTTTGTTTGATTGAATTTGTTGTTAGATTTGTTGTCATCTGTGATTATATTTAATGTGGATTTATGTTTTTGTCTTCTTTTATCTCGTGTAGTATGTTACTGCGGTGTCGAATAGTGCGTTTGCTTTAAATGTTAATTTGTCGTTAAGTAGTTTGTCCTGTTCTGTTTTGTTTGCTTTGTAAATCTCGTACTCTTCTAGTGCGTCTAATAGTCTTCCCTTTTTACAAAAGTGTAATGGGCTGAAGTTTTGGTCAAAGTCTGAATAGTTATGTTTGTTGTCAATTAAGTGTAAAGCGTAGTTTGATTTTGTGTTAGGTTTTGGTAAATGTTCTGTGAATCGTTCGTAAAAAGTTCTACCTGTTTGTCCTATATAATATTTGTTGCAATCGTTGCATTTTATTTTGTATGCTCCTGTGCATGTTTTTATGTCGAAATTTCGTTTGGGTTGCATTAGTTTTTGTAAATTATTATTTGTTTTGAAAGAAACGTTTATGTTTAGTTTTTTGAATTCGTTTTTTATTTTTTGTGGCAAGATGTTCGTGTACTCCATCGAAATGAATTTTTCGTTTGCGTTGTTATTGTCATTATTACTAATATTATATTTGTTCATGATTTTCCTTTTCTGTTTTGTTAGTATTTTGTCGATTGTTTCATTATTGTATCCATTTGAAATTGCGATTTGTTTTATGGTGTTCAGTTCGTTGTTGAAATCTTCCTTATCCATTGGTATTGTTAATAATCTGTTGATGAGTGAGTTGTATGCGGCCATTTCTTGCGTTTGTGGGTGGTGTGAATCTTTATGGATTGTGATGTCTGTGGTTGTCGGTTTTCTGTAAATTTTGTATTTTAGTTTGTTGTTGCTTTTTTGGATGTTTAAGTCGAGGAAATTTAAACTATTTTCGTTCTCCACTTCGATTGTAAATTTAATGTTGTTATTTATTTTGTTTATGTAATTCTTCAATAAATCTATCTGTCTATATGTTCCGTCAAAAGGCAATTTATTTCAATTGTTTTCATCAACGCCAGTCAATTTACTTGCTATGGCTTTTGACGTTTACAAACGCCTTTTCAATAATCATCAACTCGATTTTTGTAATGCTCAGTTACACCGTAGATGATGTATTCAAATTCGCGACTTTAGCGAACTTGACTATTGAACACAATACTAGCGCAGTAAAATTTATATTTGCATTTTTTAAGAGAAGACTTTTGCAGTTTGAGTTAACGACACCCTTAGACACAGCCCTGTCATACACCCTAAAAACATTTTTTGATTGAGATCTGAATTTATTAAAGGATTTTTGGCTTATCTACGAATTAACTTTTATGGATTCCAAACATTTTATAAATTTTTTTGTATTCAGATTTCTAAAAATAGTCAATCAATGCATCAATTTTATTCAAATAAATATTAATACATATACATACATTGGTAGATGATGGTTTTTCAAAATTATTTTGTATGTTTCAATTATCATGAGAAAACCCATTGAGAAGGTAATTTTAAATTTACACATGTTTTAAACATTTTTGAAAGTTCGAAGATCATATTGGGTCTGCATTCAATTTTTCGATCTGCAGCCAATGCTTCACATGTTCATTTTCAGGCTTCAATAAAAACAAATTGTGGAAGCTAAGAATATTTGTCTTCAATAAAAGAGTGGTTCTAACTACCACAATTTTTGATTGATAAATGAGAAAATTATCCCCTCATTATTATCCACTTATCAGATTAAACAAAAATTAATGCAAACTGTCGCTTTAAACTGTCTTCAAACGTAAGATATTAAGAAAAATATTAATATTAAGTAAAATATTAAGATAAACATCTCCAAAACCTACATATTTTTTAGCGTGCACAAAAAATCCATACGAACTATTTTTGGTACACAACCCCAAGATCATATTAAAATTCGGGAGTGGATCAAAATTTTGTTTCCACAACTCAGCTCTACAAAATTTGTGTTTTACACAGAAAATAATAAGGGTATTCATGCAACGTCGTGAGTTTACAAATTGTGTAATAAGTTTGCATGAACGACCTTTGTTATACATTTGATTAAATGCTAGGTAATTCAATCAGAGTAAGAGTAACAAAGACGTTTGGATAAGTTTAACCAGTTTGGTTAATTTTACGAACAAAATCCCTTGATAACTTTAACAAAACTGTGTGAATCATTTCTCATACAAAATTTGACAGTTCATTAACCAAAAGATAAATTTAACAAATTTGTAAACTTATCTACGGTTTTACGAAGTTGCATGAATACCCTTAATATAAAAATGTTTAAGCTTTGTCAGCAAATAATAATGCAGTAGACGCCTGATTAAGTAAATCTAAAAAAATTAACTATATTGAACACACAAAATTATATATAAAAACATATTTTTTTTTTACAAAAATGTCCCGAAAGAATTTAACATTGCTTGAGGACACTAAACAAGTGTTTCTTTTTTTTAAACCTCATTGAAAGCTTGCGAAAAAGTAAACAATCTCGAAAGAGTGAACTGGCTGGTTTTATCACCTCACTATATCGAGCGTCTACTGTATTTTATTTTAAGATGATTAAAAGGTAATTGAAAAAAGAAGAAAAAATTACGCCCTTTTTACAATTTCCAAACTTCTCTTTATTTTGTCAAAATTATGTAAACGGAATTCGGAGAATATTGAGAAACAAAATTTCGAATGAAAAGTTTTGCAAAACGAATTTTGACCTTGCTAAAATTTCGACCCCAACTCTTTATAATTAAAAAAAAAATGGTAACATTTGTGGGACCAGCAGAAATTAATTCCAAAAAAAGTACAAAAAGCGAAAAAAATGGAAACCGTGGATCAGTCTTTTAATTAATAAATTTATAAGAACTGAATTGGGTTTTTGTTTTGGTATGACCCCCCCCCCCCCCAAGAAATGGAGCTGTATACTCCGCTGCTTGCTCTTCCTCCATTTCAATGTCAAATATAAACGTATCTGGATTTTCTCCACGTTTTCTTAAACCTTCTTGCAGACGAATTATAAGATCATTCGTTGTTCCAGCAGTAGGAAAACCTCGCTTGTTCAGTTTTGTCTAAGGTTAAACAAAATTTAAATCATTCAGAGTTTGTCTTCTCTTATTTTCACTTTCACAGTCACGTTCAATTTTTGTAATTATTTAGGCCTATTCTGCCACATCTGTTATTATGCGATGAACTTTCTGTTATAAATCATAAAAGATTTTCATTATAAATTTATGATTGGATATTTGAACTTTTATAAAACTTTGTTATGAAACTTCGAAATCGAAATTAGTTAACGAATAGACCTAAAATCTGTTACTAAAATCAGCTATTGTTAATAAAATGAAAAATACCAAAATGGGTGACCAACAAGTATTTACATTGGTTTTTTGAATATTTAATCGGTATTTGACACGGAATTGGTTTATCTATAGTAAGTGAATGTGTCCAATAGAATTGCTGCATTAAATATATTCAATGTAAAAAGCTGTATGAGATGCATATCGGGGAGACCAAAGGGATTACTTTTTTATCTTAGTTCCACATCAAAAGTTTTTTGTGCTTTCGCCTGCAAAAAAATACCTATTTTAATTTTAAACTTGTTTATTTAAACTTGTCTAATTTTAAAACATTTTGTTGATGAAATAATAGAAAAATCGCCATTTTTACTTCATATACCTCCTTATTTATTGAAATCTTTTATGGTAAAAGCCAGAGAGGTTCGTCTTTTATTCTTTATATTTCATTACAGATTTTGGCATGCTGAATACCAAAAAAGTGATATGTAAAAGATTTTGCTATGAGTTCGAAAGATTGACAGGTCATAACAGATTTCTTAGCAGATTTAATAACAGAATTACGCATACAGAATAACAAAATTAAAATTCGTAAAAGATATTTTGACTTTTGTATGGAAATTCAAAGCAGAATAATAGAATAGCAGAATAAAAGATTAAGCCGAATAGGCCTAATTGTCTGTTAAAGAATAATTAATGAACACATCACAAATAAAGTAAGATTTATCTCACATCTGACACCAATGTAATATTTTTTCAGGTTCGTTAATAAAACTTACTCAACACTTTTAAATCACCAACTTTACTTTTATTACAACCAACTTTACTCATTCACGATTAAAAATAAACTGCGTCATCTGCCGGTCAGACATGTGCTTTTATACTTTTCACAAGGTTCCCGAAAGGAAGGTTCTTGTATTTGCTTCTAGAGCTTTCCATAGGGGAAATTTCCCATAAATTTCCCTTTCCAAAGCGTTACATTTGACGTTTAGTATTGGGTTGCTTTGTGTCCTGTCTAATCCGAAATTCGGTGTTTCTGTTATTCAAGAGTGGTTATACTAGTTCATTCGAGAGTCGATAAAGTACAAATGTGAGATTCTTTACAAAATTATACGCTCGGATTAGTTAGAGACATTTTATTCTAAAAATGTATTTGGTTTATTTTAATAAGCTTACTTTAATAAAGCGAAAGATTCAATTTGAACTTGCAAAATTGTGTTTTAAGCGAAATATTTTAATAATAAAGGCATTTTTTTAATTTCAGGCACTTCACTTCAAAGAGCAAGATATCGATGGTAAGGTTAAGATAATGAGTTAAGAAACTTTTCCAAAGTCAAGTTTTGGTTGGTCTGTAAAGGGGCCAACTTATAGAATGCGGTGCATGCGTTGGGTATTCGGCTGCCCTGTAAAACTGACAGCTCAATTAAGTGGACACGTTTTTTAGAGAAGCGACTCATAGCAATCCGTTGTTGACATTTTGTTTTCAATAATAGTTTCGGTCGTAATAGGATGCGTTCCGATGTTAATTCTCAGTTATTCGGATAGCTTTATGTTGTTGTAATCCCTTGTTAAAAAACAATCAAAAAAAATCTTTGACCAACAAACAAATCCGAAGTTATCCCAAAAATTCTAGGATACTCAGCAATCCAAAGAGAAATTTCAAAACAGCTGATATTTGACAAGAAGTTTGAGTTGTCCATCTTGAGTTTTGCAATATCTGGTTTTTTGAAAGAATATTTAATTAGTTAGATGCAGCTGGAAAATGGTTATTTTCAACACCTTCGACTCAACGCAATAAATAAATATAAATGGTATAAGACTCCGTTAAAAAAGTTAAAATTTGTTTGCAAATTAGAAAAAAAATTAATTCAATTCCTTTGTCATCTTTCTCAGCTAACCTATCTGGTTGTGGTCGTTCACAAAAGTATCGGCTACTCAGTTATCTTGGATAACCTATCCGATAGCCGGCGGAACGTGGCCATTGGCTTTGTAGACCCGAGTTAATACCACATCACGTTCAACGTATAAAAATAGAATCCAGAATCGCTAAGATCATCAAACTGAACCAACACCCTAGAACGTGACTCATATTCCAAAATATAATATACACCAATGGAAAAATACCAGACAAGCCAAACGATCAAATATCAGTTAGTACAATACAATATACAAGGACAATAAAGTATTAATACACAAAGTCATCAATGGAAAAATACCAGTGTCCAGACAAGCCAAACTATTAAATATCAATTAGTAAGAACACATCCTTGGATAACAGATGCTTTTATTTGTCAAACAGTATAAATAGGAATATCAGACCAAATCAAAGGACACTTCATTTAAGTCAGTGAATAAGTTCACAACACATATTTTTTAAGTCAATTTAGAACCGTAAGACATTGTAACCATTTATGTAATTAGATTAAGTTTGAATAAATTAAATAAAGTTTTTTTTATCAAAATTATGTGTTACATAAATTAATTGGGGGCTCAACCGGGGTAGCCTTACAAAGTGATTTATCGTAAATAAAAATTGAAAAATAATAAAGTAAATTTAACGTAAAATCAGTGAGTGCTATCAAGTGCCAGAAATATGTTCTTCAAGTAATACAAATGAACAATTGTATGAAGACATATTAAGTGATCAGTGAACATAAAAAAAAATTCGAAAATAAAAGTAAGATAGTGTTAACAATAATTCACAGACAATAAAGTATCGAACATTGTATCGAGAAAAATTCAAGAAACGAAAAAGTGAGTCATCACGAAAATATTTCATTTCAACCAACGCCAAAAGAAGATAGAGAAAGATAGTTCTACACCAAAGAATCCCAGAGAAGTACAGTGCGGAATTGCAGACAAAGAATATCAGAGCGGTATTGCAGTTTTAAGTAAGAATTATATATATATTAAGTATGATAGATTATATAAAAAGGTGTTATGAATAGATTAACCAAATATAAAGAATCATTTAAAAGTAAGCTTAAGTTGAAAAGTGTTAAAGAAGATCAAGATAATTTTGAATTGCAAGATTTAAGTAAAATTAAATTAAATTTTGAGAAATCGGAAATAAGTGAATTAGTAATCATGGAAGTCTTACAATCACAAATAGCTGATTTAACAGCAAAATTATATAGTGTCATGACTGGAAAACCTGTAATCAAAGAAATCGAAACAGAAGAAATTAAACCAGAAATTACAGATACAATGAGTTTAGATGTAATAAAATCGATGCCGACTTTTACAGGCGACGCCCAAAAATATGTTTCATGGAGACAAGCTATTGGTCATGCTATGAAAATATATAAAAAAAGGTAGTTTACAGTACTTTTCAGCACTAGTAATACCTCGAAATAAGTGTATAGAACAAGCAAATGACATTTTAACTAATCACGGTACGGTATTAAATTACGAAGCAAATTTAGCAAGGTTAGACTTTGCACACTCGGACCAGCGTCCAATACATGTTTTAGAACAGGAAATGAGTATTTTAAGACAAGGTAAAAATTCCTTAATAGAATATTATAATATTATAAATCAAAAACTCACAGCGTTAATTAACAAAACTATCATGACGCGGTGACGGCAAGGCAATCACAAACGAATTATGTGAAAAATATAGAAGAGATGGACTTAGAGTTTTTATTTTGGGACTGAACGGTCAGCTCTCAAACATACTGTTATGTATATGTCCAGATAATCTTCCAAGTGCACTAGCAAAACCACAAGAATTAGAAAGCAATAATAATAGAGCATTATTTGCTTACAGATATGAATGTCCAACTACTGGGAATAAAAGTGAAACATTGAGGTTTTCACATAAAGATAAACCTATTCATAAAGATAATAATGTCTTCAGGAGAGATAATTTAGCTCCTCAATACAAAAAAATCAGTTTGAACGAATGCAATGTAGTACGATCAATCAGCAGATCCCAAACACAAACGAACAAAGAAATACATATCAAAATGCTAATAATAGAAATTACTTATCCTATAATATCCAAAATAGGTACAGTAACCCATTCAAACAAAACAGACCAGTTTTTAAAAGAGAGAGGGAACAAAGTGTTCAAGTATCAGGGCAAGCCACACCCAATAAAGTTGAAAGAATCAGTAATTTGAACGAGAAGAATGAGATAGGTAGCCAGACCGGTTTACCATACTTATACAGAAAGATAGGCAGCAAAAATATAAGAATTTTGTTAGATACAGGCGCAACAAGCAATTATTGTCAACCAGGGCTACTCAGTGAAAGAAAAGAATTAGTCGCAAAGAAACAGGCAACGACAGTGAACGGAGTAGTAATAATTGAATATTATTATGAAGTTAAAATATTAAATAAAACAGTGATAGTATATGAGTTAAATAATTTTGGTTACGATATATTAATCGGTAACAAATTCTTAAGAGACAACAAAGCAGTTATTGATCTTCAAAATAATAATATGAAGGTAAATAATGAAGAAGAAAGAATTTATTTTGACAAAGAAGATAAATAAGATAAATAATATAATTATGAACAAAAATGACTTGAGAAAATGCGTCAGTGAACAGATTAAAGTGGAACATAAAAATACATATATAAATCTGCCATTCCGAACAGATATAGTTGCTGAAATAAATACAGTAGAAGACAAAGCAATATGGACAAAACAATATCCATATCCTCACAGTGCCAATGAATTCATGAATAAAGAAGTAAAAAAATTAATAGAATCAGGAATAATTAGAGTGCTTTAGCTTCAATTATAAAAGTTTTAAAAAAGCTAATATGAAAATCGGTTTAGAAAAATCAGAATTTCTTAAAGATTCAATTAATTTTTAGGATATGTAGTTGCACAAAACATTATAAAAACAGATGATGAAAAGGTAAAAACAATTAAACAATACCCTTTACCAGAAACTCTTATACAACTTATATCATTCCTAGGTATGATAGGATATTATCGCAAATTTATAAAGAACTATGCACAAATAGCAAAACCATTAACAAAGCATTTACAGAATGAAAATGGTCAAGTATAAACATACTTAGCAAGGAAAAATAAAATAAATTTAGCTAAAGAAGCAATTGAAGCTTTTGAAATATTAAAAATAATCTAATAAAAGAAGTTGAATTAAATCAACCAGATTTCAATAAGAAATTTATTTTAACCACAGACGCCTCAGACGACGCTGCAGGAGCAGTTCTTTCACAGAACGGAAAACCAATAACATTTAATATTAGCAAAACATTGCAAAAATCAGAATGCAGTTATGCGAAACGAAAAAGAACTATACGCAATAGTATATGCTTTAAAAAATTTGAGAAACTATATATATGGTGTAAAAGATCTTGAAATACATACAGATCACTAACCATTCACGTTTTCATGCTCAAATAAAAATCCGAACGCCAAAATGAAGAGATGGTATTCAATAATAGAAGAATATGGCCCTAAAATAATTTGCAAACCAGGAGTAACCAATGTAGTAGCAGATGCATTGAGTAGACAGAATTTAAATATGTTAGAAGATTACAATACACAACATTGTGCAGAAAGTAGCGAAGAATATTCGGAAAAAACTAAGTAAATGTGTGAATAAATTCAAACAGCAAATAATATTTGAACAATCAGAAACAGAATCTGATGAAATAATAAATGTTTTTAACAACAAAAGAATAATGATTTACTTTAGGAATAATGAAAATATAGTCAATATTTTAAAAAAATATATAACCCCAGGAACCATAGGAATTTATGGAAAGACAGAAAAAATCTATCAAGTAAGAGATAAATTGAAGGAATTTAATAATAAATTTATAGAATGCGAATTTTTTGCACAAGATATAATAAATAAAAAAGATCAAGTAGAAATCGTAGAACAAACACACATAAGAGCACATAGAAATGCTAAGGAAAATATTAAACAAATAGAGAAGAATTACTATTGGCCAACAATTAGGCGAGATTTTGAAGAATATGTTAGATTTTGCGACATATGCAATACAAATAAATACGATCGCAAATCACATAAGGAAAAGATTGGTGAGGCACCAATACCAAAAAAGGAAGGGGAAATGCTGCACATAGACATCTTCTACATAAATAAAAATTTATATATAACGTGCATCGATAAATTTAGTAAGTATGCAAGCATCCTGGAATTGAAAGACAAATCTTATTTGAAGGAAAAAGTATTAGAAATACTACAGATATATCCAAAGTGTAAAAAAATAGTTATGGATAATGAAACAAGTTTTAAATCACCAGCATTTCAGTCTTTAATAAAAAAAAATAATATTGAAATATTTTATACAGACCCTTGCACAGTAAGACAAACGGACAGATAGAAAGATTCCATTCTATTTTACAGGAAATAATAAAATGCATTAAAGATGAATGTAAATTATTAGACTTCACAGAAATAATTTTTAGAGCAATTAAGGAATATAATAATTCTTTACACAGTACTATTTATAAGAAACCAACAGAAGTTTACTTCGATAAAATAGGGAAAGAAGTAATTAGTAAAGAACTAAAAAATAAACAAGAAAAAATGTTAGAAGTTCATAATAAAGGAAGGAGAGACATTCGAGTTGAAGAAAACCAAATAGGTTATAAAAAGGTAGATAAAAGAAATAAAATGGAACCTAAATTTCAAAAGGTTATTATAAAAGAAAACTTAGGTCATGCAGGTAAAACTCACACAGGTAGACTTTTTCATAAAGATAATTTAAAAATAAAATAAAAATAATTTAAAAATAATCAATCTCCTTAGTCCTTATTACAGGAATTCAAAATGAATACAATCATAATAATAATGATTATCACTGCAACACTAGGTAAAGCAGAAATAGAAGTAGAAGATTATAGCAGAGAAGTATATATCCTAATAGAAGATGGATATACAATAATAACTCAAGGAACAAATAATATATTCCATACAACTAACTTAACAATAATAGAAGAAACACTTAAGCAAAGCGATGAAGCAGTACAAAATGATATAAATTATACACAAAAAACAAATAAACGTTATACAGAAATTGAGAAAGTTAATAACTTACTTGAACAGCTCAAAGAGCATTATTCTAGAACTAAACGTTCATTAAATTTAATAGATACAGTTTGGAAATTCATTGCCGGAACTCCAGATCATTATGATGAAGAAATTTTAGATGAGAAAATAAACGATTTAATTAAAAATAATAATCAACAAATGATTACTAATCCAAAAATGTTTAAAGTAATAAAAGATTTTGTCTATACTGAAAAAGATGAAATAATTTCAAGACAATTAAAAGTAATAAGTTATGAACTACAAGATATAATAAATACATTAACTTTGCAAAGCTAGGAAAATTGAATACAGCAATTTCAAGTAATAAAGATATTAAAGAAATACTAAAACATGAGAATAGTACATTTTCAGTTACAGATCTAATTGATGTAAGTAAATTTAAAATATATCAGAATTAATCGGATATTTAATCATTATTAAATATCCGATTATTAAAGAAACATGTAAAACATATATTACTAAAAGTATTCCACAAAAGGATGGAAAATTATTAATTGAAAATAAGATTGCTAAATTCAATAAATTTATTAATTTATAAAATTGTAAAACTGAAACACAAAGTAGATATTGTGAATATAACACAACAGAATCATGTTTTACTAAACTATTGAATAAGAATTATACTAAGTGTAGCAAGATAAACGAAAATAATTATCCATTAGAAATATTAAAAGAAGGAGCAATATTTGCTACCGGAAATCATGTTATAAACAACATTACTTATAAGGGTACATATTTAGTAACCTATAATCACAATGTAGCTATTGATAATCAATTATTTTCAAATGATAAAAATATTATACAAGCATACCTTAAGGGTTATTCAAATACTTTATATGAAGTAGATATATATATAGATTCTTTGAATGAAGATCTAAAATTTAAAAATATTAATTTTATAGAAAACATCAAGACCAATGCAAAAGAAAATATTGGCATATCAATTCTATTTACTATTATATTAACAGTTGTAATACTGTATATCATTAAATTAGTCATATCATTGAGACGACAAAAACTTCAATGTATTAGTTGAAAAAGCAAAAGAAAAATATGCAGCAGAAGGAATATCGGGGCGACCTTTTTAGAAGTACGGGGGAAGTTAATACCACATCACGTTCAACGTATAAAAAAAGAATCCAGATTCGCTTAGATCATCAAACTGAACCAACACCCTGGGACGTCACTCATATTCCAAAATATAATACACACCAATGGAAAAATACCAGACAAGCCAAATGATCAAATATCAATTAGTACAATACAATATAAGGACAATAAAGTATTAATACACAAAGTCATCAATGGAAAAATACCAGAGTCCAGACAAGCCAAACTATTAAATATTGTAATATTTTCTCAGGTACGTTAATAAAACTTAATTCGCTTTATTTCAATTCTCCACTTATTTACTTAACAAAATAAAACACTTTAGTTTTACAACCACAAAACAATTTATTGTTCACCACTGAAATTAATTCACTTGACTTTTATTACAACCAACTTTATTCATTCACGATTAAAAATAAACTGCGTCCTCTGCCGGTCAGACATGTGCTCTTATACTTTTCACAAGGTTCCCGAAAAGCTGGAAGGTTCTAGTATTTGCTTCTAGAGCTTTCCATAGGGAAAATTTCCCATACATTTCCTTTTCGAAAGCTTTCATTTTGACGTTTAGTATTGGAAGTTCGAAAGCTCACCAAAACTCTCCGAAGGTTGGTTTGTGTCCTGTCTAATTCGAAATTCGGTGTTTCTTTTGTTCGATGTTCGAGAGTAGTAATAGTTCATTCCAGAGTTGTTATAGTACAAATGTGACAGTCGTTACACTGCCCCCTCCTTAAGATTGATCGTCCCTAGCAAATCTATCACATCTTTCACCATTATAACGGTGTAAACCGTCACTGTGAACTACTTTCATTTTGCCTCTATGTTCTCTCTCAATGCGGTAGACGACATCGTTTATTCGAGTTACAACAGTATACGGGCCTTCCCAATTTTGTTGAAGTTTCGGTGAAAGTCCCTTCCGACGGTGGGGATTATTAAACCATACAAGTTCTCCCACTTGGAATCCGTTCGTTGTTGCTTTTGTGTCGTATCGTGTCTTCATCCGATCACTTGATAGCTTTATATTTGCCCTTGTCCTTTCGTGAATGTCAAGAAGCTTTTCTTTCAGGTCTTCTACGTAGTCGTCTATTTCTTGGGGCTCATAACCATAACATCCAAATTTTATTTCACTCGGCAGTCGTATTGTGTTCCCGAGCAGGATTTCTGATGGTGTATGTCCTGTTGAGCTATGTACTGCACTCCGATAGGCCATCAAGAATAATGGAATATGCCGATCCCAGTCTCGTTGGTTGTCGCTTACCACTTTGAAAAGGTGTTCGTTAAGGGTCCTGTTGAATCGTTAAACCATTCCATCAGATTGTGGAATAAGCGGTGTTGTCCTCGTTTTCTTAATGCCAAGGAGTGTACAAACTTCCTGAAAGATTTTGGACTCGAAGTTTCTTCCTTGATCTGAATGAAGTTCCATCGGCACACCAAACCTGCTAATCCAGTTGAAAACAATCTGGTCCACGACTGTTTTAGTTTCCTGGTTTGGGATGGCAAATGCCTCAGGCCACTTGCTGAAGTAGTCCATTACTACCAGGATGTTTCGGTTTTCACTTTCGGTTTCTGGAAAAGGTCCCGCAATGTCTATTGCAATCCTCTCAAAAGGCGTGCCCACGTTGTACTGCTGCATTTTACTTTGGATTTTTCTGCCTGGTCCTTTGCTTGCAGCACAAATATGACATTTGCGGCACCATTTTTCAACTTCTTCTCTTGCATGTAGCCAGCAGAATCGTTGCCTTCTCCAGTGTCTTATTGATCCCCAAATGTCCTCCGGAAGCTCCCTCATGTATCTCATGAAGAACGTCATTAACTTTGGATCGAGGTACGATTAGCTGTATCACATAAGATTTGCCGTCTGTGGACTCCCACTTTCGTCTTAACATTTCTTCTTGCACATGAAGCGAGTCATTGTGCCCAATACACCTTAAGAGTTGGACTCATATAGGAGATGTCACCCCATTCTGGTTTCTCCTGGTGTTCTTTCCATACAAGAACATGAGTAGTATAAACTAGAGGGTTCTGGGACACCGGCATCGCCGGCATCACCGGCATCACCGGCATCATCCTAGAGGGTTCTGGGACACCGGCATCACCGGCATTACCGGCATCACCCTAGATGGTACGAGAACACCGGCATCACCCTAGATGGTACGAGAACACCGGCATCACCCTAGATGGTACGAGAACACCGGCATCACCCTAGAGGGTACGAGAACACCGGTATCACCGGCATCACCCTAGATGGTACGAGAACACCGGCATCACCCTAGAGGGTACGAGAACACCGGCATCACCGGTACCACTGGTACCAATTTGGGTTCTGATCTATGAATGCCGGCAATTAAGATTTACGATTATAATACGTGCATTGATATATCAAGACCCTGATACATCGTTACCATCATGTCACTCATCTGACTAATAGGACTTGACCATCTACATATATCTATTGCTTTAGGATTTTTCCTGGATTGAGGTGATAATTAGTGTAACAAAAGCCTAATACCTCACTACCATCATATCATTCATTCGTCTAATAGGACTATACCTCCTTTATCTATTGCTTTGCTAGCATCATGTCAATCATATTACTAAACCCTGTCCCTTATCATTAAAATCCTGAAAAATGGTCCAAGGGTTATTTTTATTGCGGAATACAAATGTACGTCAATAAGGTCAACACATTATTTTATCTATAGGGATGGATGCCGACAATTAAAATATGCATTCATGATGATCGTAATACATACATTTATCCAACTGCTTCCTTATTTACATCGATGATATCCCAAGTGACAACAATACAAATTTATGATAAGGTTAACTACATGAATGAATGCGGGGGGAAAACTCTATTGTTCTACTATTAGCAATCAATATGATATAAGCATGCATTATAACCTCAATACTTCTTTTCATTAGATACTTTTCACCCCAAAGAAACCTTTTGCAATGTGTAATACGACATTTAGGATTATATCCTGTATATGACTACTTTCCTACCCTTAATAGCAAATGAATAAACATATACATAAATGTTATTATATTCCTATATTATTTTGAAGTGGTGATGTAAATTAAATGGAATGAGCAAATCTTGAATAATAACACATGTTTTTTTTTTTATAATATTATATTTTATTTATATATTTTCTGGTTATATTTTTAGGTTTACATTGAAAAATAAAAAAAAAATAATAACAATCCTTAGACAATTCTGTTAACAACTTGGTCAAGTGGATTGTATTCAATAATCCGATCATGAAGCATGAGGCAGTAAGCTGAAGTATTTGCAGGAATGTTTTTTGATGTTCTCATCTCCAAGCGTATATCGATAGGTCCTGTTTTCAAAGCCTCATTTTGATGTCTGCATTCTATAACAAAAATTGGAGCACGAGATTTAAATAGATCCCAAGAAAGCAAAGGTTCAGTTATGGTTTTATTGTAGTAAGTTCTTTGAAAATCCGTATACATTTTGTAGAACAAGCTATATCTATTTCTCTCGAAAGAAATATTAAGATCTTCATGAGGATATACATCAGAGTTTAAATACACTTTTAAGTCTGTTAAATCACAATGGTCAAACGTTGTAGGATCAGCAGATATTTTTTTATTTTTTGCAGTTTGTAGTGCAAATACAATGTATCGAGGTTTTTCTATTTGCGTTGTTGTTTTAACGTTCCAGATGTGATGGTCAGAGCTTGATAACATGGGATACTCATAGAGATCCCAGTTTCGGAAAGCAATTTTCATAAAACTATTTGCATTTATAGATTTATATAGATTTAATTTCATCGAATCTGATAAAGTCACGTGTGGTACTCTCCACTGTACCTTATGTAGTTTTACTTGTACATTTTCATCAGTTGGGGAGATTATAGCGTTTTCATCCATCCTAGAACGAGTGAGAATTAGATCATGACGAGCATTGGGAATAATTTTTTTATAATCTTCGGCAAAACCCAAAAGCTTATTCAATGGAATGCAGTAGTTAAAATATAATGGTTTCAAATAAATATCTGAATCAGGAGACCATGAAGCATTTAAAAGCATATCACTCTCATTTTTTGTCAACGATAAATAGTTTTTGATTGTTGTTATAATCCCCACATTTCGATTGTAATCAATTTCCTTTCCATTCAGCTCATAACGTATTTCGTCGAAGAGAAAAGCCATTGCATTGTTTACAAGTCTTGTGCTGACTATTTCTTTTCCATCTGTCTTCGATAGTGATCCTTCAACATATAGAAAACTTTCCGAAGGAAGAACATTAAGATTTTGGTGTTGTATGCAAATCTGAACGATGTCATTTTTTTCAAAATTGTTTTGATATGGTGAGTAAGTATGATATTCATATTTAGAAACACTTTCATAGATTTCGGGCTCTTGGAAAATGTTCAACATATTGCTATATTTTGTTTTTGATTTTCAATATTTTATGATATACCCCAATGAGAGCAAAAAATCCTGATTATGCTTTGTAAGATTATGTGTTACCGCGGCTGAGTTCGAAGCTTGATTGAGTAATGAATTATTTTCGACGGTGTTTTTATATAGGATTGTGCTAGTTATATTTTCATATACAATCATGGCGGCGGTTGTAAATGTAATCGAGCCGTTAATGTCTCTCCTCTAAAATTTATAACTTTTCCGTCTTGATCTATGAACTTTAAACACAACGATGTTATTCGTCTGACGTTCACGGGTAAATAAATGACATTTTTCGGAACTTCTATGATTTTATAGCCTGGACTTACTTAACAGCAAATTCATGTAAAATATGCGCAGGTTGATTGTTAATATACGTTCCATCTATAATATTACATTCAATGCGTATGGCATTAACTCTATTTATATCGACGAAGAGATCTGATTCATATTGCCTATTTGCCTTCAGCAGCTTCTTACTAAATCCTAAAAGAGATCCAATTGAATTCGGTTTAGAGAAGTCAATATCTTCCGAGCTGAAAATTTCACATTTTAGAGTGTTTATATTGGCCTTGATTTTAAATTCACTTTTTTTTAATTTTTTTTTTTTGTTAATATCATTAAATTTTGTTTGTATGAAATTATTTATATCTTCTATCTCATATGAACCAATAGGAAGCGAGATAACATTATCGCCCACATGTATCAAATTATTAAACTCATCTACATTTGGTATAGAGTTATATGTTTGAAAATCTTTAAGATCGCAAACATAATTAGATTTCAGTACAATTGGTGGAAAATATTCTGCATTGAGACTTGATTCATTCCCACTTAATGTTAATGTTAGCGACATCCTTGTTAAAAGAAAAATGAGACAGTTTTGATGTGTTCACATGGTTTTATTCATATTTTATTTAAACTTTTGAAAACATTTCAACATTGGTCTAATAAAAATCTTAAGCATAAATGTCCACATATAAATGTATCAAAATCTTGTTCTCGAATATAATTATAATTTATTTGATTACCAAGATAGTCTATTACTTCAATTGGTGGTCTTAAATTACCAAAACTATCGAAATACTTTATAATATTATATTTTTTATTTCTAATATATGCTACCCAATGAGTACCCATACCAGCTTCACTATCCAAATTTATAACGCCACACTCTTGATCCGTAGAGGTTTTTGGTAATGAGTCTCGCATAAAAACTCCTCTAAAGTGCTTGAGATGTTTCTTTCCAAACCGTAGAATATTATGGTTATTTAAGGGTCTCTTAGGCAGCAAATCAATCAGTTTTTTGTATTAGGTGTGTTTAGAAATAAACCAAGACCATTTTTATATGGTTTCAAGTATAACCCCTTCCCTTGAATAGCGACTGCCTCCATAGCCTTATTATGTCGTTTGTTTTCTTCAAAAGCTCTTTTAGCAACATGAACGTCATTGAGTGCTTTTGCAACTCCGGCAACTCCACCTGTTAAAGATCCAACAGCTGATAAACCAGCTAGAATAGGAGCTAGAAATGGAAGAAAACCACCTCTCTTTGGAAGTGGGATTATTCTTGGAGTTTGTATATTTTGTTTTTTTTTATTTTTAAAAACATTTTTTGCAGCTTCCAGAGCAATATTTGCTATAGATGTTGTACCACAACAATTGATATTGCTTTTAATAGCATTTCTTGCTTCAGTTATGGCCTTTTTAAAAATATTTTTCTTACAAGGCTGCTTCTTTTGTTTACTAGCTCGGATAGTTTTTTTTTTATTCTCTGTATGACCCATACCGAACTTTGTTTTCGCCTTCATCATGTTGGTGACCAAAAGACCGCTTAACTTTTCAGACGTTGAAGAGTCGTTTGCTTTAAATCGTTTCCACGCTTGCTCAGTTAGAATTTTATCAGCAACGTGTCGATCTGAGACAGAGCTACTCTTAGAATATGCAATATCATGCAAACGACAAGCCTCATCCAGTTTATTAACCCCCTTATCTCCTCTACGTAATCGTTTTTCCAATTTAGTTACGGGGCCACAATAATTATATGAAGGAAGATGTAGCTCAAATGGTAATTTGTCTATAACCGTATTCAAAAGCCCCTTTCCTTCAATTGATTTTCTTTTATTATGAGTATGATTTCGAACGTTGTGCTCAATCATATTATAATTTGTATACCTTCCTACTTGGAGGTTGAAACACATATGAATATAATCATATAAAAATGCTATGTTTTATTGTAAAAGCTACCAGTCGGCATTATGCGCTTCGTAAAGCAGTCAGAAGTTATTAAAGTAAAAAACTTTGATTCCAAAGTCAAAATAAAAAAAAAACATGGTTCATTATTCCCAAAGAGTATTCGAGGAATTATCGTTGGACCATCAAACTGTGGAAAAACAAATGTTATGCTTAGTATTCTTCTCGACCCGAATGGATTAAAGTTTGAAAATATTTATATTTATTCTAAGTCCTTACATCAACCAAAATATATATATCTCAAAAAGCTGATTACATCCGTGAAAGGAATGGAATACAATGAATTCTCAAATAATTCCGAGATAATGCCCCCATCAGACGCGAAAAATAATTCAATATTTATATTCGATGATGTTGCATGCCAGAAACAAAATAACATAAGAGATTATTTTTGCATGGGTCGTCATAATGGAGTTGATAGTTTTTACTTATGTCAGTCCTATACCCATATACCAAAACATTTAATTAGAGACAATTCCAATTTTATTATTCTTTTCAAACAAGATGAATTGAATTTGATGCATGTTTACAAAGATCATATAAACTCTGATATGACATTTAATCAGTTTAAAGAATTATGTTCTCAGTGTTGGGCTGATAATTTCGGTTTTCTGGTTATAGACAAGGAAAGCACCATTGAAAAAGGTCGATATAAAAACAGTTTTCACAAAATTGCAATACTATAAATATACATTTATCATTTGAAAGCAACACATTACATCAGCACCACTGTTTGGAGGTACTTGTCCATCATATATAATCATAATAAAATAAATATTTAAATACTGTCTCATATTTTGTACTATAAAAAATGGATGAAAGTGTGTTAAATGATCTAATAAAAACGCGAAATGAGCTAAAAAATAAATATTTACAACTAAAAACTGGTAAAATGATGCGAGAAACTGAGTTGGAAAACACTTTCAAACCCATCGTTGAGCCGTTGAAAAAATTGGTTGAAAATATTAAAAAAGAAGAATCACAACAAGAGGATAATATTAAAACACCGAAACGTCGTAAGCTACATTTCAAATCTTTTAATGAAAAGGATGAGGAGGACCATGAGCGAGCAGAATCACCTTCATTAGAATTGAATAGTCCAGATAATACTTTTTTATTCAGTACACCAAAAAATTTTGATAGTCCTAATAAATCATCGTCTTTCAATCAACAAAAACTATTGTCAGAGTCGAATCGTGATACGGCCTATGGACCATATTTTGATGCAAACACTCAATCTGTAAAAATAGGAAAGTGTAGCTTTAAAATGAGTGATAAGAATATTATCATTGATGATGAAATTTTTACTCGAACTCCGGGTCTCATTGAATTGGTGTTAAAGAAAAATCCTTGTAAGCAAAAATATACTAAGGATGACTTAGAACAATATTCGAAAATCCTCCAAAAAACTAATGCATACAGAATGAATCATGATAGTTCTTCTCGAATTAAGAGTAACAGAGGTGTGAAATATACACAAATAATAAAGGCTATTGTCGCTGGACTTAAAAATGATAATGCAAAAATAGGAAAATCCTATTCTAGTATTACTGAAATGAAATACACAAACAAAGATATTGAATATGTATACTGGAATGATCCAAATGAAGTTGTGGATAGACTACGACTTTTGATAGCATCTAAAAATGCTGGTAACGATAACCATCAGAATGAAATCTCTTCCATAATTGAAGAATTAAAGGAATCAAATATTATATATTAGTATCATACTAAAAAGAAAACTTAGCATTTGAACAATGAACGTCGACAAGTTCGGTAGGAACTTCAAACCTACTCCAAAAACCAGAGGTATTGTGGGTCCTCCAGGATTGGGTTTTAAACTCTTACCCTCTGGTGATTTTGATATAGAAAGTAGATATTTAAACAATGTTGGAAGTAATCCTGAATACCCCCACCAAGCCGTGTGTAAAGGATATGTTGATGATCAAATAAGTCTTAAAGAATCAAGCATTATAAACCACATAAATTCTTCTTTAATGGAAGTTTTATCCACTTTTAATAAGGAAATTCATAAGCTAAAAAACCACATAGACTCTACGATAAAGGAAACAATAAAAAGTATGGAACGAGAAAACACAGCATCACAATTAATTTCTCAAAAAAATCTTAAAGACTCCATAGACGAAAAGCATATTGACAAGAAAATAAAAAATAAAATTGAATATTTAATGAAGATGATGTTTCCTAATGTATCCTATACACCCATAGATTAAAATAAAAATCACAAATACAAATGCTATGATTAAGAATATTAAATAGTTTTCAAAGTTTTATTGTTATATGTGTTACAAATATTTTTCATTTTACGTTAATTCCTCTTACAAAAAGTAAAAAATTGTTAGTAAGCATTCAACACTTTAACCAGCAACAACTATAAAAATGGACTCAAAAGTCATAATTAAAAACATTTTTGATTTTTTTAAAAACTCATCGCAAGAATGTATTGGATGAGCATTATGAAGAGATCTTAACTTGCATTTCCCTGCTTAAAAGATTCGATAATGTACATTACACTGAAACTATTCACGGTCATCATTACTCCAATTGCTGCTGGGCATTCAACCAATGTAAGCTAGGACCCGATACTTGCGCCTGCTATATGGTAGAAAACCGTTTGGTTAGAATTAATAAATTGATGTTATTATATAAAAGATTGGAATAAAAGCATACATTTATAAAAATATATAAAAGATTTGTTTTATTTATATGAAGTCACTCTTTTTAAATATGAGTAAGCGAAAGGTTGTTGAAGAGTTACATAAGGTTACACGGCGAAATTTTAAACGTCGTCATGTTATCATAAAGGGATATGATGACTTGTGGCAAGCGGATCTGGTTGAAATGATTCCTTACAGCGACCAAAACAATGGATTTAATTATTTGATGACAGTTATCGACGCTTTTTCAAAATTCGCTTGGGTTGTCCCAATGAAAAACAAAAAAGGCATTACTATTTCAAAAGGAATGGATGAAATATTTACTAATTCTTCTAGGATTCCAAAGAACTTGCAGACTGATGATGGAAAGGAATTTTTCAATACAAACTTCAAGAGTTTGATGGAAAAAAATAAAATTAATCACTATTCTACATTCAGCTCATTGAAGGCTTCAATTATTGAAAGATTTAATAGAACCTTTAAGGAAAAAATGTGGAAAGAATTTAGTTTCAATGGAAGCTATAAGTGGGTAAATATTTATAAGAAATTGCTTTATGATTATAATCATTCTTACCACCGAACCATTAAATGTAAACCTGCAGATGTAAACAAGAAAAATTCAAAGTCAATGTTATCACTTTTCAAAAATAAGAAAGAAGTGTTTAGTAAAAGAAAATTCAAAGTTGGTGATAACGTAAGAATTAGCAAGTATAAACATGTATTCGAAAAAGGTTATACACCCAACTGGACTACTGAGGTTTTTAAAATAAGAAAAGTCCAAGCAACAAAGCCTATAACATATCTTCTCGAAGACTTTCAAGGAAAACCTATTCAAGGAGGCTTTTATGAACTAGAACTGCTGAAATCTGATTGTGGCGATGTATATCTAGTTGAAAAAGTTCTACAAACGAGAGGAAATAAAGTTTTTGTAAAATGGTTGGGATTCACACCAGAACATAACTCTTGGATCGATAAAAACAAAATTCTGTAAAATTAATAAAAGAAATAAATTTGATTTTTAAAAATTTTAATTTTGCTTCTTTTTCTTATATATATATACGAGTATATATATATTTATATGCTTATAAATTATATTAACATAAAATTATTTATATTTTTGTAAATTTCAGCTCAAACGTTGATCCACGTTGATATGTTTTCTCTAAAGCATAAGAGCCTCCTCCAATTAGTAATATGCTTTCTGTGGACAGCTTTGCGTATCTTATCGGTAAAAAGACCTATAAGAAAAAAAAATAATTTTCAAGTATTTTGTATAAAGGAGGCAGAACAAGAAAAATTGTATCTTACCGTATATTCGCCAAGATCCGCTACGATTCTATCACCCCACCGTGTCGTAACCTTATGCAATTCAAACAATCTCAATGGCTTAAAAAATATATCGATTTAAACAATGAACTAAGAAAAAAAGCCACCACAAAGTTTGAAAAGGATCAGCGTAAACTTTGCAATAATGCTGTATTCGGAAAAACTATGGAAAATGTAGACAAACGAAAAGATGTTCGAATTGTCGATTCTATAGAAAGCAAAGGCAGCCATCTCGGTAGTCGCGCTCTTATAGCTAAACCTAATTTTCATAGCATATTAGAATTTTCGGAAACCATGGCTGCTATTCAGTTAAAACGAATTCACAGTGTATATTATAAGCACTGTTTGCTACATAAACAAAACTTCTATAATAAAATGTTGAACTTTAGATCTAAACACCATACTATATACACCGAATGTATAAACAAATTAAGTTTAAGTTGTTCTGATGACAAAAGATTTATATGTACTAATAATATAAATACACTAGCTTGGGGTCATTATCGAATAGAACTTGAAAATGAAATATAAAATATTAAATATTAAAATTTAATTAAAAAATAAAACAATATTAAAAAAATTAACATGACTTTTTACCTAACGATTCTTTTCTCTGACCACCTTTCTGAAAAAATTAACTCTTAAACATCATGTTCTGTTCATGATTTTGTTCAGTTTCCTATGGTGATTTTTGCGTTCCGAGCGTGAATTTAACGTTTTAACGTGAATTTTACGTTTTTGCGTTTAAACGTGAACGTGAATTTTACGTTTTTACGTTCTAAAGTGAACGTGAATTTTACGTTTTAACGTTCTTAAGTGAACGTGAATTTTACGTTTCAACGTTCTGAAGTGAACGTGAATGTTACGTTTTAACGTGAATTTTACGTTTTTGCGTTTTAACGTGAACGTGAATTTTACGTTTTTGCCTTTTAACGTGAACGTGAATTTTACGTTTCAACGTTTTAACGTGAACGTGAATGTTACGTTTTAACGTGAATTTTACGTTTTTGCGTTTTAACGTGAACGTGAATTTTACGTTTCAACGTTTTAACGTGAACGTGAATTTTACGTTTTAATGTGAATTTTACGTTTTTGCGTTTTAACGTGAACGTGAATTTTACGTTTTTACGTTCTAACGTAAACGTGAATTTTACGTTATAACGCGAATTTTACGTTTTTGCGTTTTAACGTGAACGTGAATTTTACGTTTTTACGTTCTAACGTAAACGTGAATTTTACGTTATAACGCGAATATTACGTTTTTGCGTTTTAACGTGAATTTTACGTTTTACCGCGAATTTTACGTTTTTACATTCTTACGTGAACGTGAATTTTACGTTTTTACGTTCTAACGTGAACGTGAATTTTACGTTCTATAATCTCCCCAACTGATGAAAATGTACAAGTAAAACTACATAAGGTACAGTGGAGAGTACCACACGTGACTTTATCAGATTCGATGAAATTAAATCTATATAAATCTATAAATGCAAATAGTTTTATGAAAATTGCTTTCCGAAACTGGGATCTCTATGAGTATCCCATGTTATCAAGCTCTGACCATCACATCTGGAACGTTAAAACAACAACGCAAATAGAAAAACCTCGATACATTGTATTTGCACTACAAACTGCAAAAAATAAAAAAATATCTGCTGATCCTACAACGTTTGACCATTGTGATTTAACAGACTTAAAAGTGTATTTAAACTCTGATGTATATCCTCATGAAGATCTTAATATTTCTTTCGAGAGAAATAGATATAGCTTGTTCTACAAAATGTATACGGATTTTCAAAGAACTTACTACAATAAAACCATAACTGAACCTTTGCTTTCTTGGGATCTATTTAAATCTCGTGCTCCAATTTTTGTTTTAGACTGCAGACATCAAAATGAGGCTTTGAAAACAGGACCTATCGATATACGCTTGGAGATGAGAACATCAAAAAACATTCCTGCAAATACTTCAGCTTACTGCCTCATGCTTCATGATCGGATTATTGAATACAATCCACTTGACCAAGTTGTTAACAGAATTGTCTAAGGATTGTTATTATTTTTTTTTTATTTTTCAATGTAAACCTAAAAATATAACCAGAAAATATATAAATAAAATATAATATTATAAAAAAAAAAACATGTGTTATTATTCAAGATTTGCTCATTCCATTTAATTTACATCACCACTTCAAAATAATATAGGAATATAATAACATTTATGTATATGTTTATTCATTTGCTATTAAGGGTAGGAAAGTAGTCATATACAGGATATAATCCTAAATGTCGTATTACACATTGCAAAAGGTTTCTTTGGGGTGAAAAGTATCTAATGAAAAGAAGTATTGAGGTTATAATGCATGCTTATATCATATTGATTGCTAATAGTAGAACAATAGAGTTTTCCCCCCGCATTCATTCATGTAGTTAACCTTATCATAAATTTGTATTGTTGTCACTTGGGATATCATCGATGTAAATAAGGAAGCAGTTGGATAAATGTATGTATTACGATCATCATGAATGCATATTTTAATTGTCGGCATCCATCCCTATAGATAAAATAATGTGTTGACCTTATTGACGTACATTTGTATTCCGCAATAAAAATAACCCTTGGACCATTTTTCAGGATTTTAATGATAAGGGACAGGGTTTAGTAATATGATTGACATGATGCTAGCAAAGCAATAGATAAAGGAGGTATAGTCCTATTAGACGAATGAATGATATGATGGTAGTGAGGTATTAGGCTTTTGTTACACTAATTATCACCTCAATCCAGGAAAAATCCTAAAGCAATAGATATATGTAGATGGTCAAGTCCTATTAGTCAGATGAGTGACATGATGGTAACGATGTATCAGGGTCTTGATATATCAATGCACGTATTATAATCGTAAATCTTAATTGCCGGCATTCATAGATCAGAACCCAAATTGGTACCAGTGGTACCGGTGATGCCGGTGTTCTCGTACCCTCTAGGGTGATGCCGGTGTTCTCGTACCATCTAGGGTGATGCCGGTGTTCTCGTACCATCTAGGGTGATGCCGGTGTTCTCGTACCATCTAGGGTGATGCCGGTGATGCCGGTAATGCCGGTGATGCCGGTGTCCCAGAACCCTCTAGGATGATGCCGGTGATGCCGGTGATGCCGGTGATGCCGGTGATGCCGGCGATGCCGGTGTCCCAGAACCCTCTAGTTTATACTACTAACATGTTTAATATCCGAGTCTTCTTGTTGGGCAGTCCTCAGCTCTTTATTACTCCAACCGTAAATGGGATCGATTCTTAATCGCTGGATGGCAGCTACCTCCTTTTCTTCTTGCAATGCTTGCAGTCGGGTTTGCAGGGTCTCCGACACAAAGCATCTGCGTTTGAGTGCAACCTTCCTCTTTGATGTTGAATCTGATCGTCGTATGCCTGTAATCTCTTGAGTCACCTTGCCGCTTGAACTTCTGGATTTTTGAAGTTCAAAGCCAATTAAGTGCGCCATGGTCTGTTCGAAGAAGGAACTTCTGTCCATAGATGTACTTATTGAAGTGTTTTGTAGCCAATATTAGAGCTAGAAGTTTTCTTCTGGTCACACAATAATTTCTTTCTGGCTTCGAGAGTACCTTGCTGTAATAGGCTATGACCTTCTATTCTCCATCATCAACTTGTGACAGTACGGCTCCAATTCCCACGTTACTTACGTCAGCGTCGATAATGAAGGGCTTTCCTGGTGTCGGATAGGCCAGAACAAGTTTATTGCATAGGCGCTGCTTGAGTGCCTGAAGGCTGTTCTCGCACTCACTTGACCATTTGAATGGTTTGACTTTTTTGGTAAGCTGATGCAAACTTTTCGCGATCCCAGCAAAATCCTTAACAGAACGACGATAGTACGTGGCTAGACCAAAAAAGCCCCGAAGTTGATGTTTATCTTGTGGAGTTGGCCAATTATTAACAGTGTCCACTTTCTCAGGATCAGTCTTCACTCCTTGGGACGAGATGATATGTCCCAAGAATTTTACCTCAGACTTGAAGAATGCACACTTGTCTAGATTAAATTTTAGGTTTGCTTCTCGAAGCCTCTGAAACACGGCCTTAAGGTTTCCACAATGCTCATCAAATGTTTAACCATTAACGATGACATCGTCCAGATAGACCAGGCATGACTTCCAAGTAAGTCCTTGTAAAACACACTCCATCAAACGCTCAAATGTTGCCGGAGTATTGCATAGTCCGAAAGGCATTACTTTGAATTGCCACAGACCTTTTCTTGTGGTGAAAGCCGTCTTTTCTCGATCTTTTGAATGGATTTCTACCTGCCAGTAGTCACTCTTCAAGTCCAATGCTGAGTACCATTCAACTCCTTCCATCGCATCCAAAGAATCGCTGATTCTTGGAAGGGGGTAGCTGTCTTTCTTTGTCACATCGTTCAGCCTCCGATAATCTACACAGAATCGAGTACTTCGATCCTTCTTTTTGACAAGGACGACTGAGGATGCCCAAGGGCTTTTAGAATTTTCGATAAGCCCATCTTTCTTTATCGTCGATATCATCTTTGCAACTTCGGCTTGTTTGGTTAATGGGAGACGTCTTGCTGGTTGTCGAATTGGTCTAGCGTCTCCTGTGTCGATTTGATGCTGCACCGGTTGTGTTCGACCATACTGCCCACTGGGTGAAGAGAGTATATCAGCGTACTCGTGAAGGAGGCTTCCAGCGACACTTAGCTTTTGTTCACTTAAATTGGATGACTTGAGAATTTTTGCCTTCATAGAGTTCAATTTCCTCGGGTCCACAGATTATTGGGTGTCCACTTCTGTGATCTTAGTTATAGCGGACACTGATTCACACTTTCCCACAACTGCTCTTTTTCTCAGCTTGACTTCGTACGGTTTGATGTTAAGTATCCGTACGGGCACCATGTTGTTGTGTGGTGCCACAAGAGTTTTCCCCAGGATGATGTTTCGGGAAGACTGCTCAGAGTCTGGCTCCACCATAAGGTATCGATGGCTTCGCAAATCACCCTTTATTTTAGTCCAAACGAACACTTTTGAAGAAGGTGGCAGGCAAATATCTTCCTTTATGACAGTCCTTAGAGTTGATGTGCTTTCATTGCCATAAACCATAGGAATCTCCACATTTGATACTTAAAAATTTGCTTCCCGATATCAATGATTACTCCGTGTTCTTTCATAAAGTCGATTCCAATGATGCATTCGTCACAACTATCTGCTACCAGAAACACATGTGAAAACTGCAGTTCTGCCAAACGGATTATAAGACGAACCTCTCTGTACACTGGCTGCTTCTCCAGTTGTAGTTTTCAGACGGTAGGTGTTGGTGTTATGCAGCCATGTCATCTTCACCAAGTCTCTTCGAACAATGGAAGCAATCGTAGCCACTTGTTTCTTGTCGTTTAATATTGCCTCCACAGTCAGACTTTTATTGTTTTGTTTAGTCTGCGAGACCTGAATAGTGATGCTGGGGCCATCGATACCAGAAACCAGCTTCTGCCCCTCGAAGTTGGGCCTTACTCGTTTCCCGGTTGGGAAACAGGTAGAGTTGGAGTATTGATGGTGTTATTGTTTCCATTTCTGTGTCCACAATGTTTACATGCAAGTCTTCTAGGTTGTCAAGAAGCCAAAGACTAAGTAACGACTGAAGTATACTTTATTGAATAGCATAATATGAATTATGATTTACATAATACAGGGTGGCGCACCAATTGTGCTACAATAAGAAATTCAAATAACTTTTTTTTTAATCGATGTATTTCATTTATTTTTTTTTTATTGGTTAGAAAATTAAATTTTATTTTAAATAGTTAGTTGTTTTTAAAGATTATAGACCGCAAATGACCTCCACGCTCTCCCACGCATATGCGGCACCTGATCAAAAAATTATTACTGCAAAGCATGGTACCGTTGCACTATCCAAATTCTTTTCTCCGTATCCCAAGCATCCATCTTTATAAATCTAAATAGTAACCTACAAAATAAAAAATAAAATAAGCCGATTACTCACACAGAAAAAAAGTTATTACGTTTTATTTTTGTAGCACGATTCGTGCGCCACCCTGTACAAATAGACATAGTAAAGTATATAATACAAGTATAGGCAGGGGTAACCAACCTACATATATGACATCTCCCCTTGTTTAAAGAATTTAAATGAAAACAAATATTTCATTAAGTTAAATCAAAAAGAACATTATTGTTAAAAATTCATTTTAATTCAGTAAAATGATTTAAAATAAATGATAAGTATTGTAGTTTATAGAGTTCAAGAAAATAAATTAATGACTATCAAATATGATGTTAAGTTAGTAAAAATTAAAGTTTAGTAACTGTAGATGTGTAGCGATCGGGTTGTCTTAGGACTCGTCCGTATCTTGTCGTCTTGGCTGTGAAGTTCGAGTTTGTTGAGTCTGGTATCATATTAATTTGAGCTGGTGCAATCGCATCTGGTGTTAATCTGATTTTCACTTTCGGTTTGCTAGCGTTGGTGATGTTAGAGTTTGATTGTTCGGCATTTGCAGGTGGTATAATCGCTGCAACTGATTTTGGAGCTTGGATGGTAAACTTGGTTGGCTGGATGTGAATCGTGTTTCGTCGCAGAAGCTTTCCATCATCTGTCCTTATTGCAAGCGACCTCGGTGCTTGATTCGGTAACATCTCGACGACTCCAGTTATCCAATCTCGGTGTTTCCTTTGTATGCGTACTCTATCTCCAGCTTGAAAGAGTTTAAATATGGTAGCATTGTTGTCGTAGTTTTCTTTGTAATTTTGTCGCAATTTAGTAATATTTTCATGTACATCCGGTATTATCTTTGGTTTGAGAAGTTCTGAAGAAACTGGTAGTGTCGTTCTTGTAAGCCTACTCATTAGGCGTTGGTTTGGAGATTGCAGGCTTTCATTTCGAGGTGAATTTCGATAGTTGAGAAGCGCTAGAAAGGGGTCTGTTTTGTCTTTGTAGCATTTCTTCAGCATAGACTTCGCAATTTGCACGTACCGTTCGGCCAGGCTGTTTGATCGTGGATAGTAGGGACTTGAAGTTTGGTGTTGAATGTCCCAGTCTTTAGTAAACGTGGCAAATTCTCTGGATGCAAATTGTGGTCCGTTATCAGATTCCATGACAGATGGGATGCCATGTGTTGCAAACCAAACCTTCAGAGCATTTATGACGTCAGTTGTTGTTGTATGTTTAAGTTCTGAATAGTCGAAAAAACCAGAGTAACTATCTGCAATTAATAAAAAATCATTATTATGGAAATGAAAAATATCGATCGCTACTATTTCCCAGCGAAGAGTGGGAACGGTTTTAATAATTAGTGGTTCTTGGGCTTAGATGGTTGATAGGATTGGCAAATGCTGCATCGTTCTACAAAATTTTTGACATCACTGTGCATTCCTAACCAGAAAACGTTTGCACGCGCACGGTGTAAGCATCTTTGTATTCTAAAATGGCCTTTGTGAATAAGTGTGAGGGTTTCTAGTTGCAGAGTTTTAGGAATTACAATTTTAGTGGCTTTGTAGATGATTCCATCTTTGAAGGTTAGCTCCTCCCGAAAGCTCCAATAGTTTCTGATCGTGGTTGGGAGGTCAGTGACTCTTTCCGCCCAACCCTGTAATATACATTTTCTTAACCATCTCGAAGTCAGCCGGCGCACTTTCGATTTTCGCGAAAAAAAAATCTCAGGCGATGTATTCTTAATTGCACATTTCAAAAATCAAAAAAATTTTAATTGCACACCTGTTTTTTTTTTAAATATAAACAAATTGCACTTTGTATGGAAATTTCAAATGCTCATATCTTTGTAACCAAGTCGAATATCTAAATGCATAGGAGCTTAAATAATTGCTCATTTTGAAATTAAATTTGCACACCAAAAATTTTTTTTTGTTACATGCTCCCCCACTTAATAAATCAATAATTAAAATTTCGACTAAATGAATTGTTTAATAATCCAAGTAGATCTTATATGAAACCAAACAACAGAATTTATAGTTATCAATAGCGCGATGGAAGAGTATCCGTCAGTCGATCTCGATCTGTGAAAGTGTGCGCACGTTATCGGCTCTCACAGTGATATTCAATTAAAATCGGAGTGACTTCTCAAAGTACATATTATAACCAAGTTCATTTAATAGTGCAATAGCACAGAGGTAGTGGTGGCCGACCGAGAATCCAGGGGTAGTGGGTTCGAATCCCAGTCGGGCAACAATTATTATTTGGCTGCTTTTTTCCATAATAGAGAAGTCGAAAACTTTTATTGAGTGGGAGGAGCAGCTAATGGCAGCTAACAACAATGCGGGGACATCGAAAGGTGTCCCAGCAACAACAATAAAGCCAGCTATGGCACCAGCAACCAAAGCTGCAGTAAATGCCGTAGCAACAGCAACAACAACAACCAAGCAAACAATGGCACCACCAGCCACGCCATCAACAAGTGCCGTAGCAACGGCGAAACCAGCAACGGCACCAACAGCCGATATCAAAAACAAAAGGAGGAAGAGGATAAGCTGTGCGCCGAACCTAGTTAAGCGCCGCTCCACCACCACCTCAGCCCAGCTGCCAGCCGGGGTGAAGGAACCGGCGCGGACAGCTAAAACTACAGCAGCAGCGAAAATCCAAGAACAACTGGATACCTCGCCATCCGACGATGACATCGAATATATGTCAGAGGGTGGCGAGGGATTATACACAACAGGGGACAGTAATAGCAACCTGATTGTGGATATAACGTCACCAGAGGCGTCCTCCGAAGAAGAATGTGAGGCGCAAGAAGTATTGGACGAGCAGGCCATCAGCAAAAAAATTGATGCCATTCGGGGGGAGATGGAACGACTCAATGCCATCGTGACCCCTCTGATAGAAGCGCTCAGACAAAAGCAAGAAGCTCGACACGAAAGGGAGAAGCAGGAGCGCGAGCAGGAAAAAGTGGTGCAGGCGCCAAAAAAGGCAGCGCCACAGCAAGAGCTGCCACAGAAAAACAAGCAGTCAGACCTTAGTGCTCAAGAACAGCAGCAACAACAACAAATGCCAAAGGAACAACAACAGCAGCAGCCGAAGGAGCAACGGCCGAGAAAGCAAACACTACAGCAACAGCAACAGCAGCAACAAAAACCACAGGAGCAGAGTCAGCAGCAGCGAGGAGAACACCAGCAGCAGCCACAGCCGCCCCAAAATAAAAAAGAAAAAGTGCCACCAATTAACACTTACAAAATGGAATTACAGGAAACTATTGACCTATGTAAGTCGGCCATAGGCCAAAACTTTTTTATTAAACGTTTAAATAAAGATAGACATGCTATCCACTGCTCAACAGTGGCGCAGCATAAAATTATAAAAGAATTGTTAAAGAAATCCACGACTGAGTTCTTCAGTTTTACCCCCAAAGTGAATAAATTCCAAACGGTCCTCTTGAAGGGCATAGATTCCTGCACGGAACCACAGGTGCTCTTAAATGAGCTCCGTCAAAAAGCGAGCGACGATCTCGACTTTATCGGGGTCAAGCCGTTCGCTACAGTCAGAGCCAGACGGGAGAAGCGGTCTTTGCCGTTCTTCCTAGTCCAGCTATCGCCCAGCAGCAAACTGGATAGGTTGAGAAGTATCTCCGTTCTCAACTACCAGGTTGTAACTTGGGATAAATTAAAGAGAGGCGGCGACATGCTTCAATGCATGCGCTGCCAAAGGTTTGGCCACGCTGCAGCAAACTGCGAAATGCAGCCACGCTGCGTTAAGTGTGGTGAAGATCACAACAAGGGGGAGTGTAAACTCGGTGAGGAACGGGTCGAAGACATGACCCAGCTTAAATGTGCACTTTGCGGAAAGGAGGGGCACCCTGCTAATTATCGGGGTTGCTCAGCTTTTCAGCAAATCCGTACCAATAAAGCGGCTAAGCAGACAGCAGTAGAGATACGCCCATCAACGCGTGCTCCTACAGCAACGCCCGTTAATCCCCAAATTTCCTACGCCCAAATGGCGGCAGGGAGGGGAAAAACGGTACAGCCTGTAGCTAAGGCAGCCCAACCGGCCCTAGTGCCAAAGGCGCCGGACGCTCAGGCCGAAATAAGAAGCATGTTGCTGGCAATTCAAGGCCAGTTAACAGGACTTCAGACCCAGATAAAGGAGCAGGCGACTAGGGTAGACTATCTCTACTCTGTTTTGCCTAGCTTAACGCAAATTAGAGGTTAAAGGCGCGCTGTCGGAGAGGCCTCTTAGGATCCTTGCTGTGAATGTAAATTCACTGATTAGGACCGAACGTAGAGCTAATCTTTTCCAATATTTGAAAGACCAAAGTCCAGATGTGTTTATGGCCAGCGAAACTAAGCTGAACCAGAAACATAAGTTGACTAACAATAATTACAATATCGTTAGAAGAGATCGACCCAACTCCACTCAAGGGGGGGGCGTCGCAATCTTCATACGAAAAGGCATTAATCATAAAGTTATATATAATAGTGATCTGCGCAGATTTCGGCTGTTAGAGGCGTGCATCGTATGCATTCCTCTCCAACAGGGGAAGCGAATGTATGTGATCGCGGCTTATGCACCGGCATCACCTCAGCCAACTGATTTTATGACAGAGCTTGAAAAACTTTTCGAATGTCTAAGCTTGGGCTTGGAAGAAAATTACTTTCTCATGGCCGGTGATTTGAATGCCAAACACCAAGATTGGGGAAATCAAATTCAGAATCAAAGAGGTATTCATCTTTTCAATTGGATGAGTCGATACAACACTGAATATGGTGTCGACCTGTTGGCTACGGATCGGCCATCGTTTCCAAGAAGCGGTGCCTATCTGGATCTATTGCTAATAGATGCAAGACTGACAATTACTGACACTGTGGGTCAAAGACCAAGAAACTGCTTTCGAACGATCGAGTACGACAGTGATCACTGCGGACTCGCCGCCGTAATACAGCTTCCGAACGAGCTCGTGGAGTTGGATGAGTATGTACCTGTGCATACTTACAATTACAGTAAGGTGCGCTGGCCACGCTTTACGAACGCCTTATCGAGCGAAATCAGTTCGAATAACATATCCCCACCAAATGACAGGAATTTGACAAATAACGAAATAGACCAATACCTAGAACAAATGGATGAGACAATCAAACAAACAATGAACAGAACAATACCGAAATACAAGCAATGGGACGCAACCAACATGTGTCGAAACGCAACCATTGACTACACAGACAAAAAAGTGGACTGCTGACAAGACTAAGACTCTTGTACCGACGGTTTACTGACCCTCACCATCTGGAGATTAGGACGCTGAAGTCGTCGATCAAAAACATCAACCAACTAATTAAAGAGAACTATCGGTTGTCAATTAATTTGTATTGGGACAACAAAATTCGGGCCGTTAATGCTAGCGACCCGAGCATGTTTCCGCAAATTAACAAGATATTTAGAAGGAATGATCAGAACGATCTTCCGTGTCTCAAGCTTCAGAGAACGACAGACAACAGAGACGTACTTCTGACAGCAGGAATTAATCCAGAGGACGCCGTCTTGGACGATGACCTCTTTACTGTCGAAGATCTGCAGGAGAAAGTGGAGGCTGTGGGGGCTGCTTTCCAGCAAGTGTACAAGGTGAATGCGTGCATTCGCCCGAATCACGACCTGGAAATCAGAGCCTGGCTCCATCACTTCTACCTTCGGAATGACATCACGCAATGGCGATCAGAGAACCTTGGTTTCACCGGGTTCAATGAAGATCATTTGGCAAACGCCATAATCGCCGAGCGAAATGGGCCCAGTTCCCTGTTAATTACGAAGGTGGAGCTCCAGCTCATCTTTGATTCATTAAAGAAGAAGAAGTCAGCAGGAGTCGATGGCATATCCAATGTTGTACTTCGACATTTACCTCAAGAAGCAGTAGACATTTATACCACTCTGTTTAACAACGCTTTGAATAATGCATATTATCCGGTGCGGTGGAAGACAGCCGTGGTGCATCCTCTCCCGAAAAAGGGAAAGGACAACTCCAATCCGGCGAATCTCCGGTCATCAGCAAGGTATTCGAAAAAGTTATCAATAGAGCTCTGTCTAAGTGGGCAGATGACAATTATATCATACCGGACAATCAGTTCGGTTTTAAGGCGGGACATGACACTATTCATGCCGCGTCGAAACTCGTTTCTGATGTCCAATGGAACAAATCTAAGAAGCAGTGTACAGGTGCCTGTCTGGTTGATTTGGAGAAGGCCTTCGACACCGTATGGTTAGAGGGTCTTTATCTAAAGCTGACCAGACTTGGCATTAGTAAACCGCTATTATATATGCTTTATGATATGCTCAATGGCAGAAAGTTTGTTGTCAAAAGTGGCAATGTAACATCTGCCACAACGTTTAATATTAAAAATGGTCTTCAGCAGGGAGCGGTCAACTCGCCGATTCTATTCAGCATTTACACCAGCGATCTGATAAGTAGTCTAACTCAGGCAATTGCGTATGCCGACGATCTAATTGCGTACAGAACAGCTCCAAAAGTCGAGGTCATCAGGATTCTTTTGCAGCGTGACTTCGAGAAGATTCAGCGATATTGCGATGACTGGAAGTTGAAAATCAACTTTCAGAAATCAGAAACTATCTTGTTTAGGACTCCGTTGCTTAGAGCCACAAGGGATACGAGAAAGAACTGGCGCAAGCTGGTGATCGTAGGGCCAAATGGACATCCACTGGCGAGTAAAAGTGTAGTAAAGTACCTTGGCATCTGGATGGATCAGTATTTGTATTTCGACAGACATATAAATGCTGCTCTGGCCAGGGCTAGGGGAGCTTTTGCCCTGACGAAACGGTTGTTTTATAGCAGCCGGCTTGACAGCAGGGTGAAGGTGATTTGCTACATGGCCCTTATCCGGCCGATGATTGCCTATGGGTGCCCGGTTTGGTTCAACGTTGCCCCATCTCAAATGGAAAAGATTCGGGTGTTTGAGAGGCAGTGTCTTCGACGCTGCCTTGGATTGCACAGAACACCAGAGTCGGAGTACAAACACTACTATTCCAACCTGGCTCTATACAACGGGGCCAACATAAACAGGATAGATAATTTCTTGCTGAAGCTTATTCGAGGTCACATTGCGAGAGCGATGTCCTCGTCTAACAGCTTAATTTTCGGGGCTTATTACCCCAACAACGAATACTACGAGAGTGTGCGTCTAAGTGGCTTTATTCCGCCCGATGCATTCCTCCACCTAGACAGTCGAGGGCTGATCCAGGATAGAGCGGCGGTTCCGCTAATCTACCATGTCGGCCGTAGAACTGTAGATCGGCGGCTCCTTTACAGTCGAGACGTCCTCGCACAAGACGGAGCTGAGCACCTTCGGTTTAGTAGGACTGTGTCCGAACGGGACCGAAGAGATAGGGTAAAGCAGGAGAACCAGTTCTGGTGGTTGAAAAACGAAGATGAAGTTCCTTCAGACATTTAATAGTTGACCTTGCTATTTTCTCTTGTATGGCCGACTTACATAGGTTTAGGTAGTTAGTTTTAAGTAGGGACAGTCAGGGTGGCACCAAAAAAAAAAAAAAAAAAAAAAATATAAAATATACAAAAACAGCAACAGCAGCAACAAAAACCACAGGAGCAGAGTCAGCAGCAGCGAGGAGAACACCAGCAGCAGCCACAGCCGCCCCAAAATAAAAAAGAAAAAGTGCCACCAATTAACACTTACAAAATGGAATTACAGGAAACTATTGACCTATGTAAGTCGGCCATAGGCCAAAACTTTTTTATTAAACGTTTAAATAAAGATAGACATGCTATCCACTGCTCAACAGTGGCGCAGCATAAAATTATAAAAGAATTGTTAAAGAAATCCACGACTGAGTTCTTCAGTTTTACCCCCAAAGTGAATAAATTCCAAACGGTCCTCTTGAAGGGCATAGATTCCTGCACGGAACCACAGGTGCTCTTAAATGAGCTCCGTCAAAAAGCGAGCGACGATCTCGACTTTATCGGGGTCAAGCCGTTCGCTACAGTCAGAGCCAGACGGGAGAAGCGGTCTTTGCCGTTCTTCCTAGTCCAGCTATCGCCCAGCAGCAAACTGGATAGGTTGAGAAGTATCTCCGTTCTCAACTACCAGGTTGTAACTTGGGATAAATTAAAGAGAGGCGACGACATGCTTCAATGCATGCGCTGCCAAAGGTTTGGCCACGCTGCAGCAAACTGCGAAATGCAGCCACGCTGCGTTAAGTGTGGTGAAGACCACAACAAGGGGGAGTGTAAACTCGGTGAGGAACGGGTCGAAGACATGACCCAGCTTAAATGTGCACTTTGCGGAAAGGAGGGGCACCCTGCTAATTATCGGGGTTGCTCAGCTTTTCAGCAAATCCGTACCAATAAAGCGGCTAAGCAGACAGCAGTAGAGATACGCCCATCAACGCGTGCTCCTACAGCAACGCCCGTTAATCCCCAAATTTCCTACGCCCAAATGGCGGCAGGGAGGGGAAAAACGGTACAGCCTGTAGCTAAGGCAGCCCAACCGGCCCTAGTGCCAAAGGCGCCGGACGCTCAGGCCGAAATAAGAAGCATGTTGCTGGCAATTCAAGGCCAGTTAACAGGACTTCAGACCCAGATAAAGGAGCAGGCGACTAGGGTAGACTATCTCTACTCTGTTTTGCCTAGCTTAACGCAAATTAGAGGTTAAAGGCGCGCTGTCGGAGAGGCCTCTTAGGATCCTTGCTGTGAATGTAAATTCACTGATTAGGACCGAACGTAGAGCTAATCTTTTCCAATATTTGAAAGACCAAAGTCCAGATGTGTTTATGGCCAGCGAAACTAAGCTGAACCAGAAACATAAGTTGACTAACAATAATTACAATATCGTTAGAAGAGATCGACCCAACTCCACTCAAGGGGGGGGCGTCGCAATCTTCATACGAAAAGGCATTAATCATAAAGTTATATATAATAGTGATCTGCGCAGATTTCGGCTGTTAGAGGCGTGCATCGTATGCATTCCTCTCCAACAGGGGAAGCGAATGTATGTGATCGCGGCTTATGCACCGGCATCACCTCAGCCAACTGATTTTATGACAGAGCTTGAAAAACTTTTCGAATGTCTAAGCTTGGGCTTGGAAGAAAATTACTTTCTCATGGCCGGTGATTTGAATGCCAAACACCAAGATTGGGGAAATCAAATTCAGAATCAAAGAGGTATTCATCTTTTCAATTGGATGAGTCGATACAACACTGAATATGGTGTCGACCTGTTGGCTACGGATCGGCCATCGTTTCCAAGAAGCGGTGCCTATCTGGATCTATTGCTAATAGATGCAAGACTGACAATTACTGACACTGTGGGTCAAAGACCAAGAAACTGCTTACGAACGATCGAGTACGACAGTGATCACTGCGGACTCGCCGCCGTAATACAGCTTCCGAACGAGCTCGTGGAGTTGGATGAGTATGTACCTGTGCATACTTACAATTACAGTAAGGTGCGCTGGCCACGCTTTACGAACGCCTTATCGAGCGAAATCAGTTCGAATAACATATCCCCACCAAATGACAGGAATTTGACAAATAACGAAATAGACCAATACCTAGAACAAATGGATGAGACAATCAAACAAACAATGAACAGAACAATACCGAAATACAAGCAATGGGACGCAACCAACATGTATCGAAACGCAACCATTGACTACACAGACAAAAAAGTGGACTGCTGACAAGACTAAGACTCTTGTACCGACGGTTTACTGACCCTCACCATCTGGAGATTAGGACGCTGAAGTCGTCGATCAAAAACATCAACCAACTAATTAAAGAGAACTATCGGTTGTCAATTAATTTGTATTGGGACAACAAAATTCGGGCCGTTAATGCTAGCGACCCGAGCATGTTTCCGCAAATTAACAAGATATTTAGAAGGAATGATCAGAACGATCTTCCGTGTCTCAAGCTTCAGAGAACGACAGACAACAGAGACGTACTTCTGACAGCAGGAATTAATCCAGAGGACGCCGTCTTGGACGATGACCTCTTTACTGTCGAAGATCTGCAGGAGAAAGTGGAGGCTGTGGGGGCTGCTTTTCAGCAAGTGTACAAGGTGAATGCGTGCATTCGCCCGAATCACGACCTGGAAAACAGAGCCTGGCTCCATCACTTCTACCTTCGGAATGACATCACGCAATGGCGATCAGAGAACCTTGGTTTCACCGGGTTCAATGAAGATCATTTGGCAAACGCCATAATCGCCGAGCGAAATGGGCCCAGTTCCCTGTTAATTACGATGGTGGAGCTCCAGCTCATCTTTGATTCATTAAAGAAGAAGAAGTCAGCAGGAGTCGATGGCATATCCAATGTTGTACTTCGACATTTACCTCAAGAAGCAGTAGACATTTATACCACTCTGTTTAACAACGCTTTGAATAATGCATATTATCCGGTGCGGTGGAAGACAGCCGTGGTGCATCCTCTCCCGAAAAAGGGAAAGGACAACTCCAATCCGGCGAATCTCCGGTCATCAGCAAGGTATTCGAAAAAGTTATCAATAGAGCTCTGTCTAAGTGGGCAGATGACAATTATATCATACCGGACAATCAGTTCGGTTTTAAGGCGGGACATGACACTATTCATGCCGCGTCGAAACTCGTTTCTGATGTCCAATGGAACAAATCTAAGAAGCAGTGTACAGGTGCCTGTCTGGTTGATTTGGAGAAGGCCTTCGACACCGTATGGTTAGAGGGTCTTTATCTAAAGCTGACCAGACTTGGCATTAGTAAACCACTATTATATATGCTTTATGATATGCTCAATGGCAGAAAGTTTGTTGTCAAAAGTGGCAATGTAACATCTGCCACAACGTTTAATATTAAAAATGGTCTTCAGCAGGGAGCGGTCAACTCGCCGATTCTATTCAGCATTTACACCAGCGATCTGATAAGTAGTCTAACTCAGGCAATTGCGTATGCCGACGATCTAATTGCGTACAGAACAGCTCCAAAAGTCGAGGTCATCAGGATTCTTTTGCAGCGTGACTTCGAGAAGATTCAGCGATATTGCGATGACTGGAAGTTGAAAATCAACTTTCAGAAATCAGAAACTATCTTGTTTAGGACTCCGTTGCTTAGAGCCACAAGGGATACGAGAAAGAACTGGCGCAAGCTGGTGATCGTAGGGCCAAATGGACATCCACTGGCGAGTAAAAGTGTAGTAAAGTACCTTGGCATCTGGATGGATCAGTATTTGTATTTCGACAGACATATAAATGCTGCTCTGGCCAGGGCTAGGGGAGCTTTTGCCCTGACGAAACGGTTGTTTTATAGCAGCCGGCTTGACAGCAGGGTGAAGGTGATTTGCTACATGGCCCTTATCCGGCCGATGATTGCCTATGGGTGCCCGGTTTGGTTCAACGTTGCCCCATCTCAAATGGAAAAGATTCGGGTGTTTGAGAGGCAGTGTCTTCGACGCTGCCTTGGATTGCACAGAACACCAGAGTCGGAGTACAAACACTACTATTCCAACCTGGCTCTATACAACGGGGCCAACATAAACAGGATAGATAATTTCTTGCTGAAGCTTATTCGAGGTCACATTGCGAGAGCGATGTCCTCGTCTAACAGCTTAATTTTCGGGGCTTATTACCCCAACAACGAATACTACGAGAGTGTGCGTCTAAGTGGCTTTATTCCGCCCGATGCATTCCTCCACCTAGACAGTCGAGGGCTGATCCAGGATAGAGCGGCGGTTCCGCTAATCTACCATGTCGGCCGTAGAACTGTAGATCGGCGGCTCCTTTACAGTCGAGACGTCCTCGCACAAGACGGAGCTGAGCACCTTCGGTTTAGTAGGACTGTGTCCGAACGGGACCGAAGAGATAGGGTAAAGCAGGAGAACCAGTTCTGGTGGTTGAAAAACGAAGATGAAGTTCCTTCAGACATTTAATAGCTGACCTTGCTATTTTCTCTTGTATGGCCGACTTACATAGGTTTAGGTAGTTAGTTTTAAGTAGGGACAGTCAGGGTGGCACCAAAAAAAAAAAAAAAATATAAAATATACAAAAACACCAAAAAATTTATAAAATCAACAAAAATACAAAAAAAATTATAAAAACCGGAAAATGCTTGCTGTGGCTGTTCTAGTTTGTAAGTAGCTTATAAGTAGGTTGTAATTAGTTTAAGATTAGTTGTAAGTAGTTTTAAGTAGTTTTAATTAGCTTTAATCTAGTTTTATGTAGTTTGTAAGTTTTATATAAAACCAAAAAATAAAAGACGTAGATACCGAGTTTTTTTGTGAAATTCTTCTCGGTAAAAAATAAAACCGACCTGGATTTAGTATTAAGATAGTTCTTAGGCCGAAAGGCATTAGCATTAAGTTATTATAAAGGGTGATTTTTTAGCTGGTTTGGTTTTGGCAACACTGGTTTTGACAGCTGACGTGTGTTTAGTACCTTGTGTCATTGTCAAACAGCTTCAGTTTGGTTTGCAATTTAACCATGGATCGTCTTACAAATGAACAACGCTTGCAAATTATTGAATTTTACTATCAAAATTCGTGCTCGGTTCGAAATGTTCATCGCGCGCTGCTTCCATTTTATGGTCGGCATTCTCGACCTTCTGAGCAGTCTATTCGGAAGATTGTGACCAAATTTCGCACCAAATTTACTTTGTTGGACATTAAACCACCAACGCGTTTACGTACTGTGCGTAGTGAAGAAAATATTGCGGCCGTATCAGCTAGTGTGGCAGAAGACCGCGAAATGTCGATTCGGCGCCGTTCCCAGCAGTAAGGCCTTTGTTACAGCACTACGTGGAAAATTTTGCGGAAGGATTTGGGCGTAAAGCCTTTTAAGATACAGCTGGTGCAAGAACTAAAGCCAGCCGACCTACCACAACGCCGAATTTTTGGTGAATGGGCTCTTGGAAAGCTGGCCGAGGATCCGCTTTTTTATCGAAAAATTGTGTTCAGCGATGAGGCTCATTTTTGGTTGAATGGGTACGTAAATAAGCATAATTGCCGCATTTGGAGTGAAGATCAGCCAGAAACATTGCAACAGCTACCAATGCATCCCGAAAAAGCCACTGTTTGGTGCGGTTTATGGACCGGCGGCATTATTGGGCCATATTTCTTCAAAGATGATGCGAATCGCAGCGTTACTGTCAATGGTGAACGCTACCGAGCGATGATAACAAACTTTTTTTTGCCCGAAATGGAAGTTCTTGACTTGCATGATATGTGGTTTCAACAAGACGGTGCCACATGCCACACAGCACGCGAAACAATGGCGCAATTGCGAGGCGAGTTTGGTGAACAGTTAATTTCAGGTTTCGGGCCGGTCAATTGGCCGCCTAGATCGTGCGATTTGACACCATTAGATTATTTTTTGTGGGAGTATGTCAAGGCTAATGTCTATAGGGACAAGCCCGCTTCGATTGACGCACTGGAAGCCAACATCCATGCATTCATTCGTGAGATACCGGCCGATATGTGTGAAAGAGTATGCCAAAATTGGACTCAGCGGATGGGCTACCTGAGACGCAGCCGCGGTCAACATTTGCATGAAATTATCTTTAAACATTAAATTGCAAGGTTCAAACTATCGATTCAAATAAATATTTCATTAATTTTTTTGGATTTTTTTGTGTTTTTTTTTTTTTAAAGTTCTAAACCTCTTAAAAAATCACCCGTTAGTTTAACTTAGAGCGCCCGACTGGGGCCAGTAAGTTAATTTTAAGATATTGATAAGTAGGCTAGTTTTTATGAATTTTTGTCTAGCTTTAAGATAGTTTTAAGAAAATTGAAAAATAAAAATGAATTTCAAAAAACAAAAAAAAAAAGAGTATCCGCCTGGCAGCCGATTGTCATGGGTTCAAGTTCTGTGTGGGCATACACTTTTTTTTTTTTTTTGCATCTACTCATTGTTATGTTGCATTTTTCAATTAATAAGCAGATAAATGATCATTAATTACATTATAGACTAAAGCAAATGTGAAACTTGTATTATTGCACATATATGTACTTAACTCCTTTCAAGGGATAATACATACGTTTGTAATAGGGAAATTAAATTAAATTTCGAAAAATTGTAGATTTATGAATTCAATATGCACCCAATTATAATTTGCATATTAAAATTTTAGATTTCCCTACCCCCCCCCCACTTTTTTGAACTAAATATTAAAATCATAAGAAAAACTTCCAAAAAGACATTTTGGTGTCTGACTAAAATTTACATATCTCGATGGAAAAAAATAATTTTGAGATTTAAGTAATTTTTTTCAATTACTTACGTGAAGGTCGAATTTGCACACCAAAAGTTTTTTTTTCCCACCCCTTCTTTTCCCAAAAATTGATATGGAAAAACAATGAAAAAAATATACCCAAATAAAATTTTACATATCTCACTAAAACTGTTATTACTCGTTGTAAAAAAATAATTTTGAGTTTTGAGTAACTATTTTCAATTAACAACGTCAAGGTCGAATTTGCACACCAAAAGTTTTTTTTTCCATACCCCCTTTTCCCTAAAATTGATATAGAAAAACAATGAAAAATATATACCCAAATGAAATTTACATGTCTCACTAAAACTGTTATTACTCGTTGGAAAAAAATAATTTTGAACTTTTAGTAATTTTTTTCAATAACTAATATCAAGGTCGAATTTGCACACCAAAAGTTTTTTTTTCCCACCCCCCTTTTCCCTAAAATTGATATTGAAAAACAGTGAAAAAAATATACCCAAATGAAATTTACATGTCTCACTAAAACTGTTATTACTCGTTGGAAAAAAATAATTTTGAACTTTTAGTAATTTTTTTCGATAACTAATATCAAGGTCAAATTTGCACACCAAAAGTTTTTTTTTTCCCACCCCCCCTTTTCCCAAAAATTGATATGGAAAAACAATGAAAAATATATACCCAAATGAAATTTACATGTCTCACTAAAACTGTTGTTACTCGTTGGAAAAAAATAATTTTGAACTTTTAGTAATTTTTTTCAATAACTAATATCAAGGTCGAATTTGCACACCAATTGTTTTTTTTTCCACCCCCTCTTTTCTCTAAAATAGATATTGGAAAACATGAAAAAAATATAGTAGGGACGTTAGTGCACGATATGAGGGCATACCTTTCATTTTGACCTGACGAGGTGAGCTTTAGTATAACAAGAGTTCATGTCCTAGCTTTACTTTTAAGAAGTGTTGCCAAGGTGGCAACACTGTCAGAAGATCGAGAAAAGGGTTGCCACTTGATTCAAACATTTGCCTATAAATCGAGGACCAGAGGTCGGACGATGACCAGCGAACTCTAGTTGGATTCAGCCCCCTTGTAACCATAGGACCATATTATTGGATTTCTCCCTCCCTTCAGCTTGCATGAAGAGGGTGGAAAAAAGCCGTTTGGGGAGGGAAAATGCAAAGCCAACAAAAGTAAAAAAAAAAATTAATATTATTAAAATTTAAAGATTGTGTGTCAAAGCTGAATGTAACCATCTACTGCATTGTATCCACAGTTAATTGAAACCCCTACTTTGGTTTTATAAAACGTCGCTTTCAAAGTTCTGGGGAGGGGGAATATGAAAGTTTAAAAAACAAAAATATTTATTAGAAGGTTTTTTTATAATACAAATTCTATATACTACTGAAGTAAATCAGCCAATAAAGAGTCCAAGTGAGTAAGCCGGACGAAACGCCAATTTGTAGGACTAAAGGCCATACAAATCTATTTTAAATCTATAATACAACAAGCCCAACTTTAATGCTAAGTCTTCTACTTGGCTGATTTACTTCAGTAGTATATAGAATTTGTATTATAAAAAAACCTTCTAATAAATATTTTTGTTTTTTAAACTTTCATATTCCCCCTCCCCAGAACTTTGAAAGCGACTTTTTATAAAACCAAAGTAGGGGTTTCAATTAACTTTGGATACAATGCAGTAGATGGTTACATTCAGCTTTGACACACAATCTTTAAATTTTAATAATACTACTCACACAGGTAGACTTGTTCATAAAGATAATTTAAAAATAAAACCTAAACGTAAAATTAATCAATCTCCTTAGTCCTTATAACAGGAATTCAAAATGAATACAATCATAATAATAATGATTATCACTGCAACACTAGGTAAAGCAGAAGTAGAAGTAGAAGATTATAGCAGAGAAGTATATATCCTAATAGAAGATGGATATACAATAATAACTCAAGGAACAAATAATATATTCCATACAACTAACTTAACAATAATAGAAGAAACACTTAAGCAAAGCGATGAAGCAGTACAAAATGATATAAATTATACACAAAAAACAAATAAACGTTATACAGAAATTGAGAAAGTTAATAACTTACTTGAACAGCTCAAAGAGCATTATTCTAGAACTAAACGTTCATTAAATTTAATAGATACAGTTTGGAAATTCATTGCCGGAACTCCAGATCATTATGATGAAGAAATTTTAGATGAGAAAATAAACGATTTAATTAAAAATAATAATCAACAAATGATTACTAATCCAAAAATGTTTAAAGTAATAAAAGATTTTGTCTATTCTGAAAAAGATGAAAGAATTTCAAGACAATTAAAAGTAATAAGTTATGAACTACAAGATATAATAAATACATTAACTTTGCAAAGCTAGGAATACAGCAATTTCAAGTAATAAAGATATTAAAGAAATACTAAAACATGAGAATAGTACATTTTCAGTTACAGATCTAATTGATGTAAGTAAATTTAAAATATATCAGAATCAATCGGATATTTAATCATTATTAAATATCCGATTATTAAAGAAACATGTAAAACATATATTACTAAAAGTATTCCACAAAAGGATGGAAAATTATTAATTGAAAATAAGATTGCTAAATTCAATAAATTTATTAATTTATAAAATTGTAAAACTGAAACACAAAGTAGATATTGTGAATATAACACAACAGAATCATGTTTTACTAAACTATTGAATAAGAATTATACTAAGTGTAGCAAGATAAACGAAAATAATTATCCATTAGAAATATTAAAAGAAGGAGCAATATTTGCTACCGGAAATCATGTTATAAACAACATTACTTATAAGGGTACATATTTAGTAACCTATAATCACAATGTAGCTATTGATAATCAATTATTTTCAAATGATAAAAATATTATACAAGCATACCTTAAGGGTTATTCAAATACTTTATATGAAGTAGATATATATATAGATTCTTTGAATGAAGATCTAAAATTTAAAAATATTAATTTTATAGAAAACATCAAGACCAATGCAAAAGAAAATATTGGCATATCAATTCTATTTACTATTATATTAACAGTTGTAATACTGTATATCATTAAATTAGTCATATCATTGAGACGACAAAAACTTCAATGTATTAGTTGAAAAAGCAAAAGAAAAATATGCAGCAGAAGGAATATCGGGGCGACCTTTTTAGAAGTACGGGGGAAGTTAATACCACATCACGTTCAACGTATAAAAAAAGAATCCAGAATCGCTTAGATCATCAAACTGAACCAACACCCTGGGACGTGACTCATATTCCAAAATATAATATACACCAATGGAAAAATACCAGACAAGCCAAATGATCAAATATCAATTAGTACAATACAATATAAGGACAATAAAGTATTAATACACAAAGTCATCAATGGAAAAATACCAGAGTCCAGACAAGCCAAACTATTAAATATTGTAATATTTTCTCAGGTACGTTAATAAAACTTGATTCGCTTTATTTCAATTCTCCACTTATTTACTTAACAAAATAAAACACTTTACTTTTACAACCACAAAACAATTTATTGTTCACCACTGAAATTAATTCACTTGACTTTTATTACAACCAACTTTATTCATTCACGATTAAAAATAAACTGCGTCCTCTGCCGGTCAGACATGTGCTCTTATACTTTTCACAAGGTTCCCGAAAAGCTGGAAGGTTCTAGTATTTGCTTCTAGAGCTTTCCATAGGGAAAATTTCCCATACATTTCCTTTTCGAAAGCTTTCATTTTGACGTTTAGTATTGGAAGTTCGAAAGCTCACCAAAACTCTCCGAAGGTTGGTTTGTGTCCTGTCTAATTCGAAATTCGGTGTTTCTTTTGTTCGATGTTCGAGAGTAGTAATAGTTCATTCCAGAGTTGTTATAGTACAAATGTGACAGTCGTTACACTGCCCCCTCCTTAAGATTGATCGTCCCGAGCAAATCTATCACATCCTTCACCATTATAACGGTGTAAACAGTCACTGTGAACTACTTTCATTTTGCCTCTATGTTCTCTCTCAATGCGGTAGACGACATCGTTTATTCGAGTTACAACAGTATACGGGCCTTCCCAATTTTGTTAAAGTTTCGGTGAAAGTCCCTTCCGACGGTGGGGATTATTAAACCATACAAGTTCTCCCACTTGGAATCCGTTCGTTGTTGCTTTTGTGTCGTATCGTGTCTTCATCCGATCACTTGATAGCTTTATATTTGCCCTTGTCCTTTCGTGAATGTCAAGAAGCTTTTCTTTCAGGTCTTCTACGTAGTCGTCTATTTCTTGGGGCTCAAAACCATAACATCCAAATTTTATTTCACTCGGCAGTCGTATTGTGTTCCCGAGCAGGATTTCTGATGGTGTATGTCCTGTTGAGCTATGTACTGCACTCCGATAGGCCATCAAGAATAATGGAATATGCCGATCCCAGTCTCGTTGGTTGTCGCTTACCACTTTGAAAAGGTGTTCGTTAAGGGTCCTGTTGAATCGTTAAACCATTCCATCAGATTGTGGAATAAGCGGTGTTGTCCTCGTTTTCTTAATGCCAAGGAGTGTACAAACTTCCTGAAAGATTTTGGACTCGAAGTTTCTTCCTTGATCTGAATGAAGTTCCATCGGCACACCAAACCTGCTAATCCAGTTGAAAACAATCTGGTCCACGACTGTTTTAGTTTCCTGGTTTGGGATGGCAAATGCCTCAGGCCACTTGCTGAAGTAGTCCATTACTACCAGGATGTTTCGGTTTTCACTTTCGGTTTCTGGAAAAGGTCCCGCAATGTCTATTGCAATCTTCTCAAAAGGCGTGCCCACGTTGTACTGCTGCATTTTACTTTGGATTTTTCTGCCTGGTCCTTTGCTTGCAGCACAAATATCACATTTGCGGCACCATTTTTCAACGTCTTCTCTTGCATGTAGCCAGCAGAATCGCTGCCTTTCCTTCTCCAGTGTCTTATTGATCCCCAAATGTCCTCCGGAAGCTCCCTCATGCATCTCATGAAGAACGTCATTAACTTTGGATCGAGGTACGATTAGCTGTATCACATAAGATTTGCCGTCTGTGGACTCCCACTTTCGTCTTAGCATTTCTTCTTGTACATGAAGCGAGTCATTGTGCCCAATACACCTTAAGAGTTGGACTCATATAGGAAATGTCACCCCATTCTGGTTTCTCCTGGTGTTCTTTCCATACAAGAACATGTTTAATATCCGAGTCTTCTTGTTGGGCAGTCCTCAGCTCTTCATTACTCCAACCGTAAATGGGATCGATTCTTAATGGATGGCAGCTACCTCCTTTTCTTCTTGACGTGTGCAATGCTTGCAGTCGGGTTTGCAGGGTCTCCGACACAAAGCATCTGCGTTTGAGTGCAACCTTCCTCTCTGATGTTGAATCTGATCGTCGTATGCCTGTAATCTCTTGAGTCACCTTGCCGCTTGAACTTCTGGATTTTTGAAGTTCAAAGCCAATTAAGTGCGCCATGGTCTGTTCGAAGAAGGAACTTCTGTCCATAGATGTACTTATTGAAGTGTTTTGTAGCCAATATTAAGTAAGTAAGTAAGTAAGTAAGTAAGTAATTCATTTATTGATTCGATTTTTTTTTGATACAAAATTGATTATAAAATATGAATTTTGTAGCTATGGCATTGCCGTCAGCTCGGTTAGCAAATTAAATAATTTTGTTTTTATAATTTAAATGAAAAGCAAAAAAGAGAATTAAGCAAATTCGGTTACAAGTAACATCCTATATGTATAAATATTTTTCAAAAAAAGATATAGTTTTTTCCAATTTGAATTATTAAGTTTTGAAATTGTTTCCTGCAGCGTCATAGATTTCTTTCCGCAGAATGTATTTCGATGTGGAGCGAAAATAGGGCATATACTTATGAAGTGAAAACAGTCTTCTTTGGCTTTTAAGTTACATAGAGAACAAAACTGGTTAAAACTGCCGTTGTATGGGGATCCATTTAGTCCAAGGATTTCACATCTTGTTTTAAATATTAGAGATATTTCTTTGTAACTCAGCGAGTCATTGAAGTAGTTGGCTTCCATAAGGCTTAGATTTAGTTGAGAGTAAATGAGTCTGCTATCTGAATTCCGCGCCTCTTCTATAAATGAATTCCGTACAGAATCTTCATGAGCTTGAATTATTTTATAAAGCTGTTCTTTTACATAACTCACATTATGGGGATCCAACGTTATCACTTCGCCGCAAGCGTTTCCCAAAATTTTCCACTTTGACACCCACCAGTCCTCGTTTCTCAATTCATATAATGCCATTCGTTTTGTCAGTCGGTCATCGTGAAGAGATAGCACCTTGACAATGTAATCAGCCTGTGACTTAAGAGTGCCTGTGAATAGTTTTGGGAGTCCCGTTTCAAGATATAGAGCGTAGTTTGGTGTTTTTAGAGGTAAGTTAAAAAGTTTCTTTAGGAAACTTCTATGAAACTTTTCTAACGTCTCATATTCGTCAATGCCCCATACCTGGGCAGCGTAGCAAAGCGAACACTTAACAACAGCATCAAATATCTTATATTTCGCTGATAGCATTATGCGTTGATTTGAGAAAACGTTTTTCCAAGAAAAGTTTAATAAACTTTGTGAAGTTTTAGCTTTAATAGTCACGTGGTTGTTGAAATCTACGGACTTATTGAGATTCACTCCCAGATACCTGTACTCATTAACCATCTCTAGGGGATTTCCATTGAAAGACCATTTATATGTCGTTTGATTCCGGGCAGATCTAGAAAACACCATAATTTTTGATTTGTCAGCGTTGATGACAAGACTCCATTTTCTGCAATAGTCTGCTAGGCGATTTATCATCAATTGAAGATTATCTGGGGACTCAGATAGTATCACCAGATCATCAGCATATAAAAGAACATTTAAGGTCAAATCAGCTATTCGGATTCCTCCTGGTAGGTTGGATTCTACATCATTAATAAAAAGTGCAAACAGCAGAGCGCTTAGAAGACATCCTTGTTTAACACCGGTGTCAGTTTCAAACCATTTAGAGTATGTTAGTCCATCCCAGACAGCTGCTTTAGATTCTGCATACATTTCCTTTATTATGCGGATAAATTTAGTTGATATTCCTACTTGTGAGAGTGTGTAAAAGAGTGCGTTTCGATTCACAAGATCAAAAGCAGATTTAAAGTCGACGAAAAACGCATAAACTTTCTTGTTCCTTGCTTGGAATGCTTTAACTATGGATGTAAGTGCAAATATATGGTCTATAGTAGAGAAGTTTTTTCTGAAACCAGCCTGGCATTCAGAGAGTATATTGTTGACTTCCACCCATGATTCCAGTCTGTTAACAAGTATACCACAAAATAACTTCGAAATAACGTTCATAAAAGAAATTCCTCTATAATTTTCAACATTGTCAATATCTCCTTTTTTGTGAATAGGGAATATCACTGACCTTTTAAATGATGAAGGGACATCTTCTTTTAAAAAAACTTCGTTGAAGAAATTTTTAAGTTGGACAATAAATGTCGGAGTGGCGTTCTTGAAATATTCGTATGGAATTCCATCTTCTCCAGGAGCTTTTCCATTCTTTGCTTTGTGTATAACAGCCTGCACTTCCGTTAGGGTGATATCACAGTCAAGTATCTCGTCTGTTACTAGAGGTTGTGCATACGAAAATTTTAGATCGGTTTTGCCTTGTAAAACACTTTTAAAGTGGATGGAAAGATCATTAGCAGATACTCCTGTCCCTATCTTGAAATTTGATCCATTGATTTCTTTTGTCAACTTCCAAAACTCTTTTGGATTTTTTGATTGGCCAAGCATGTAAGCTTGTTGGTTTTCAAATTCGGTTTTCTTTTTAAAACATAGATTTTTGTAGAGTGTATTTGCTTCACTGTAACTATTTTTCAAGATTTCGCAGTTGGAGTTCCGGAATGCATTCAGAAGGGCGAAGGACTTTTTTCTTGCGTTCATGCACTCATTGTCAAACCATTTTTGTTTAAAGTTCTTGCATATGTTTGATGGTGTTCTTGAAACGGAATCTCTTATACAAGATACAAGTTGGTTTGAACGTTCATCCATAGAAACAGTCGTCACATTTACGGCGGAAAGGTTTATGTCCAGCTTGTTTTGGTACATCACTAAATCGTTCGGTTTCCATCTAAGCCGTGGAATTAGTTGCAGATTTCTTTCGGTTGGAATTATTTCTTCTGACCATTCGAATACAATTGGCATGTGGTCCTAAAAATGTTTGCTTTGTACCTAGAATTTTTTTATAAGATCAATCCAATCGTTATTCACAGCACAATAGTCGATTACAGATTTACCTTGGCCTCCTATAAATGTATAGTGGCCTTCAGAATCTCCATTTGCGCAGCCGTTTAGAATTATGCAATCATAAACCTGTAACACTTCCATAAGACTGGTACCATTTTGATTGCAAACACAATCCTTTGAGTTTCTAGTACTGTGATGGTTCATCGCTGGGTTATTTGTGTTGCGTATTGAAGTAATCTGTAAGTTGTTCGTTCTTGCATTGAAGTCTCCTATTACTAGTACACCTTTGTTTGCTAGATGTAGCATAATGTTGTTAAATATTTCGAAGTCTTCAGTCCACTTTGAACAATTAATATAAAAGGGGACAATATACATATCATTTTTGTGTAACAGTTTCACAACAGTTGTACCTTCGACCTTTTCAAATGTAAACACTTTTAGCAATGATGTTTTTATTCCGTACAGGCTTCCTCCACTTGCGCGGCCTTTTGTATATATTTTGATTGCTGAATTCGATACTAGTTTGAACCCATTAAAATATTTTGTAAATTTGCTTAAATTTTCACTTGTTACATGTGTTTCATAAAGGAAAAATATATCAAAATTTTGTACATACTCAAAAAAGTCTATAAATAAAAGTTTGTTATTGAGCCCTGACACATTATACGATAAAATCTTAAAATTATATAAAGATTGTGAGCTGACGGCATCACATTTTCAATTAAGTGCTAAGGTACTAGAACTTGGAAAATTTTGGTGAAGTGGCATCCTTGGTGTATTTGCTTCAACTGGTCTAGACCATTCATCCTGACGTTTATTTGATGTTGTTGTCATAATAAGTTTGACAGCTTCAAAGTTAAGATTTCCGAACATATTACACAAGTGCTTTTCTCCGTCTTCAAGTTTATATTTAAGATTGTTATTATTATCCAAATAAAATGATTTATCGGAAATTATTAAAGAGTTGTTTTTTATTGATACTTGTTCTGTTGGTTTTTTGTTTTAATTATTTTCCTGTAGCTAAGAAGAATTCGGCGTTTATGTTGTGATCGTTTGGTGAGATCGCGCTGCATAAAAACACCTGTGCCTTTAAGCTTAGAGGAATTTCTTAACATTTTTGTTGCATTTTCATTGGAGCCAGTGTTTAGTTTCAGTTTAATGATTGTATCGTTTTCGCTTATTTTTGTTGCTTCTTGAAACTGATGTGATTCACCAAGTAGTAGTTGGGCAACAGATTGAATTTTCACCTGAGGGTCAACACTCTCTTTAGGGATAGTAAAGATAATATTTTTACCTTTAATTTCTCGTCCCTGCATCTCCAATTCTTCTTCTAAAATATTACACCTAGCTTCGAAGTGTCGAATTTGAGTGGTTAAATCCTCATTTTGCTTCCGCAGCACGTTTACTTCAGTATTCAATCTAATCAAATCTTCTTTTGTCGCTAGCTTTGCGGTTGCTTTCTCAAGCTCGGTGTGTAGGGATTCATCAATTATTGATTTGATTTTCTGTAGATCGTCATTTGAAATAGACATTGCTGGATGAGTTTTAAAAATTATTGGTGTTCTGTTTATAATCGGTGTTTTCGAATTAGGGTTTTCTTCTGGAGAGGTCTGGATTAATTTTCTTTTGTTTTCGATCATGTGACAGGCAGGACAACTTTGGAATTGGATAAAAAGCTTATGTAACTAAGTTTACCTGATAAATTGCACTTTTTTTGAAAAAAAAAGAATTGCACAAAACTTGGATGTTAGAACTTTTTAAAGTATTTTTGTGATTTTAACTATTTTAATTTAAAAAAATGCCGGAGCGATATAAAAATTGAACCAACTACTTTCACAACAGTGTTGCCAACCAATATTAGAGCTAGAAGTTTTCTTCTGGTCACACAATAATTTCTTTCTGGCTTCGAGAGTACCTTGCTGTAATAGGCTATGACCTTCTATTCTCCATCATCAACTTGTGACAGTACGGTTCCAATTCCCACGTTACTTACGTCAGCGTCGATAATGAAGGGCTTTCCTGGTGTCGGATAGGCCAGAACAAGTTTATTGCATAAGAGCTGCTTGAGTGCCTGAGGGCTGTTCTCGCACTCACTTGACCATTTGAATGGTTTGACTTTTTTGGTAAGCTGATGCAAACTTTTCGCGATCCCAGCAAAATCCTTAACAGAACGACGATAGTACGTGGCTAGACCAAAAAAGCCCCGAAGTTGATGTTTATCTTGTGGAGTTGGCCAATTATTAACAGTGTCCACTTTCTCAGGATCAGTCTTCACTCCTTGGGACGAGATGATATGTCCCAAGAATTTTACCTCAGACTTGAAGAATGCACACTTGTCTAGATTAAATTTTAGGTTTGCTTCTCGAAGCCTCTGAAACACGGCCTTAAGGTTTCCACAATGCTCATCAAATGTTTAACCATTAACGATGACATCGTCCAGATAGACCAGGCATGACTTCCAAGTAAGTCCTTGTAAAACACACTCCATCAAACGCTCAAATGTTGCCGGAGTATTGCATAGTCCGAAAGGCATTACTTTGAATTGCCACAGACCATTTCCTGTGGTGAAAGCCGTCTTTTCTCGATCTTTTGAATGGATTTCTACCTGCCAGTAGTCACTCTTCAAGTCCAATGCTGAGTACCATTCAACTCCTTCCATCGCATCCAAAGAATCGCTGATTCTTGGAAGGGGGTAGCTGTCTTTCTTTGTCACATCGTTCAGCCTCCGATAATTTACACAGAATCGAGAACTTCGATCCTTCTTTTTGACAAGGACGACTGAGGATGCCCAAGGGCTTTTAGAATTTTCGATAAGCCCATCTTTCTTCATCGTCGATATCATCTTTGCAACTTCGGCTTGTTTGGTTAATGGGAGACGTCTTGCTGGTTGTCGAATTGGTCTAGCGTCTCCTGTGTCGATTTGATGCTGCACCGGTTGTGTTTGATCATACTGCCCACTGGGTGAAGAGAGTATATCAGCGTACTCGTGAAGGAGGCTTCCAGCGACACTTAGCTTTTGTTCACTTAAATTGGATGACTTGAGAATTTTTGCCTTCATAGAGTTCAATTTCCTCGGGTCCACAGATTATTGGGTGTCCACTTCTGTGATCTTAGTTATAGCGGACACTGATTCACACTTTCTTACAACTGCTCTTTTTCTCAGCTTGACTTCGTACGGTTTGATGTTAAGTATCCGTACGGGCACTATGTTGTTGTGTGGTGCAACAAGAGTCTTCCCCAGGATCAGTGGCGGCTGGTGGGTTATCGAACAGGTAGTGCACTTTACTTGCTCACTAAGTATTAAAATTAGAAATTGAAACAAAACAACAAATTACATAAAATATGTAGATTTTTTTATTATTTTTTATACATTAAATCAATGCGACGACATTTTTCTGAAGCGAAATGTTCAATCACCTTTTTATTAAAATCGGGTATCGTTTGTATAAATTTTTTTTCAATACTGAGCACAGAAAGTGCATTTAGCCGATCCTGAGACATGGTGTTTCGTAGAAAAGTTTTGATTCTTTTCAGCGTCGAATAACATCGCTCGCTCTCTACCGAAGTCATTGGTATAGTGCACAGAATTCGCAGTAGTTTCATTGACTCAGAAAATGATTCAGTGAGGTCATTATTATAGAACAATTGTAAAATTGCAACTGCACTATTTGCATTGATGAAATCGTCGCGATTGTATATTGCAGAGAGTTCGTTTTTCAATTTGTATTTGTCCAAAGCAGCGTAAGTGGAAACTGTGATCGTGAAATCATTATCGGGAAAAGTAGAACGGTATGTGGTAAGGCTCTCGCAGTAAAATAATTTGGCTGCTATCAAATGATTACAAAAATTGAATCTGTCTTTCACTTGAGTTATAATTATATCGCACACTTCTTTTGCTATGACAGAGCTAGAGGATTTAAACCTTTTTTGAGGAGGTCCTTCAAGTTGATCAATGGTGTTACGTACATTCTGTATACTTATTTCAAAATCATTAATACAGTTTTTTATATGAACCAAATCAATATTCCTTTTTTGCATCTGTTTGAATAAAATTTCACTATGTGGCAGAATAGATTGAAAAAAATCAAGCCAATATAAAAAAGTACTGTCGTTCAAATATCTTTGAAGCATGTCAGCCTGATTTATAGAATTGGTATCATTTTCCGTTTCTATAATGGTGGTCATGCATTCTTTTAAAGGCTCCTTGTATCTATGTACTGAGTCAACCGTCCGAGAATTAAAGTTCCATCTCGTTTGTGGAGCAGCTGGAATCTTCTTTGATACAACAGTTTTCAAAATCTCTGTACGCTTCGGTGATCGTGAAAAAAATTTTGGAAAAGCTTGAAGGGTTGCAAAAAATTTCTGTATAGTTTTGTTTTGGCTTACACTTTTTTCTATTATTAAATTTAGTTGGTGGGCGTAACAATGAACGAATGAAGCATTTGGATAGACGGTTTTTACTTTAGCCTGTACTCCACCAACATTCCCGCTCATTACAGAGGCGCCATCGTAACATTGTGCTATTAATTGCTGCGGAGTTATTTGGAGTGCCCGTAATTCTGTTATAATAACAGAACTAAGCCCTTCAGCAGTATGGGTATGCGGCGTTAGATATTTCCAAAACCGTTCATGAACCTGTCCGTTTTCTTCGTATCTCAAAATCATAACCATCTGCATAGTAGTCGAGACATCGGTAGTTTCATCAGCTTGAACTGCTACGTATTCACTTTTTTTATAATATCCGACAGTTCATTGTGGTAAACACATAAAATTGAGTCCAAAATATCGTTCTGAATAGTTTTTGACGTACCTTTGAAGACTGTAGACGATGTGAGGTGCTCCTTCATGACTGTATCCAACTCTGATACAAAGTCTATTAATCCACGAAACACCCCAGCATTTCTTGACTCAATTGTTTCATCGTGACCTCGCAAAGCTAACTCAAATGCACCACAAAACTTGACACAATCGATAAGACGTGATAAAATATACCTGTTTTTATCCACTTGTTCGTTATACTTTTGGATATTGCTTCTATACACAGAATCTAGCTGATTACGAATGTCGACCGTGCCTAACACAGACAAACTCATTACATTTTGTAGGTGTACTTGCGAAGAATCATGTTTTTTTATTTTTTCACTCAAATGTGTCAAATCCTTGATTCCAGTTTCTGTCCAAATCGATTCTCCACCAAAAATAATGCAAGGATAACAAAAGAATGCATTAAGACGTTCACATCCACACAACCATTTCTTTCTATTATACATTTCACATTTAAAACTTCGCGTAAATGCTTTATTTTTCGATTTGCATTCTTGTTTTAAGTTTAAAAAGGGCCTTGGCGGTCCGGCCAATTTTATATCAACTTTATTTTGAAAATTTTTGTTATTGGCTTTAATATAATCAATATTCATTTTAACTCACACTACTCACAGTATATAATCGAACCAAAAACAAAATAAAAAAACAATTACTAAACATAAACAAACAATATTTAACGCGTCACAAATACAGCGAAACTTCAAAATGATAATAAGAAGTCATCCATCATGGCCACCACCGTCGCAAAGCAACGCATCGCCGCCCATGCCGGTCGATGAATTTTGTCAAACATCGGGTCCCCTCGGTAATCTTCCGTTCGCTCGTGCGGCGCACGAGAACAGACTTATTATTCGGTACATTTCAATGAAATATATTTTGCTTCACGCGTCAGGCATATTAGTTTGAAACTCATACAAGTTATATTAGCAGTCCTCGTGCACTCGCCGAAGCGCACGACAATTTTTCTTTACAGGGAAAATAAGTCATAATAGTCTAGCAACGCCTGAAATTGCTTAGTCATAATTGGATATTGTATTTGTTATATGTGTTTGTATGTTTAATATATAAATAATAATATGGTAGTCTAAAAATAAAGATGAAGTTATATTTTGTAATTTTTTAATCTTTTGAATCGGTGGTTCAGCGCACGAGTGCACTTAAGGTACAGCCGCCACTGCCCAGGATGATGTTTCGGGAAGACTGCTCAGAGTCTGGCTCCACCATAAGGTATCGATGGCTTCGCAAATCACCCTTTATTTTAGTCCAAACGAACACTTTTGAAGAAGGTGGCAGGCAAATATCTTCCTTTATGACAGTCCTTAGAGTTGATGTGCTTTCATTGCCATAAACCATAGGAATCTCCACATTTCGATACTTAAAAACTTGCTTCCCGATATCAATGATTACTCCGTGTTCTTTCATAAAGTCGATTCCAATGATGCATTCGTCACAACTATCTGCTACCAGAAACACATGTGAAAACTGCAGTTCTGCCAAACGGATTATAAGACGAACCTCTCTGTACACTGGCTGCTTCTCCTGTTGTAGTTTTCAGACGGTAGGTGTTGGTGTTATGCAGCCATGTCATCTTCACCAAGTCTCTTCGAACAATGGAAGCAATCGTAGCCACTTGTTTCTTGTCGTTTAATATTGCCTCCACAGTCAGACTTTTATTGTTTTGTTTAGTCTGCGAGACCTGAATAGTGATGCTGGGGCCATCGATACCAGAAACCAGCTTCTGCCCCTCGAAGTTGGGCCTTACTCGTTTCCCGGTTGGGAAACAGGTAGAGTTGGAGTATTGATGGTGTTATTGTTCCCATTTCTGTGTCCACAATGTTTACATGCAAGTCTTCTAGGTTGTCAAGAAGCCAAAGATTAAGTAACGACTGAAGTATACTTTATTGAATAGCATAATATGAATTATGATTTACATAATACAGGGTGGCGCACCAATTGTGCTACAATAAGAAATTCAAATGACTTTTTTTTTTAATCGATGTATTTCATTTATTTTTTTTTTATTGGTTAGAAAATTAAATTTTATTTTAAATAGTTAGTTGTTTTTAAAGATTATAGACCGCAAATGACCTCCACGCTCTCCCACGCATATGCGGCACCTGATCAAAAAATTATTACTGCAAAGCATGGTACCGTTGCACTATCCAAATTCTTTTCTCCGTATCCCAAGCATCCATCTTTATAAATCTAAATAGTAACCTACAAAACAAAAAATAAAATAAGCCGATTACTCACACAGAAAAAAAGTTATTACGTTTTATTTTTGTAGCACGATTCGTGCGCCACCCTGTACAAATAGACATAGTAAAGTATATAATACAAGTATAGGCAAGGGTAACCAACCTACATATATGACATCTCCCCTTGTTTAAAGAATTTAAATGAAGAATTTAAATGAAAACAAATATTTTATTAAGTTAAATCAAAAAGAACATTATTGTAAAAAATTCATTTTAATTCAGTAAAATGATTTAAAATAAATGACAAGTATTGTAGTTTATAGAGTTCAAGAAAATAAATTAATGACTATCAAATATGATGTTAAGTTAGTAAAAATTAAAGTTTAGTAACTGTAGATGTGTAGCGATCGGGTTGTCTTAGGACTCGTCCGTATCTTGTCGTCTTGGCTGTGAAGTTCGAGTTTGTTGAGTCTGGTATCATATTAATTTGAGCTGGTGCAATCGCATCTGGTGCTAATCTGATTTTCACTTTCGGTTTGCTAGCGTTGGTGATGTTAGAGTTTGATTGTTCGGCATTTGCAGGTGGTATAATCGCTGCAACTGATTTTGGAGCTTGGATGGTAGATTTGGTTGGCTGGATGTGAATCGTGTTTCGTCGCAGAAGCTTTCCATCATCTGTCCTTATTGCAAGCGACCTCGGTGCTTGATTCGGTAACATCTCGACGACTCCAGTTATCCAATCTCGGTGTTTCCTTTGTATGCGTACTCTATCTCCAGCTTGAAAGAGTTTAAATATGGTAGCATTGTTGTCGTAGTTTTCTTTGTAATTTTGTCGCAATTTAGTAATATTTTCATGTACATCCGGTATTATCTTTGGTTTGAGAAGTTCTGAAGAAACTGGTAGTGTCGTTCTTGTAAGCCTACTCATTAGGCGTTGGTTTGGAGATTGCAGGCTTTCATTTCAAGTTGAATTTCGATAGTTGAGAAGCGCTAGAAAGGGGTCTGTTTTGTCTTTGTAGCATTTCTTCAGCATAGACTTCGCAATTTGCACGTACCGTTCGGCCAGGCTGTTTGATCGTGGATAGTAGGGACTTGAAGTTTGGTGTTGAATGTCCCAGTCTTTAGTAAACGTGGCAAATTCTCTGGATGCAAATTGTGGTCCGTTATCAGATTCCATGACAGATGGGATGCCATGTGTTGCAAACCAAACCTTCAGAGCATTTATGACGTCAGTTGTTGTTGTATGTTTAAGTTCTGAATAGTCGAAAAAACCAGAGTAACTATTTGCAATTAATAAAAAATCATTATTATGGAAATGAAAAATATCGATCGCTACTATTTCCCAGGGAAGAGTGGGAACGGTTTTAATAATTAGTGGTTCTTGGGCTTAGATGGTTGATAGGATTGGCAAATGCTGCATCGTTCTACAAAATTTTTGACATCACTGTGCATTCCTAACCAGAAAACGTTTGCACGCGCACGGTGTAAGCATCTTTGTATTCTAAAATGGCCTTTGTGAATAAGTGTGAGGGTTTCTAGTTGCAGAGTTTTAGGAATTACAATTTTAGTGGCTTTGTAGATGATTCCATCTTTGAAGGTTAGCTCCTCCCGAAAGCTCCAATAGTTTCTGATCGTGGTTGGGAGGTCAGTGACTCTTTCCGCCCAACCCTGTAATATACATTTTTTTAACCACCTCGAAGTCAGCCGGCGCACTTTCGATTTTCGCGAAAAAAAAAATCTCAGGCGATGTATTCTTAATTGCACATTTCAAAAATCAAAAAAATTTTAATTGCACACCTCCTGTTTTTTTTTTTTAAATATAAACAAATTGCACTTTGTATGGAAATTTCAAATGCTCATATCTTTGTAACCAAGTCGAATATCTAAATGCACAGGAGCTTAAATAATTGCTCATTTTGAAATTAAATTTGCACACCAAAAATTTTTTTTGTTACATGCTCCCCCACTTAATAAATCAATAATTAAAATTTCGACTAAATGAATTGTTTAATAATCCAAGTAGATCTTATATGAAACCAAACAACAGAATTTATAGTTATCAATAGCGCGATGAAAGAGTATCCGCCTGGCAGCCGATTGTCATGGGTTCAAGTCCTGTGTGGGCATACACTTTTTTTTGTTTTTTGCATCTACTCATTGTTATGTTGCATTTTTCCATTAATAAGCAGATAAATAATCATTAATTACATTATAGACTAAAGCAAATGTGAAACTTGTATTATTGCACATATATGTACTTAACTCCTTTCAAGGGATAATACATACGTTTGTAATAGGGAAATTAAAAAATTAAAATTCGAAAAATTGTAGATTTATGAATTCAATATGCACCCAATTATAATTTGCATATTAAAATTTTAGATTTACCTACCCCCCCCCCCCCACTTTTTTGAACTAAATATTAAAATCATAAGAAAAACTTCCAAAAAGACATTTTGGTGTCTGACTAAAATTTACATATCTCGATGGAAAAAAATAATTTTGAGATTTAAGTAATTTTTTTCAGTTACTTACGTCAAGGTCGAATTTGCACACCAAAAGTTTTTTTTTCCCACCCACCCTTTTCCCAAAAATTGATATGGAAAAACAATGAAAAAATATACCCAAATAAAATTTTACATATCTCACTAAAACTGTTATTACTCGTTGGAAAAAAATAATTTTGAGTTTTGAGTAACTATTTTCAATTAACAACGTCAAGGTCGAATTTGCACACCAAAAGTTTTTTTTTTCCATCCCCCCTTTTCCCTAAAATTGATATAGAAAAACAGTGAAAAAAATATACCCAAATGAAATTTACATGTCTCACTAAAACTGTTATTACTCGTTGGAAAAAAATTATTTTGAACTTTTAGTAATTTTTTTCAATAACTAATATCAAGGTCGAATTTGCACACCAAGAGTTTTTTTTTCCCACCCCCCTTTTCCCTAAAATTGATATTGAAAAACAGTGAAAAAAATATACCCAAATGAAATTTACATGTCTCACTAAAACTGTTATTACTCGTTGGAAAAAAATAATTTTGAACTTTTAGTAATTTTTTTCGATAACTAATATCAAGGTCAAATTTGCACACCAAAAGTTTTTTTTTAAATAAGAGTTCATGTCCTAGCTTTACTTTTAAGAAGTGTTGCCAAGGTGGCAACACTGTCAGAAGATCGAGAAAAGGGTTGCCACTTGATTCAAACATTGGCCTATAAATCGAGGACCAGAGGTCGGACGATGACCAGCGAACTCTAGTTGGATTCAGCCCCCTTGTAACCATAGGACCATATTATTGGATTTCTCCCTCCCTTCAGCTTGCATGAAGAGGGTGGAAAAAAGCCTTTGGGGAGGGAAAATGCAAAGCCAACAAAAGTAAAAAAAAATTAATATTATTAAAATTTAAAGATTGTGTGTCAAAGCTGAATGTAACCATCTACTGCATTGTATCCACAGTTAATTGAAACCCCTACTTTGGTTTTATAAAACGTCGCTTTCAAAGTTCTGGGGAGGGGGAATATGAAAGTTTAAAAAACAAAAATATTTATTAGAAGGTTTTTTTATACTACAAATTCTATATACTACTGAAGTAAATCAGCCAATAAAGAGTCCAAGTGAGTAAGCCGGACGAAACGCCAATTTGTAGGACTAAAGGCCATACAAATCTATTTTAAATCTATAATACAACAAGTCCAACTTTAATGCTAAGTCGTCTACTTGGCTGATTTACTTCAGTAGTATATAGAATTTGTATTATAAAAAAACCTTCTAATAAATATTTTTGTTTTTTAAACTTTCATATTCCCCCTCCCCAGAACTTTGAAAGCGACTTTTTATAAAACCAAAGTAGGGGTTTCAATTAACTTTGGATACAATGCAGTAGATGGTTACATTCAGCTTTGACACACAATCTTTAAATTTTAATAATACTACTCACACAGGTAGACTTGTTCATAAAGATAATTTAAAAATAAAACCTAAACGTAAAATTAATCAATCTCCTTAGTCCTTATAACAGGAATTCAAAATGAATACAATCATAATAATAATGATTATCACTGCAACACTAGGTAAAGCAGAAGTAGAAGTAGAAGATTATAGCAGAGAAGTATATATCCTAATAGAAGATGGATATACAATAATAACTCAAGGAACAAATAATATATTCCATACAACTAACTTAACAATAATAGAAGAAACACTTAAGCAAAGCGATGAAGCAGTACAAAATGATATAAATTATACACAAAAAACAAATAAACGTTATACAGAAATTGAGAAAGTTAATAACTTACTTGAACAGCTCAAAGAGCATTATTCTAGAACTAAACGTTCATTAAATTTAAAAGATACAGTTTGGAAATTCATTGCCGGAACTCCAGATCATTATGATGAAGAAATTTTAGATGAGAAAATAAACGATTTAATTAAAAATAATAATCAACAAATGATTACTAATCCAAAAATGTTTAAAGTAATAAAAGATTTTGTCTATTCTGAGAAAGATGAAATAATTTCAAGACAATTAAAAGTAATAAGTTATGAACTACAAGATATAATAAATACATTAACTTTGCAAAGCTAGGAAAATTGAATACAGCAATTTCAAGTAATAAAGATATTAAAGAAATACTAAAACATGAGAATAGTACATTTTCAGTTACAGATCTAATTGATGTAAGTAAATTTAAAATATATCAGAATCAATCGGATATTTAATCATTATTAAATATCCGATTATTAAAGAAACATGTAAAACATATATTACTAAAAGTATTCCACAAAAGGATGGAAAATTATTAATTGAAAATAAGATTGCTAAATTCAATAAATTTATTAATTTATAAAATTGTAAAACTGAAACACAAAGTAGATATTGTGAATATAACACAACAGAATCATGTTTTACTAAACTATTGAATAAGAATTATACTAAGTGTAGCAAGATAAACGAAAATAATTATCCATTAGAAATATTAAAAGAAGGAGCAATATTTGCTACCGGAAATCATGTTATAAACAACATTACTTATAAAGGTACATATTTAGTAACCTATAATCACAATGTAGCTATTGATAATCAATTATTTTCAAATGATAAAAATATTATACAAGCATACCTTAAGGGTTATTCAAATACTTTATATGAAGTAGATATATATATAGATTCTTTGAATGAAGATCTAAAATTTAAAAATATTAATTTTATAGAAAACATCAAGACCAATGCAAAAGAAAATATTGGCATATCAATTCTATTTACTATTATATTAACAGTTGTAATACTGTATATCATTAAATTAGTCATATCATTGAGACGACAAAAACTTCAATGTATTAGTTGAAAAAGCAAAAGAAAAATATGCAGCAGAAGGAATATCGGGGCGACCTTTTTAGAAGTACGGGGGAAGTTAATACCACATCACGTTCAACGTATAAAAAAAGAATCCAGAATCGCTTAGATCATCAAACTGAACCAACACCCTGGGACGTGACTCATATTCCAAAATATAATATACACCAATGGAAAAATACCAGACAAGCCAAATGATCAAATATCAATTAGTACAATACAATATAAGGACAATAAAGTATTAATACACAAAGTCATCAATGGAAAAATACCAGAGTCCAGACAAGCCAAACTATTAAATATTGTAATATTTTCTCAGGTACGTTAATAAAACTTAATTCGCTTTATTTCAATTCTCCACTTATTTACTTAACAAAATAAAACACTTTACTTTTACAACCACAAAACAATTTATTGTTCACCACTGAAATTAATTCACTTGACTTTTATTACAACCAACTTTATTCATTCACGATTAAAAATAAACTGCGTCCTCTGCCGTTCAGACATGTGCTCTTATACTTTTCACAAGGTTCCCGAAAAGCTGGAAGGTTCTAGTATTTGCTTCTAGAGCTTTCCATAGGGAAAATTTCCCATACATTTCCTTTTCGAAAGCTTTCATTTTGACGTTTAGTATTGGAAGTTCGAAAGCTCACCGAAACTCTCCGAAGGTTGGTTTGTGTCCTGTCTAATTCGAAATTCGGTGTTTCTTTTGTTCGATGTTCGAGAGTAGTAATAGTTCATTCCAGAGTTGTTATAGTACACATGTGACAGTCGTTACACTGCCCCCTCCTTAAGATTGATCGTCCCGAGCAAATCTATCACATCCTTCACCATTATAACGGTGTAAACAGTCACTGTGAACTACTTTCATTTTGCCTCTATGTTCTCTCTCAATGCGGTAGACGACATCGTTTATTCGAGTTACAACAGTATACGGGCCTTCCCAATTTTGTTAAAGTTTCGGTGAAAGTCCCTTCCGACGGTGGGGATTATTAAACCATACAAGTTCTCCCACTTGGAATCCGTTCGTTGTTGCTTTTGTGTCGTATCGTGTCTTCATCCGATCACTTGATAGCTTTATATTTGCCCTTGTCCTTTCGTGAATGTCAAGAAGCTTTTCTTTCAGGTCTTCTACGTAGTCGTCTATTTCTTGGGGCTCAAAACCATAACATCCAAATTTTATTTCACTCGGCAGTCGTATTGTGTTCCCGAGCAGGATTTCTGATGGTGTATGTCCTGTTGAGCTATGTACTGCACTCCGATAGGCCATCAAGAATAATGGAATATGCCGATCCCAGTCTCGTTGGTTGTCGCTTACCACTTTGAAAAGGTGTTCTTTAAGGGTCCTGTTGAATCGTTAAACCATTCCATCAGATTGTGGAATAAGCGGTGTTGTCCTCGTTTTCTTAATGCCAAGGAGTGTACAAACTTCCTGAAAGATTTTGGACTCGAAGTTTCTTCCTTGATCTGAATGAAGTTCCATCGGCACACCAAACCTGCTAATCCAGTTGAAAACAATCTGGTCCACGACTGTTTTAGTTTCCTGGTTTGGGATGGCAAATGCCTCAGGCCACTTGCTGAAGTAGTCCATTGCTACCAGGATGTTTCGGTTTTCACTTTCGGTTTCTGGAAAAGGTCCCGCAATGTTTATTGCAATCCTCTCAAAAGGCGTGCCCACGTTGTACTGCTGCATTTTACTTTGGATTTTTCTGCCTGGTCCTTTGCTTGCAGCACAAATATGACATTTGCGGCACCATTTTTCAACGTCTTCTCTTGCATGTAGCCAGCAGAATCGCTGCCTTACCTTCTCCAGTGTCTTATTGATCCCCAAATGTCCTCCGGAAGCTCCCTCATGCATCTCATGAAGAACGTCATTAACTTTGGATCGAGGTACGATTAGCTGTATCACATAAGATTTGCCGTCTGTGGACACCCACTTTCGTCTTAGCATTTCTTCTTGTACATGAAGCGAGTCATTGTTCCCAATACACCTTAAGAGTTGGACTTCTATCGGAGATGTCACCCCATTCTGGTTTCTCCTGGTGTTCTTTCCATACAAGAACATGTTTAATATCCGAGACTTCTTGTTGGGCAGTCCTCAGCTCTTCATTACTCCAACCGTAAATGGGATCGATTCTTAATCGCTGGATGGCAGCTACCTCCTTTTCTTCTTGACGTGTGCAATGCTTGCAGTCGGGTTTGCAGGGTCTCCGAGACAAAGCATCTGCGTTTGAGTGCAACCTTCCTCTTTGATGTTGAATCTGATCGTCGTATGCCTGGTATCTCTTGAGTCACCTTGCCGCTTGAACTTCTGGATTTTTGAAGTTCAAAGCCAATTAAGTGCGCCATGGTCTGTTCGAAGAAGGAACTTCTGTCCATAGATGTACTTATTGAAGTGTTTTGTAGCCAATATTAGAGCTAGAAGTTTTCTTCTGGTCACACAATAATTTCTTTCTGGCTTCGAGAGTACCTTGCTGTAATAGGCTATGACCTTCTATTCTCCATCATCAACTTGTGACAGTACGGCTCCAATTCCCACGTTACTTACGTCAGCGTCGATAATGAAGGGCTTTCCTGGTGTCGGATAGGCCAGAACAAGTTTATTGCATAGGCGCTGCTTGAGTGCCTGAAGGCTGTTCTCGCACTCACTTGACCATTTGAATGGTTTGACTTTTTTGGTAAGCTGATGCAAACTTTTCGCGATCCCAGCAAAATCCTTAACAGAACGACGATAGTACGTGGCTAGACCAAAAAAGCCCCGAAGTTGATGTTTATCTTGTGGAGTTGGCCAATTATTAACAGTGTCCACTTTCTCAGGATCAGTCTTCACTCCTTGGGACGAGATGATATGTCCCAAGAATTTTACCTCAGACTTAAAGAATGCACACTTGTCTAGATTAAATTTTAGGTTTGCTTCTCGAAGCCTCTGAAACACGGCCTTAAGGTTTCCACAATGCTCATCAAATGTTTAACCATTAACGATGACATCGTCCAGATAGACCAGGCATGACTTCCAAGTAAGTCCTTGTAAAACACACTCCATCAAACGCTCAAATGTTGCCGGAGTATTGCATAGTCCGAAAGGCATTACTTTGAATTGCCACAGACCTTTTCTTGTGGTGAAAGCCGTCTTTTCTCGATCTTTTGAATGGATTTCTACCTGCCAGTAGTCACTCTTCAAGTCCAATGCTGAGTACCATTCAACTCCTTCCATCGCATCCAAAGAATCGCTGATTCTTGGAAGGGGGTAGCTGTCTTTCTTTGTCACATCGTTCAGCCTCCGATAATCTACACAGAATCGAGAGTACTTCGATCCTTCTTTTTGACAAGGACGACTGAGGATGCCCAAGGGCTTTTAGAATTTTCGATAAGCCCATCTTTCTTCATCGTCGATATCATCTTTGCAACTTCGGCTTGTTTGGTTAATGGGAGACGTCTTGCTGGTTGTCGAATTGGTCTAGCGTCTCCTGTGTCGATTTGATGCTGCACCGGTTGTGTTCGACCATACTGCCCACTGGGTGAAGAGAGTATATCAGCGTACTCGTTAAGGAGGCTTCCAGCGACACTTAGCTTTTGTTCACTTAAATTGGATGACTTGAGAATTTTTGCCTTCATAGAGTTCAATTTCCTCGGGTCCACAGATTATTGGGTGTCCACTTCTGTGATCTTAGTTATAGCGGACACTGATTCACACTTTCCCACAACTGCTCTTTTTCTCAGCTTGACTTCGTACGGTTTGATGTTAAGCATCCGTACGGGCACCATGTTGTTGTGTGGTGCCACAAGAGTCTTCCCCAGGATGATGTTTCGGGAAGACTGCTCAGAGTCTGGCTCCACCATAAGGTATCGATGGCTTCGCAAATCACCCTTTATTTTAGTCCAAGCGAACACTTTTGAAGAAGGTGGCAGGCAAATATCTTCCTTTATGACAGTCCTTAGAGTTGATGTGCTTTCATTGCCATAAACTATAGGAATCTCCACATTTCGATACTTAAAAACTTGCTTCCCGATATCAATGATTACTCCGTGTTCTTTCATAAAGTCGATTCCAATGATGCATTCGTCACAACTATCTGCTACCAGAAACACATGTGAAAACTGCAGTTTTGCCAAACGGATTTTAAGACGAACCTCTCTGTACACTGGCTGCTTCTCCTGTTGTAGTTTTCAGACGGTAGGTGTTGGTGTTATGCAGCCATGTCATCTTCACCAAGTCTCTTCGAACAATGGAAGCAATCGTAGCCACTTGTTTCTTATCGTTTAATATTGCCTCCACAGTCAGACTTTTATTGTTTTGTTTAGTCTGCGACACCTGAATAGTGATGCTGGGGCCATCGATACCAGAAATCAGCTTCTGCCCCTCGAAGTTGGGCCTTACTCGTTTCCCGGTTGGGAAACAGGTAGAGTTGGAGTATTGATGGTGTTATTGTTTCCATTTCTGTGTCCACAATGTTTACATGCAAGTCTTCTAGCTTGTCAAGAAGCCAAAGATTAAGTAACGACTGAAGTATACTTTATTTCATTTTCATTTCATTTTCATTTATTACGTATTTTTATATACTAACACAGTAAGATAAATCTTATAAAATAGTGCAAGTTTGTGAATAATATAATACATGGAATATAAAAAAATTATTGTACATGTTTAGTCCTTTATTAGCCGTTTTCCTTTGGAGGTGGCAAAGTACTTATGAGTAGATGAAAACCCTAATCTAGTACTACCAACTGCACATGCTCTCATGTGCGAGTAGATACATTTTACATGGGAAAGCAGTTTGGTGTGTTCCATTGAAGAAAGCTAGCAAAGTACTTGCAAGTACTTCGCCACCTCCAAAGGAAAACGCCTATTATGGACAGTTAAATTGAAAAGGATAATATAATATTAATAATAAATTGGATGTAAACCTAGATGGCAAGAAATAGATAAGGAAATTGAAGCTTAAAAAGAAAGAGATAGAAAAAAAAAAAAAAAAAAAAAAAAAAAGATAGACTATAAAAGGTTAAGTTAGTTGCTTTGTTGTTTTAAAAAATCCATTAGTTCGTTGTGAAAATGATTGATGCTACTTATTTTTCTCAGAGAAGATGGGAGTGAGTTCCAGAGTCGGATGGCGGCGATGAAGAATTGTCGTTCAGATGTCAGGCAGTTGAATCTAGGGAGTATTAAATAGATCGCACGGTTTGATTCCGCGAAGCGAAGAATCTCGAAAAGATAATTTGGTTCGCGTGATTGAATTATATTATAAAGCATTTTAAGGGTTCGAAATTGAAGGAAATTTTCAAATGACATATCAAGAAGGCTCATACTCAAGTGCGAAACATGATCATATATCCTAAGTCCGTAGATATAACGAATGGTGCTATTGAAAGCGACTTTTAGTTTTTGTTTACAAAACGAATCACAGTTTAGGAAAATTTCACAACCCTGAGTAAGTACGGGTATTATTAGGGTTTTTGCCAGCATAAATCGTGTATTTATTGGGGTGTATTGTTGGAAGGTCCAAAGAGTGCGGAGAACTCCATAAGTTTTTCCGACAATAGAGTAAATATGATTGTTCCATGTTAGCGTTCGGTTAAAGATCATTCCTAAATTCTTAGCTGTGCTTACGAATTCTAGTGCAATGTTGTTTATTGTAATTGGTGGGAAGTAGGTTAAATCCAAGGGTTTTTTCGAAATTACCAAACATTTGCATTTATTGGGATTGAGACTTAAGCCGTTGCTACTTGACCAACCAAAAATCAAATCAAGCTCCTCATTAATTGTGAATACGCAATTCTCAATTAGGCCGAGTGAACAGCTTTTGTATATTTGGATGTCATCGGCATAAAAGTGCCTAGATGATTGTGAAATGATGGACGCGATTTCATTTATATATAGGGAGAAGAGGAGTGGTGCCAGTATGGATCCTTGGGGAACACCTCGGGGAACAGGAAGGAAACTTGAATAATTACCAGCAAGATACACAGCTTGCATTCTGCCACCTAAGTAGGATGCAATTAGTTTGATTGCATCAGAAGACAGATTGAAGGAGAACTGTAGTTTTCTTAGAAGAAGAGAATGATTGACCATGTCAAAGGCTTTCGAAAAGTCTAGAAGGACCAAAAAGGTAACATCGTTGTCGTCAAGACTTTTCCTGATATCCTCGACCACTTTCATAAGCGCAGTAGTGCAACTGTGTTTGGGTCGAAATCCCGACTGAATGTCAACTAACAATTTATTCCTCATAATATACTCGTTTAATTGTTTTTGCATTACTCTTTCGCAAACTTTAGAAAGGAAGGGGAGAATAGAGATCGGTCTGAATTCATTACATACTGCATTTTTAGGAATGGGTATAATTTTGGCCAATTTCCATTGACTTGGAAAGATACCGGTGGTAAGAACACTGTTGAGGATGTGTGTAACGAAAGGCAGCAGATATGGCATTATGGCTTTAAGAAAGATGGGATTAATTTCATCAACTCCGACTTTATGGAATAGCATAATATGAATTATGATTTACATAATACAGGGTGGCGCACCAATTGTGCTACAATAAGAAATTCAAATGACTTTTTTTTTAATCGATGTATTTCATTTATTTTTTTTTATTGGCTAGAAAATTAAATTTTATTTTAAATAGTTAGTTGTTTTTAAAGATTATAGACCGCAAATGACCTCCACGCTCTCCCACGCATATGCGGCACCTGATCAAAAAATTATTACTGCAAAGCATGGTACCGTTGCACTATCCAAATTCTTTTCTCCGTATCCCAAGCATCCATCTTTATAAATCTAAATAGTAACCTACAAAACAAAAAATAAAATAAGCCGATTACTCACACAGAAAAAAAGTTATTACGTTTTATTTTTGTAGCACGATTCGTGCGCCACCCTGTACAAATAGACATAGTAAAGTATATAATACAAGTATAGGCAGGGGTAACCAACCTACATATATGACATCTCCCCTTGTTTAAAGAATTTAAATGAAAACAAATATTTCATTAAGTTAAATCAAAAAGAACATTATTGTTAAAAATTCATTTTAATTCAGTAAAATGATTTAAAATAAATGACAAGTATTGTAGTTTATAGAGTTCAAGAAAATAAATTAATGACTATCAAATATGATGTTAAGTTAGTAAAAATTAAAGTTTAGTAACTGTAGATGTGTAGCGATCGGGTTGTCTTAGGACTCGTCCGTATCTTGTCGTCTTGGCTGTGAAGTTCGAGTTTGTTGAGTCTGGTATCATATTAATTTGAGCTGGTGCAATCGCATCTGGTGCTAATCTGATTTTCACTTTCGGTTTGCTAGCGTTGGTGATGTTAGAGTTTGATTGTTCGGCATTTGCAGGTGGTATAATCGCTGCTACTGATTTTGGAGCTTGGATGGTAGATTTGGTTGGCTGGATGTGAATCGTGTTTCGTCGCAGAAGCTTTCCATCATCTGTCCTTATTGCTAGCGACCTCGGTGCTTGATTCGGTAACATCTCGACGACTCCAGTTATCCAATCTCGGTGTTTCCTTTGTATGCGTACTCTATCTCCAGCTTGAAAGAGTTTAAATATGGTAGCATTGTTGTCGTAGTTTTCTTTGTAATTTTGTCGCAATTTAGTAATATTTTCATGTACATCCGGTATTATCTTTGGTTTGAGAAGTTCTGAAGAAACTGGTAGTGTCGTTCTTGTAAGCCTACTCATTAGGCGTTGGTTTGGAGATTGCAGGCTTTCATTTCGAGGTGAATTTCGATAGTTGAGAAGCGCTAGAAAGGGGTCTGTTTTGTCTTTGTAGCATTTCTTCAGCATAGACTTCGCAATTTGCACGTACCGTTCGGCCAGGCTGTTTGATCGTGGATAGTAGGGACTTGAAGTTTGGTGTTGAATGTCCCAGTCTTTAGTAAACGTGGCAAATTCTCTGGATGCAAATTGTGGTCCGTTATCAGATTCCATGACAGATGGGATGCCATGTGTTGCAAACCAAACCTTCAGAGCATTTATGACGTCAGTTGTTGTTGTATGTTTAAGTTCTGAATAGTCGAAAAAACCAGAGTAACTATCTGCAATTAATAAAAAATCATTATTATGGAAATGAAAAATATAATAAATATTTCCCAGGGAAGAGTGGGAACGGTTTTAATAATTAGTGGTTCTTGGGCTTAGATGGTTGATAGGATTGGCAAATGCTGCATCGTTCTACAAAATTTTTGACATCACTGTGCATTCCTAACCAGAAAACGTTTGCACGCGCACGGTGTAAGCATCTTTGTATTCTAAAATGGCCTTTGTGAATAAGTGTGAGGGTTTCTAGTTGCAGAGTTTTAGGAATTACAATTTTAGTGGCTTTGTAGATGATTCCATCTTTGAAGGTTAGCTCCTCCCGAAAGCTCCAATAGTTTCTGATCGTGGTTGGGAGGTCAGTGACTCTTTCCGCCCAACCCTGTAATATACATTTTTTTAACCACCTCGAAGTCAGCCGGCGCACTTTCGATTTTCGCGAAAAAAAAAATCTCAGGCGATGTATTCTTAATTGCACATTTCAAAAATCAAAAAAATTTTAATTGCACACCTCCTGTTTTTTTTTTTTAAATATAAACAAATTGCACTTTGTATGGAAATTTCAAATGCTCATATCTTTGTAACCAAGTCGAATATCTAAATGCACAGGAGCTTAAATAATTGCTCATTTTGAAATTAAATTTGCACACCAAAAATTTTTTTTGTTACATGCTCCCCCACTTAATAAATCAATAATTAAAATTTCGACTAAATGAATTGTTTAATAATCCAAGTAGATCTTATATGAAACCAAACAACAGAATTTATAGTTATCAATAGCGCGATGAAAGAGTATCCGCCTGGCAGCCGATTGTCATGGGTTCAAGTCCTGTGTGGGCATACACTTTTTTTTGTTTTTTGCATCTACTCATTGTTATGTTGCATTTTTCCATTAATAAGCAGATAAATAATCATTAATTACATTATAGACTAAAGCAAATGTGAAACTTGTATTATTGCACATATATGTACTTAACTCCTTTCAAGGGATAATACATACGTTTGTAATAGGGAAATTAAATTAAATTTCGAAAAATTGTAGATTTATGAATTCAATATGCACCCAATTATAATTTGCATATTAAAATTTTAGATTTCCTGCCCCCCCCCCCCCACTTTTTTGAACTAAATATTAAAATCATAAGAAAAACTTCCAAAAAGACATTTTGGTGTCTGACTAAAATTTACATATCTCGATGGAAAAAAATAATTTTGAGATTTAAGTAATTTTTTTCAATTACTTACGTCAAGGTCGAATTTGCACACCAAAAGTTTTTTTTTCCCACCCACCCTTTTCCCAAAAATTGATATGGAAAAACAATGAAAAAAATATACCCAAATAAAATTTTACATATCTCACTAAAACTGTTATTACTCGTTGGAAAAAAATAATTTTGAGTTTTGAGTAACTATTTTCAATTAAAAACGTCAAGGTCGAATTTGCACACCAAAAGTTTTTTTTTTCCATCCCCCCTTTTCCCTAAAATTGATATAGAAAAACAGTGAAAAAAATATACCCAAATGAAATTTACATGTCTCACTAAAACTGTTATTACTCGTTTGAAAAAAATTATTTTGAACTTTTAGTAATTTTTTTCAATAACTAATATCAAGGTCGAATTTGCACACCAAAAGTTTTTTTTTTCCCACCCCCCTTTTCCCTAAAATTGATATTGAAAAACAGTGAAAAAAATATACCCAAATGAAATTTACATGTCTCACTAAAACTGTTATTACTCGTTGGAAAAAAATAATTTTGAACTTTTAGTAATTTTTTTCGATAACTAATATCAAGGTCAAATTTGCACACCAAAAGTTTTTTTTTAAATAAGAGTTCATGTCCTAGCTTTACTTTTAAGAAGTGTTGCCAAGGTGGCAACACTGTCAGAAGATCGAGAAAAGGGTTGCCACTTGATTCAAACATTGGCCTATAAATCGAGGACCAGAGGTCGGACGATGACCAGCGAACTCTAGTTGGATTCAGCCCCCTTGTAACCATAGGACCATATTATTGGATTTCTCCCTCCCTTCAGCTTGCATGAAGAGGGTGGAAAAAAGCCGTTTGGGGAGGGAAAATGCAAAGCCAACAAAAGTAAAAAAAAAATTAATATTATTAAAATTTAAAGATTGTGTGTCAAAGCTGAATGTAACCATCTACTGCATTGTATCCACAGTTAATTGAAACCCCTACTTTGGTTTTATAAAACGTCGCTTTCAAAGTTCTGGGGAGGGGGAATATGAAAGTTTAAGAAACAAAAATATTTATTAGAAGGTTTTTTTATAATACAAATTCTATATACTACTGAAGTAAATCAGCCAAGTAGAAGACTTAGCATTAAAGTTGGACTTGTTGTATTATAGATTTAAAAAGCGACTTTTTATAAAACCAAAGTAGGGGTTTCAATTAACTTTGGATACAATGCAGTAGATGGTTACATGCAGCTTTGACACACAATCTTTAAATTTTAATAATATTAATTTTTTTTTTACTTTTGTTGGCTTTGTATTTTCCCTCCCCAAACGGCTTTTTTCCACCCTCTTAATGCAAGCTGAAGGGAGGGAGAAATCCAATAATATGGTCCTATGGTTACAAGGGGGCTGAATCCAACTAGAGTTCGCTGGTCATCGTCCGACCTCTGGTCCTCGATTTATAGGCCAATGTTTGAATCAAGTGGCAACCCTTTTCTCGATCTTCTGACAGTGTTGCCACCTTGGCAACACTTCTTAAAAGTAAAGCTAGGACATGAACTCTTATTATACTAAAGCTCACCTCGTCAGGTCAAAATGAAAGGTATCCCCTCATATCGTGCACTAACGTCCCTACTATATTTTTTTTTATGTTTTCCAATATATATTTTAGAGAAAAGAGGGGGTGGAAAAAAAACAATTGGTGTGCAAAATCGAACTTGATATTAGTTATTGAAAAAAATTACTAAAAGTTCAAAATTATTTTTTTCCAACGAGTAATAACAGTTTTAGTGAGACATGTAAATTTCATTTGGGTATATATTTTTCATTGTTTTTCCATATCAATTTTTGGGGAAAGGGGGGGTGGGATCAAAAAACTTTTGGTGTGTAAATTTGACCTTGATATAAGTTATCGAAAAAAATTACTAAAAGTTCAAAATTATTTTTTTCCAACGAGTAACAACAGTTTTAGTGAGACATATGTAAAATTTTATTTGGGTATATTTTTTTCATTGTTTTTCCATATCAATTTTTGGGAAAAGAAGGGGTGGGAAAAAAAACTTTTGGTGTGCAAATTCGACCTTGACGTAAGTAATTGAAAAAAATTACTTAAATCTCAAAATTATTTTTTTCCATCGAGATATGTAAATTTTAGTCAGACACCAAAATGTCTTTTTGGAAGTTTTTCTTATGATTTTAATATTTAGTTAAAAAAAGTGGGGGGTAGGGAAATCTAAAATTTTAATATGCAAATTATAATTGGGTGCATATTGAATTCATAAATCTACAATTTTTCGAAATTTAATTTAATTTCCCTATTACAAACGTATGTATTATCCCTTGAAATGAGTTAAGTACATATATGTGCAATAATACAAGTTTCACATTTGCTTTAGTCTATAATGTAATTAATGATCATATATCTGCTTATTAATTGAAAAATGCAACATAACAATGAGTAGATGCAAAAAAAAAAAAAAAGTGTATGCCCACACAGAACTTGAACCCATGACAATCGGCTGCCAGGCGGATACTCTTTCATCGCGCTATTGATAACTATAAATTCTGTTGTTTGGTTTCATATAAGATCTACTTGGATTATTAAACAATTAATTTAGTCGAAATTTTAATTATTGATTTATTAAGTGGGGGAGCATGTAACAAAAAAAATTTTTGGTGTGCAAATTTAATTTCAAAATGAGCAATTATTTAAGCTCCTGTGCATTTAGATATTCGACTTGGTTACAAAGATATGAGCATTTGAAATTTCCATACGAAGTGCAATTTGTTTATATTTTTTTTAAAAAAACAGGAGGTGTGCAATTAAAATTTTTTTGATTTTTGAAATGTGCAATTAGGAATACATCGCCTAAGATTTTTTTTTTCGCGAAAATCGAAAGTGCGCTGGCTGACTTCGAGGTGGTATTTTTTTATTAGTGTTAGTTCTGGATCGTTTGATGTTTCTTGTTTCAATTTTGATTTTGTTATAGCGCTCAATTCTTCTAACGCATGTATTTTTATGTCATCGTCCGGTATTTTATTGATTTCATTGGTGCAGTTCCTGCTTAATGTGTCAGCAAGTTTTATTTCTGTTCCTTTTCGATAAACAACGTTTGGAACATACGGGAGCACATAAAGCAGTATTTTTTGAAGCCGAGGTGAAGCTGAGCAAAGTGTTTTTTTTTTTTTTTTAATTGTTTCTAACGGCTTGTGATCCGTTTCGATAGTAAGTTTCTGTCCATAAACCTTCTCATGAAACTTTTCACAAGCAAAACGTATCGCTGTGTTCGATTTTTGGGTACTTCTAACTGCTCGATTGCTGCAGTTTTTTCAGGATCGGCACGCACACCTGTTTAGTTTTAGACCAGCATTAGATAGTACTTTGATGACCTTACCTGTGAGGTGCTGCAGTTCTTCTTTAGTTTTTGCATGAATTAAGATGTCATCAATGGCAACTTCAGTGTTTAGAATTTAGATCCCTTTATATTTGCTGTTATATGTTCAATTGTTAGTAAAGGATGGTAACGCCTACGTATATTTTTATTAACATCTGTTGATAAAAATATACGTATACACTTTTCACAGTCATCTTTGCCAAGTATGGGTTCACAGTCCGGAAAATCTTTTACTACTAGGAATTTTATTCGCAGTTCAAATTTAATTCACTATGGACATCGATTTTAGTTCCACCGAAAGCTACTAGCTGCTGTTTTGTTGGCTTTAATTTATTTAAATTTGATTTATTTATAAAACTTGCTGGAAGTACGTTGCACTGCGTGGCGGTATCAAGTTTTACTTTAATTGTTTTTTCATTGACTTTTATCTCTTCGTACCAATTTTTTGTTTCGTCTTTATTTGTTTCAGACTTTGTAAGGGATAGCACGAATAAACCACTTGAATCATCACTTGAATCATCACTCATGTTGTTACTTTCTTCAACAGGTCGTGTGTTTTCTTGTAGTGTGTATACTTTTTGTCTCTTGTCGTACTTTCTTTTTCGTTGAAAGCACATCTCGGCAAAATGACCACTTCGCTTACAGTTCTGGCATTTATGTTTATATGCTGGGCATTTATTTTTTTCATGCTCTGTACCACAACGCTTGCACTTATACGTGTGAGTAGGTTTCGGCTTCGCTGATCTTTTGTGATAGTGTGGGGCATATTTTTTTATTGCATCAACTGCTGCTGTTTCGGGCTTATGCAATTCGCGTAATTGCTGTGATGCTATCTCACTTGCCCTACATACTTTTATTGCTTGGTCCAGTTTGATATCGTCTTCGGCTAGTAATTTTTCACGCACACTATCGTTTCTTATACCCGTTACTATTTTGTCCCGCAATAATGAATCTTCAAGAGTATCGAAGGCACATTTTTTTGACTGATTTTTTATTTTCGTAAGAAATTCTTCAAAACTTTCTCCTTCACCTTGGTTGAGTGTATTGAAAGTGTATCTTTCAAATGTCAAGTTTACCTTGGGAGAAAAATACTCGTTAAATTTAGCTATTATGGCTGACACGTTATTCTTCTCGGCCTCTGTGAAGGAAAAAGAATTATATATATTTGCTGCATCTGCTCCTATACAAGACAGGAAAGTTGCCACTTGGATTTCCTCTGATTCCCTATTTAATTGTGCAGCTATTTCAAACCATTTGTAGAGCTGGATCCAATTTTCCAAGCCAATGAAAGATTTCCACCAGAGATTTGGAGTGGCTTTGGAGGTTTGACGAAATTAGCTGCACCAGCACTTTCAAGACTCAAATCTTCTTTAGGAGGCATTTGGCCAGTTTATATTTCTTGAGCGCTCAGTATTTTTCCTCAACTTTATGGCAGATCAGGAGAATAAAATATAAACAATATTCCTCACATAGAAATCAAAACAACTCTCCTTTTCTTTTCTTCTTATGAAATTTACTGCGACAAAAAATAATTGAGGAAGCGAATCCAAAAAATTTCAGTCTCAGTTTTTAAGGGGAAAAGTGAGGAATTTTTGAGAGGAATCCTGTTTATATTTCTGAGCACTCTGAGATCTCAGAAATATAAACTGGCTAATTGTGACGATTTTTTTTTTACTTTTTGCTTTTACTATTGCCTTTAATTTATTATTATATTTGTTCTGAATAATTTATGCGGAACTTAAAATATTTTTTTTTTTTTAGTTACGTTTCTTCTGACACCATGTCAAGAAGCCAAAGATTAAGTAACGACTGAAGAATACTTTATTGAATAGCATAATATGAATTATGATTTACATAATACAAATAGACATAATAAAGTATATAATACAAGTATAGGCAGGGCTAACCAACCTACATATATGACAGGTGGTAATCTGCACTGACTTTGGAGATTTCCTGTCTTGTTACAATTCCAGCATTGAGCTGGTCCATCTCGCTGGTTTCCTTGCAACGCTGTTCTCTGGCATGAACAATCCTTAATTTCTATTTCCCTTACTCGATGGACTCCTTGAGAAGCCTGTTCTGCTGGGGCGAACGCTAATGCCTCAGGAAGTGTGCGTTTTCCAGCAGTTCGAATTGCTCGCTGAAGGTTGATATCAGATACAGCACGGACAAAGGTTTCTGTTGCAAATTGGTTGATGATTTCATCCCCTGCAGCCGGATGTGCCAGATGTGCCAACCGTTCGATGTCTGCTTGGCGCTGTTGTAGAGTTTCTCCTCTTTTCTGGACTCTAGTATTGAGTTGAACGCGGAAGACTTCTTGCATATGGCCATCTCCAAAGCATTTGTCAATGGCCTGAACAAGAGCACTAAAGTTGCTATTTTTATCTGCTGGCATGGTTTGTAGTAATTCAGCAGCAGTTCCTCTAAGGGCAAGCGTCAGAGCTATATATTTGTCTTCCTCGTCCCAATTTTTTGTTGCCGCAGCTGCTTCAAACTGCTTCTTATAGATTGACCAAGAAGTTTGTCCATCGAAGGTTGGTGGATGCATCTCCTTTCTTCTTGGACAGTCGCCAGAACTTTCTCGAACCCTCATTTTCCGTATTTTATCCAATTCCTTTGTAATGCATTGGATTTTATCTTCGACCTTTTCGAACTTTGCTTCTTCTGTTGACAGTTGCTTATCGACAGTCAAAAATTGTTTATCGACACGCTCGTCTAGGGCAATAATTCTGTTGTCAAAGGCTTCTAACTTACCTTCGAGAAGATTTCAAAGATTCTTTTGTTCTTGGCTTTGTTGTTCTAGAAGATTCTTTTGTTCTTGGCTTTGTTGTTCTAGAAGATTTTTTTGTTCTTGGTTTTGTTGTTCTAGAAGATTCTTTTGTTCTTGCCTTTGTTGTTCGAATCGTTCGAGTAGATTCTTTTGTTCATTGCGTTGTTCCTGGCTTTGTTGTTCGAATCGTTCGAGAATATTCTTTTCCTGACTATCAAATTTGGCGAGCAGCTGAGACAGCAGATTGGTCATGCCTGACGTTCTTCCTCTATTTCAATGTCGAATATAAACGCGTCTGGGTTTTCTCCACGTTTTCTTAAACCTTCTTGCAGACGAATTATAAAATCATTCTTCGTTCCAGCTGTAGGAAGACCTCGCCTGTTCAGTTCTGCCTTCAGTTCAACTAAATTTAAATATTTGGAGTTTTACCCATTGTCTTTTCTTATTTTCACTTTCACAGTCACGTTCACTTTTTGCAATTATTGCCTGTTAAAGCACAATAAATTATCAAAACATAAATAAATTAAGTTTTATCCCACTTCTGACACCAATGTAATATTTTCTCAGGTTCGTTAATAAAACTTATTCACTTTATTTCAATTCTCCACTTATTTACTTTACAAAATAAAACACTTTACTTTTACAACCACAGAACAATTTATTGTTCACCACTGAAATTAATTCACTTGAATTTTATTACAACCAACTTTACTCATTCACGATCAAAAATAAACTGCGTCTTCTGCCGATCAGACATGTTGCTTTTATACTTTTCACAAGGTTCCCGAAAATGCTGGAAGGTTCTAGTATTTGCTCCTAAAGCTTTCCATAGGGGAAATTTCCTATACATTTCCTTTTCGAAAGCTTTCATTTTGACGTTTAGTATTGGAAGTTCGAAAGCTCACCAAAACTTTCCGAACGTTGGTTTGTGTCCTGTCTAATTCGAAATTCGGTGTTTCTTTTGTTCGATGTTCGAAAGTAGTTATAGTTCATTCCAGAGTTGTTATAGTACAAATGTGACAGTCGTTACAATATCAATTAGTAAGAACACATCCTTGGATAACAGATGTTTTTATTTGTCAAACAGTATAAGTAGGAATATCAGACCAAATCAAAGGACACTTCATTTAAGTCAGTGAATAAGTTCACAACACATATTTTTTAAGTCAATTTAGAACCTTAAGACATTGTAACCATTTATGTAATTAGATTAAGTTTGAATAAATTAAATAAAGTTTTTTTATCAAAATTAAGTGTTACATAAATCAATTCCCGTTTAAATCAGTTCTCAATGGAAAGCTTGTTCAATGGTAGCATTGCACTGAGAAACTGGGATGCACTATTGTGCTTTGAACTCTCTCTGATTTATTTAATGTGTAAAACTTCTTTGTTAATTTGCATAAAGCCTAAGAGGCCTCCGGACGAATTTTTAAGAAATATTAAAAAGCGGCAAAATGGATTTCCAAGTATCTCAGCCACCAAATCATGTATTGCCAAAATTTAAATTGGATATTAAAGATTGACAATTTGACTTTAAAATGGGCAGGCTTCATTTTTGATTTCGGATTTTGGTTTTTGTTTTATTTAAAATATAAAGTAGAAATCACGTAAGACTGCCCAATGGATTCACTAGGATTTCGAAACAGGAGAAGAGTACGTATATTATATATATATGTAGGATAACTTCCTACAAGGAAAACACTTTTATTTCGTTAATCGTTATAATTAAGTATACTTTTATTGTTAATAGGTTTACGACTGAAATGGTGCGACGACCAGCCAACTTGAAATGAAATCTCACTCTCCCTAGTTTGCTGGATTTTTTTAAGAGGGACGATCATTGTCTTTTGTTCTTTGTTCGTTCTATGTACTACTGTCCCGTTGGCTTGTCCGTTGCATGTTCGTTATGTACTTTCGTAAGTGTTTGTTTGTTCTTGTCCGTTCTCCTTCGGTATCTGTTGCGTAAGTGTTGGTGCGTCGTTGCTCTGTCTAAGGGGTTCTGTGTTGGTCGTACGTTCCTGTCTGCTACTCATCCCACAATCGGCTATCCTGACGGATCATTCGTCCCGAATGAAGGATTCCAAGGCTTCATATTCTCAGCAATGGTCGTCGTCTTGTTTGGTCCTTCGTGTTCGCCAACCTTTGTCACATTGTATCTTCCGTGATTTAGTTTCTCCACGACTTTGTAGGGTCCCAAGAATTTCGGTCGAAGTTTCATACCAGTACCGAATTGCGTGCGCTTAATGGCGACTAGTGCGTCCAACTCGTACTCTGTTTCAGCGATCCGATTCTTGTCAAATGACCGTTTATTCTCGCGTTGAATGGATTCGATGTTACGGCTCACTTCTTCTCTGATCGAGTCTCTCTCGGTATGCAGGTCTTGAATTGCTTCCTCATCCAACCATCGTTTCATATCCGGACATTCAGCAGTTCGCATTTCTAAGCCAGTGAGGATCCGGAACGGGGTGAACTTCGTGCTTCTGGATGGTGAATTGTTGATAACCTGTTGTAGCTTATCCACATGCTTGTACCAGCTTGCTGGGTTCCCGACACACGCCTTTGCCAGCATTGGCACGATGATCTTGTTGATTCTCTCCACTTGGCCGTTTCCTCGAGGTACTCCTGTCGCGATCAGTAGATGTTGGATGTCCTCTTCTCTGCAATAGCTCTCAAATTCCGTTGAGGTGAATGCTGTCCCCCTATCGGATATTATTCGCCTAGGATTACCAAAGATGGCTGCCTGTTTGCTTAGCCTATCCACAACCTCAGCCGTTCCCGTACTCTTCGTTGGATAAAGCCAAACGAATTTGGAGAAAGCGTCAACCACTACCAGAATGTGGTTATATTGTTTCCGAGTTTGTTCCATTGGTCCAACGTGGTCTATGTGGTAGGTTCCTAACGGCTTATCCTCTTTATCAATGGGTCTCAAAAACCCTTCTTTCTTACCGGTTTTGGATTCAGTGATAATGCACTTGACGCATCCTCTAACCGCCTCTGTGACCTTCTTCTTGATTTCTGGAATGAAGTAAGTTTTCTCCAACAAATCCTGAGTTTTCTTAATGGAAAAATGCCCTTGCTGATGTGCGATTCCAATCAGCTCCTTTTCCAAGACCGTAGGTATCACGACAAGTTCCTTAATGGGATCCTTGTATAATATCCCCGCCTTCATAAAGTAGTCTTCGTACTCCTCCCTCTCAAGAATCTTCCGAACTGCTCTTATCCACTCGTCTGTCAACTGCGCCTCTTTAATCCGATGACTCAACGAATCTTCAATCAGCAAACAAAACACTCTGCTCAAAGCATCAACATGCTTCATCTTCGTGCCGGACCGATGTTCGATTTCATAATGGAACTCTTGCAGGAACATCGCCCAACGAGCCACTCTGAGAGGAACATCTTGCTTCTTCATCGTTTGAGTAAACGCGTTACAGTCTGTGATGATTTTGAACGGTATACCTAGTACATACACCCGCCATTTCTTAAGTGCTTCGATAATCGCCAAAACTTCCAACTCGTAAGAATGGAACTGCTCTTCAGACTTAGTGGTCTTTCGGCTCATATACTGTACCGGATGAAACATCTGGTCCTCTCCATCTTTCTGCATTAACACGGCACCGTATCCGAACTTACATGCGTCAGCATGGACTTCTGTCTCAGCTTTGGGGTTGAATAATCTTAGCACAGGCGCTTTGATTAGCGCTGCTTTTAATTGCTCAAAAGCTATCAGCTGTTCAGCGTTAATTTCAAACTTGTTCTCCTTTCGCAACATGTCAGATAAGGACTTAGCCACCAGTGCGTATCCCTCGATGAATCTTCTGAAGTATGACGTCAGGCCCAAAAAACGTTGAAGCGCTTTCGGGTCCCTCGGTACTGGATACTCTGCCACAGCTCTGGTTTTCTCTATCGACGGCTTAATAGTGCTATTCTCGATGACATAGCCAAGGAATTCGATCTTCCTCTTTAAGAACTGACATTTTTTCCAATTCAACCGCAATCCGTACCTTGAAGCAACTTCCAGCACTAATTTCAGCTTTTCGACACATTCCTCTTCATCCTTGGATGGTATGATGAGGTCATCCATGTACGCCTCGACTACTCGCGATTGGATTAATGTCCTGTATATCGCATTTATAAATCTTGCAAATACTGCTGGCGAATTCGAAATTCCAAAAGGGACGTACAAAAACTCGTACTGCTCATCTTGTGTTACAAACGCTGTATATTTTCTGGAGTCCTTATCCATCGGAACATGGAAAAACCCATTCACTAGATCTAACGTCGTAAACACCTTCGCCCCTTCCAACCGCTCGAGCACTTCGTCCATCTGTGCCATCGGGAAATTATCTCGAGTGACCTTTTCGTTTAATTTCCGATAGTCACAGCACAACCTCTTGGTCCCATTCTTCTTCGCCACCAGCACGATCGGTGATGCATATTCGGATTTACTTGGTTGTATAATCTTCTGCTCCAGCCACTCTTTGATCTGCTCGCGTACCAAAACTTGGTCTGCGTACGCCATCCGCCTCGGTCGTTGAAACACAGGCACATCATCTTTTAAAACGAGTTTCATCGTGACAGGTGAACACTCTCTTCCCTCGGGAACGTACCCTTCGATGATCGGAAGTAGCACCTTGCGTATGTTGACGTCTAGGTGACTCAACTCCAGATCCCTGGCGAACATGCCTTGTTCCGCAGCCAAACAGATTTCCCCAAACACCTCCTCTAGTTCAAGAACATTCGATCCCAGATCGTTTTCCTTGCGTCCATGGTTCTCATGATGATCGACGACCTTAACGTCCTCTCGTGCCTCTTTAATCGCACCCGCATTAACACGTACTCCTCCATCAGTACCCTCATCATTTACCTGAGACCACGACTCATTCGGTATTTCGCCTGGATTCTGCTTCTGCCTAAATTCTACACCCTCGTTTGTGATATTCAAATCTACAAACTCAAGAACGTCGTTCCCAATTATCGCAGAATACTGCATATCTCCTTCCTTTACCACATGGAAATTAAATTGTAACGGAATTCCATCCACCTCTACTTCCACCCTAACATTACCCATTGTTGTAATTCTATGTTGCCCTATGCCCAGCAAATTTCGTTTTTCCCTGCCGAGTTCCACAAACTCCATCAAGGCTAAAATGTCATACCTCAGAAGACATAAATCGCTTCCAGTGTCTAAAAGCGCGGTAAACTTACACCCCCCAGCTGAAATATCTTTAAAAATGCGGTTTGTCCCACTGGCCAAGTTCATTCTGGCTTCCGGCAAAGAATTGTTGTGAGCACTTGTTGTTGCAGTGTGCCCACTCTGGTTCTCAGCTCGCAGCTGACTTGTTCGTGAATCAGCTTTGCACTCACGAGCCATATGCCCTGGTTTGTTGCATTTGTAGCATTTCGATGTTGTTCCTCGGCATTCTCTTGCTAGATGTGTGGAATCTCCACACCGGTAACACGATCTTTTCTTCTCGTCCTTGACTGGTACCTGGGTAGTAGCACTTTCACCAGGAGTGTATGCATAGCGCGAGTGTCCCCTTGAGTTTGATGACTGCGGCTGGGAAACTCGTGTTCTTTCATACGCCCTAATCTGAACCTTTAGCTCGTCTATTGTCGTCGCTTGGTATAACATGAGTTTGTTTTGTTTTACATCAGGTATTCCCTCGACGAAATATTCGATGAGACTCTCATCATCCAACTCTATCTGCTTCCCTATCTCTAAAAGTCCATAAAGATATTCTATTAACGTTTCGGTCGACTTCTTCTGCCTGGTCCTCAACCTGCGGTGGACAGCCGCCGACGACAACTTTGTCCCAAACTCTTTAATGAGAGCTTGCTTCAAAGTGTCCCAGCTTTTAATACGCAGCTGACTTCTAACAAACAACTTGGCTGCACCCTTCAATAACTGCTTCGCGTAGATGTACATTTGGATTTCGTCCCAATCGACAGCTATCGCGTTTTCTTCAAATTCCTGGATCCAAAGATTGATGTCTATTGAACCAGTACCATCAAAATGGGTTAACGAGTCTTGAATATCCTTTAAAGTGAAGTTACGCGCCCTCACAACCTCGGCGAGCCTTGCCCTTTGTCCGCTCCTGTCATCATCGCTATCGTCATCGTCGCGTGATAGCCCAAAGTGGGTGAGCAGTCTGTCCTGTAATGTTTGTTTCAGTCCTGTCGTTTGTAAATTCAGTTCTGTCAACCTTTCCCTCAACAGTTCTACCGTCAAAGACAATATCTCATTCCTTTCCATATTCGTTAGTTTTATTAATCTTAGTAATTTAACTCAACAATAAAATTTAAAAAAAAACAAGTACCAGCTTTTACAAATTTATATAAATGAACAAAAAAAACTATTGGCAACGGTCTTCGCTTACCCACATACAATTTTTTACAAAAAAAAACTACTCCGCTACAGCCACAGTTGTCTCCGCTCGTCTGCCTGGACGCTGCACTCTTCCCCTTCGTTGCTTTACTCTGTTTGCCTGGACACGGCACTCTTCACTCGCCTTGACTCGGCACTCTTCGTTCGCCTTGACACGGCTTTCTATTCAGTGGCTGTGAGTCGTGACACTCGCCTTCCACGTACACATATACACATGCGCACACTGTACTTTTTTTCCTCGAACACCGGTTAGCTACGGTTGTTCGGTTTTTTTTTTTTTATCGACGCACGCACGGCACAGAAAAATTTGGATATTGTTTCTGGCTCGATTTTTGCAATTTTTAATTTATTGCCGTAGTAAATTAAGTTTTATTTTGTCACGATCACACTTGCACTGCATTGGGTTGATGCCCTTTTTCTTAGCTTTTGATTTCTTTTTTTTTCAATTTTTCATTCTAGTTCTTTTATTACGATTTTTGACTTTGGGTTGAAGCCCTTTTTTGTCCGGAGCTCAATCCCGGGCGAGTCCCCAAATTGTAGGATAACTTCCTACAAGGAAAACACTTTTATTTCGTTAATCGTTATAATTAAGTATACTTTTATTGTTAATAGGTTTACGACTGAAATGGTGCGACGACCGGCCAACTTGAAATGAAATCTCACTCTCCCTAGTTTGCTGGATTTTTTTAAGAGGGACGATCATTGTCTTTTGTTCTTTGTTCGTTCTATGTACTACTGTCCCGTTGGCTTGTCCGTTGCATGTTCGTTATGTACTTTCGTAAGTGTTTGTTTGTTCTTGTCCGTTCTCCTTCGGTATCTGTTGCGTAAGTGTTGGTGCGTCGTTGCTCTGTCTAAGGGGTTCTGTGTTGGTCGTACGTTCCTGTCTGCTACTCATCCCACATATATCATTTTAACTATAATGATTAGAGCTTCCATATTGCTGAAAATATTCTTAGATTCCATTCTTATTTTTTGAAAAATTTGCTTTTGGAAATAGACATATAAACAAATTCACTAAAAAAACAGCACAAAGACTAAAATTTTGTTAGAAATAACCTTTTTGATAAAGGTCTTTTTTCAAGCAAAAAATCGTTATTTTCAAATATTTTGAATTGTTAGTAAATCTATTTGCCATATGATGGCTTTTCTTCGAAAATGTTTGAAATGTCATGTTGGAGATCGGATCAAACACGAGTCATAGGCAGCATTATTGAATGAAAATGTGGAGATGTAGATGATAAAATGAAATGAAAAAATTTTGTGTGTGGGTAACGCTAAGCGAGCGTGTTATGCCTGACTAAGAGGTTCACACAATTCAGGGAATATGTCTTCAGGCCAGATTTGTTGGGTCGGGTCGTCCCGCTGGTGTTTCCGTCTGACGTCTTTATTATCTTCTTTTGCGATGAATTTTTTCGCTGATGTGTGTAGTTATGATTTTAACACTATCACACAAGAAACTTCCCTTTCTATTATAAAGACCAAATGTAATTGAAATAGAAAAGAATTGTTTTAAAATATTATTTATTTATTGACTTGAATAACCGACAACTATACTATTACAGTTCTGATTACTAATAACCAGTGCATTTATGTTTTGCACCTCTATTTAAAGTTTAATTGTGCTGACTAACATATAAAAATATTTCATGGAAATTTTATTCAAGTAACTCATTTATATCTTTATGCTGACTCTGCGTCTGGGAATAATATGCATAACATGCATAACACGTAGATTGGTTTTAGGTGCTCTTAGCTCCAGGGCCTCTACTTGTGTACTCAAGTGGCTGTCATCTCGGATTTTCACCGTCGTTTCTAAATGTTTTCTGTTAAAACATTTATTAAAGAGTGCTATAGTTGTTCGTCCACCTGATCTACATTTCCAGATCGTTTAACCAAAAAATAAGCAGCGGCGTATACAGCTCCATTTCTTGGGGGGGTTATACCAAAACAAAAACCCAATTCAGTTTCTATAAATTTATTAATTAAAAGACTGATCCACGGTTTCCACTTTTTTCGCTTTTTGTACTTTTTTTTTTAATTTGTGCTGGTCCCACAAATGTTACCACTTTTTTTTTAATTATAAAGAGTTGGGATCGAAATTTTAGCAAGGTCAAAATTCGTTTTCCAAAACTTTTCTTTCGAAATTTTGTTTCTCAATATTCTCCGAATTCCGTTTACATAATTTTAACAAAATAAAGAGAAGTTTGGAAATTGTAAAAAGGGCGTAATTTTTCCTCTTTTTTCAATTACCTTTTAATCATCTTAAAATAAAATACAGTAGACGCTCGATATAGTGAGGTAATAAAACCAGCCTGTTCACTCTTTCAAGATTGTTTACTTTTTTGCAAGCTTTCAATGAGGTGTTTTGCGTCTTTGAGAAAGAGCAGGACATGAGCAAAGAAGGTGTGGGAAAGTTTCTTCCTCCTCCTCGTCCATGCAGCTTCTGCAGAAATCATTTGAAAAAACATCAAATCTATTGGCGTGTTTATCTATGAGGCAGTGTCCAGTAATGACACCAATTGTGGAGCTAATATGCAATCTACTCAGAGATAACAAACATTTCGATCGCTTTGGATCCAGTGTTGGCCAGATCTCTTTTGTCACCAGACAAGTAGTGATACCTGTCCATCTGCTGTTTGTCATCATCATGGAATCTAGCTTAAGCATAAGTATACATGTAGCGATCGGTATTCCAATATTCATCTTGTTAGGTGATATTAGTGTAATGGTTCCTATCCTGGCGAGTTCATCGGCTTTGCAGTTTCCTAGAATATCTCTGTGTCCCGGCACCCAGAAAAGGTGAATGTTGAACTGTTCTGCCATCTCCATTAGAGACGATCGACAGTTTTGGGCAGTTACGGAGTTTGTAGAAACAGATCCTAATGATTTAAGGGCAGCTTGGCTATCTGAGAAGATACGGATATTCAAAGTAGATATTTCGTTTTCTTTGAGCCAAGATAAAACTTCTTTTACTGCCAGGACTTCCACTTGGAACACGCTACAATGATCAAGGAGATGGAAGGAGAGACTAATGCTTAGTCGTTCTGAGTACACGCCGCCACCTACCTCCTCATCGGTTTTTGAGCCATCCGTGTAGAAGTGAATTGCTTCATCTCTCAAAAAATCATTATCTTCCCAAGTGGACCTTGTTTGAATTGTTACTTGAAAATTTTTGCCAAAAACCGGCTGAGGGATGGGATTGATTCGAATTTGTTCAGAATGATAGTGTGGCCAATAGAGTTGTTGGACCATTGAGAAATGGCTCTGAGACGAATAGCTGTGTTCGCCGCCACTTGTTTAATGTATATATCGAGGGGTGTGATGTTAAGCAGTACGTCTAAAGCAGCGGAAGGTGGTGAACGGAGAGCTCCGCTGATACACATGCAAGCCGATCTCTGTACTTTGCTTAGCTTATCACGATAAGTTATTTTATCTAAAGCAGTCCAACATACTACCACCCCATAAGTGAGTATCGGTCTGATGACCGCTGTGTATAGCCAGTGGGTGATATGTGGTGACAAGCCCCACTTGTTTCCAATAGCTTTTTTAAAGGAGAAAAGTGCCGCTGTGGCTTTTCTAATTCTTTCTTGTATATTTGTTTTTTTTTTTGTCTAAAATCAGACCCAGATATTTAGCTTGATCTTAAAAGTTAAGTGGAATACCATTTATTAATGGAGGGTCTATATTCGGAATTTTATATTTCCTTGTAAAGAGGACAAGTTCAGTTTTGTGGGGATTTACACCTAATCCACATTTGTCTGTCCATTCAAGTAGTTTGTTGAGAGCGGTTTGCATTAATTCTGTTGTGATTTGATCATGCTTTCCCGATATAGCAATGGCAACGTCATCAGCATATGCAATAACTTTGAAACCATCCACTTCTAGATTGACTAATAGGTCATTAATTACGATGTTCCATAAGATTGGGGAAAAGTAAGTTAAACCGATCAAAAAAAATATTGAAAATACTTTGAGAATTAAAGAGTGTATATCTGCCAAAAACGTAGATCTACCAAATTGATTTTGAATCAAAAAATACATCAATGCTAAAATGATCTGAATGCAAGTGGTTAAAATCGTATATTTGATTAATCTTAACCAAAAAAAAAAATTGTTAAATTTCGACAATAAAACCCCAATAGTATTATTCGGGCAATGGCTTGAAAATGTTGATAGGAGAAGGTAAATAAACTTTACCAATAATGAGTAGGTAGCCTATTCCAAAGCTATACAAAAATATTTTTTTTTGAAATTATATTTTAAGATTGCAAATATTTTTGCTTTTCTTATTATTTTTTGCGTATATCTCTTGATATACATATTACTCCAGATATGGACATAAGGATTCCTTGGGATCGTGTAGATCTTTGCGAAACTGTACAATGTCCCGCACTCTTCTCACATGTCGTGGTAAGGAGTTCCATAAGCGGGTTGCATTGATGAAGAACTGACGTTCGGAAGTCAAACAGGAAAAACGAGGATAAACGAGCTGTTTCGATCTATTAGACGAGGACATACGTAGTCTGTCAAAGAGATAACAGGGTTGATGTGTTTAAATCACATTAAATAATAAAATCAAGGTCCTGTATCTCATTAAATTGTCAAGGGAAAAATTATAAATTCTTCTTGAAAAATTTGAGGTATGGTCAAATCTTTTCAAGCCATAGATGTAACGTGCGGTGTTGTTGTAGGCAACGTTAATCTTACGCCTGCTGATAGAGTCACTTTGGCAAAAAATCTCGCAATCATAGGTAAGTATAGGGATGACAAGCGTTTTGGCCAACATTAAACGTGTTTTCATGGGAGTGAAGTATTGTGTGGATCTAAGCAGACGAAGCATTCCATAAACTTTACCAACTGCCACATTGATATGCGTATCCCAACTTAATGTCCGGTTGAACACCATTCCTAGATTCTTAGCGGTTTGAACATATTCTATAGGAGAGTTATTTAACACTATAGAAGGAAAATATGACAGATCTAAGGACTTTCAACTGATAACGAGACATTAAGACTTCCGAGTATTTAAAAATAACCCATTATTTATTGACCAGGATAAAATGCTTTGTAAATCATGGTTTATAGAGCAAGCACAATCTTCAATAAGACCTATGGGACAACTTTTAAATAGTTGGACGTCACCAGCATACATTCGAACGGAGGCAGTTGATATTTGCTGGGGGAGCTCATAATATAGAGAAAGAGAAGAGGCCCTAATATTGACCCTTGTGGTACACCACGATGAGTTGGAAGAAAGTCAGACAAATTATTCGCCACCGAGATAGCTTGATTTCTGTCACAAATATACGACCGTAATAAATTGACAGCAGAAGAAGAAAATTTGTGTAACATCAAAAGCTTATGGCACAAGTTAAGGTGATCTACGTTGTCGAAGGCCTTGGAGAAGTCAAGAAGCACCAGAAATGTGACTCGATCCTCATCCATGGTCTGTCTGATATCTTCTATGGCGTTAATAAGAGCTGTGATACAGCTATGTCGAGGGCGAAAATAAGATTGCCTGGGCGAAAGAAGGTTTTGGGATCTGAGATGTGCATAGATCTGCTTCTGCATTATTCTTTCGAACACTTTGGATAAAAAAGGGAGAATGGAAATAGGCCTATACTCACTACCGTTAGGACTTTTGGGGATAGGTATGGTCTTGGCCAACTTCCATTGACTAGGAAAACACTTGTCATAAGGACTGTGTTAAATATGTGCGTAATTAAGGGTAGGATTACTGGAAGAATTGCCTTAACAAAAACAGGATGAATACCTTCAATACCAATGGCATTTGATTTAATTGATACAATACTGAGAGTACTACATCGGTACTATCGACTCGTTCAAATTGGAAAAGTTGTTGCTGTATGTCTGAGTCGATATGTGAACGAAATGTATTGGAACTGATCGAAGAGACTTCTGAGAGTGAAGGATATGGAAGTGTTGTAAAACTATGATTGAGTTGATTTACATCAACATCATCTTGAACAATGTTTTTTTTTCCAACTCCTAGTTCCTTTAAGTTTTTCCACAGTTGTTTCCCGCTCATAGATAAACTTAGAAGCCTGCTATACACTGCTATTTTTGCTGTCTCAATCTTGCAAACAACCTTGTTACGAAGTTCACGATACATGCAGTGATGCACATCCAACTTGTAACGTTTCCAGCGGATGTAGGCTTGATTTCGTAATTTCAGAAGTTGCCGGATTTCATCTGTAAACCAAGCTTTGTTTTGGTGGTTAACAGATTTGGTCACAAGGGGAACATGTTGGTTAAAGAGGTTAATGATATTACCGTTAAGGAATTCAATTTCATCAGTTGACGATGTTAATCTAAACACTCTCTCCCATTCAATACTTCTTGTTTGTTGCTCTAGGGTAGCATAATCAACATTGTGGAAATCTCGATATTCGTAAGACGTTGAAGAATTATTTACACCAAAGTCGAAAGTTAAATAAATTAGATCATGCCTAGAGAAGGCAGGTGCAGAGAGCTGATCATAAAACAATATGTTATTTGACTCACTAACAAAGAATACTTCCAAAAGTGTATTTGTATTCCAAGAAAAATGAGTAGAAATATAAGTATTCACAGGGAACAAATTAAGTGTTCTCATATCTTCAATTAAGGAAGTATCTACCAAAAGATTGCTATTTAAATCACCGACTAAAAGAACTTTGGATGCACCTACAGATATTTCATCTAAGAGGTTTAAAAGTGGGTTAATGCTGATATTCCGGTTAGGTCGGTATACAACTCCTAAAATTAGATTATTTTCACCAGATATTAAATTTATAAAAACATATTCCATCTGACTTTCAACTCTGGACCTGCAATTAAACTTAAAAGTTATACCTTCTCGCAAATAAATTGCAGTTCCACCACCTCTACCACTTCTATCAGCCCGAAAAAGTCTAACATACATCTAACATACAAAAAAAAAAAATAGGAAAACGAGCATTTACAAAAATATAATTTTCAAAATTAAGGTTTTATTTCAAATTTTATATAAATTCTAAAAATATTAAAAATTTAAAGAAAGTAATTAGTAATAATTAAGTAAAGAAAAAATAAAATAATGAATAAATAAGTCGAAAAGAAAAAGAAAAATAGTTGCATGAATAAAAATCTATTAAAAACAAAATTAAATGTATGCAAAAGTTTGACAATCTCTGATGTAATTATGTATCATATGGAACTGGCAATTTCGTTTAAGTTTTTGATACTCTCGATGACTACAGCTTCTTCCTCTCCTCCAGTGGCTGAATTAGCTTTTATGTAAACAAGCCCACGTATGGTGTAAACAGATTACAATTGTTTTTGTTTTTTTAATGCAAGTGCAGCCCTAAGCAGTAAATTGTTTTTTTTTTTGTAAGACTCTCACGCAGAAATATTGAGGAATCAGATTGTATACCAACGTCTCTCAGATAAAGTTGTTTACCATTTCCTTTTCGATATGCGGCAATTGATTTTAAGACAGAGCTTTTATCGAACGGAGAACGGAACTTTATGATTATCGCAGAGTTATTTTCATTATTCATCGTGCGGGTGCGAAAAATTTCATTAAGAATCGGCGGTTTTATATTGATAGAGTGACAAAGGTGATTAAAGTATAACTTAAGGTTTTCATCAGGTGTAAGTGGAACTCCAAACAATACGGCGTCAGAGGCAACAGATTTGTTTTCTGGTTTGCTGTCCAATTTCGATTTCGTGGATTTTGGATTTAGCTAAGGCCAATTGAGTTTTCGTGTCGGAAAGTTCAGTGTTATTATTTTTAAGCTTTTGTGTAGTCTCTTTCATTTCACTATTTACAGCATAAAGTGAAGATTTCAAGCTATTTATTTCTGATTTAAGTGAATCGATTTCATAGTTTGTTGTTGATGACCTGTTTTCAAGTTCTATGACCCTCTTATTTATGTCAGTGATATTGTTGTTTATATCGGTGCTTGTATTTTTTGTGCGAGTATTTCCGTATTCTCATGTATTTTTGAAGAAATTAATGAAATAATGGACTCACTTTGGAAGGACGATTCCGGAGACGGTACAACCATGAGTTGTACGCAATCTACCTTGAAGCAGACATAGTGACAAAAATTAAGCTCGGTAGACTCCGGTGGGCAGGGCACCTAGCTCGAATGAGCGAAGAGGAACCTGCTCGGAAAGTCTTTTGTGGTACATTCTATGGTAGACGGCAGCGTGGTAGACCATGCTTGCGCTGGAGAGATGGCGTAGACCAGGACGCCCGAAGCCTTGGGGTGCGCAACTGGATGGCGTCGGCTCGAGACCGGGATAGGTGGAGAGACTTGTTGAAAGAGGCCAGGACCGGACCCCGGTTGTCGAGCCGATGATGATGATGATGGACTCACTTTGCACACGTAATCTTTCATCCATTTTCTCCCACAGCCGATGACATCAACGGCTGTCATTTTTTGCATTTGGGACTTCGAAGACTTTTGCGTTAGAGGTGAGTTGGGTTGTGAATCGACTTTCACGTTCATTCCGAGGTTTGAGCGGTGGCGTTTGTTGGCGGTGGAATGGGATTGCGAAGGGGATAGTGGATTCAGGTTCGTTTCAAGATTAAGTCTGTTGCATTTACTAGATGACATGTGTGTGTGTATTTTTATTGTAACGGGTGATTTTTTAAGAGGCTTAGAACTTTTAAAAAAAAAAAACACAAAAAATTCAAAAAAATGAATAAAATATTTATTTGAATCGATAGTTTGAACTTTGCAATTTAATGTTTAAAGATAATTTCATGCAAATGTTGACCGCGGCTGCGTCTCAGGTAGCCCATCCGCTGAGTCCAATTTTGGCATACTCTTTCACACATATCGGCCGGTATCTCACGAATGAATGCATGGATGTTGGCTTCCAGTGCGTCAATCGAAGCGGGCTTGTCCCTATAGACATTAACCTTGACATACCCCCACAAAAAATAATATAATGGTGTCAAATCGCACGATCTAGGCGGCCATTTGACTGGCCCGAAACGTGAAATTAACTGTTCACCAAACTCGCCTCGCAATTGCGCCATTGTTTCGCGTGCTGTGTGGCATGTGGCACCGTCTTGTTGAAACCACATATCATGCAAGTCAAGAACTTCCATTTCGGGCAAAAAAAAGTTTGTTATCATCGCTCGGTAGCGTTCACCATTGACAGTAACGCTGCGATTCGCATCATCTTTGAAGAAATATGGCCCAATAATGCCGCCGGCCCATAAACCGCACCAAACAGTGGCTTTTTTGGGATGCATTGGTAGCTGTTGCAATGCTTCTGGCTGATCTTCACTCCAAATGCGGCAATTATGCTTATTTACGTACCCATTCAACCAAAAATGAGCCTCATCGCTGAACACAATTAGCGCGCGATGAACATTTCGAACCGAGCACAAATTTTGATAGTAAAATTCAATAATTTGCAAGCGTTGTTCATTTGTAGGACGATCCATGGTTAAATTGCAAACCAAACTGAAGCTGTTTGACAGTGACACAAGGCACTAAACACACGTCAGCTGTCAAAACCAGTGTTGCCAAAATCAAACCAGCTAAAAAATCACCCGTTATTATGAAATTCGGAGTAAGTCCAAACAAAGAAAACTTAAATTAATGGCCAGATTTGATAAATTGAAAATCAAATTTATTTATTTTACGGAGGTTAAATTCAATAAAATAACACTTCACTTATAAGCAGTATAATTATTTAAAGCGATTCGGAAGCAAGTGGAAGCTTATATGCCCATTAAAACTTAAAGTCAATTTCCCGCCAGAAAAAAACACGTCTACACAGTTCTCTTCATACTTCTTTTTTTTTTCTGAAGAGAGGTCCTGCAACTCATAAATACCTTTTGCTCTGATTTTGGACACATCGGTTCTTGATATATTGTTAGGTTAAATTAGGTTAGGCTAAGGTGGCTGTCAGGAAAACTGCTGACACACTTAGGCCAGAATAGGCCCGTTGTGATACCACATAAGAAATGCGAGGTAATCCTCGTTAATTAAACCAATTGGAGCTTTTAATAAAGCGATGGAGACTGTGAATGTCGATTTTATTTAAGTCACTGGGATCATCAAAGGAAAAATTTCCTAAGTGTGCTGATTAAGCATAAGTTTGCATGTAGCGATCGGTATTCCAATATTCATCTTGTTAGGTTATGTTGGTGTATTAGTTCTTATCCTGGTGAGTTCATCGGCTTTACAGTTTCCTTGAATATATCTGTGTCCCGGCACCCAGAAAAGGTTAATGTTGAACTGTTCTGCCATCTCCATTAGAGACTATCGACAGCTTCGGGCAGTTACGGAGTTCATAGAAACAGAGCCTAACGATTTAAGGGCAGCTTGGGTATCTGAGAAGATACGGATATTCAAAGTAGATATATAATGTTTTCTTTGAGCCAAGATAAAACTTCTCTTATCGCCAGGATTTCCGCTTGGAACACGCTACAATGATCAGG